>JAVBJF010000336.1:0-5000 GCA_033439095.1 Pseudococcus viburni | reverse complement strand
TCATCGATATCATATCAAAGAAATTATGAATTATTAGAAATTAAAATTGTTGGCAATATCGCAGATTATTTATCAAAAATGCGATTAATTTTATTTACTATATACTATGATCTCTCAGCCTCTTAAATTTCATCATCTTTGATAAATCGGCAATTTAAGAGAAGATATTTTTCAATTTAAATACCTACCTATATCAACAAATTAAGAAAATTTATCAATGTAATTAAACATAAATGAGCATATGGAAAAAAACTGTAAGATTGATCTCTCAGCCCCTTAAAGGCTCTGGTGTGATTTGGGGGTCATTTGGCCCTTGGTGGAACTTTGACAAAATTTTTATACCATTCGACTTGCCTATGTAGAAGATGATTTTAGAGCGCAAAAACGAATTTTTACCACACCCCCCGGGGGCGGGGGCCTCAAAATACGTGATTTTCACTCTAAAAATTCTATCTCCGCGAGTTTTCAACCGATTTTTTTCAAATTTGGCATGTAGGCAGAGGTACTTGAGGGGAGTACCCTGAAATTTTTTAAGATTTTTTCGACCACTACAATGACCTTAAATTTGACCTTGAAAGTTTAAAATCGCCCCTGGGGGCACCGTTTTGGCGTGTGGTATAAAGAAAAAAATATTTTCATGTTTCTCACTCTATTTTACACTACTTAGAATTTTTTTCAATTTTTTTTGAGTGGTGGCCTATGCGTGACGTTCAAAAAACCGATAAATCGGTCGTTTTACCTAGTACTTGAGAAATACACTTTGAAAAAAAAGACAAACATGTTAATCGCAATTTATACAGCTGGGAAAAGCTTCTATATGATGTCCAGAGTCTTTGATGAAGTCGCATCGCCCCAGCCCCCTATTGCTTTTTGAGGGGGGGGGGGCTTATGAAAGAAAAAATTGTTTTGCACCGATTTCGCTCAAATTCACGTAAATGGTTCTGTAGGTGTAGATGTAGAAGTACTCCCCAAAAATTTTTAGCCCCCCATCGACCTCAGGGGGCTGAGCGATCGTTTCCCAAAGTTGGACATTTTTGGTTAAGATGACAAAAAAATCGAGTTTTTCGACTATAAAACCGCTCCAAAATTCTAATTTTGAAAAACTTTGTATTTTCTGTGGACATTTTGAGGTAACGAATCCGACTAGTCCATCAAATTTTTCATTCGAATGGTTTACACCCCCTCCCCATCACGGCCCGTTTGAAAGTGTACAGATCGTGGGGTTTTCAAAAAAAAAAATAACTTTGTTACATAGGTGACCCAAAAATGACATTTCGCGAGAAAGTGAAAATTTTTGATTCAAAATGTTCAATTATGATGTCTCGAGTGTGTGGTAAAAAAGCACCGCACCTACTCCTCGTTCTTTTTGCTGGGGGGGGGGGGGGGGGGGGTGAGGGAGCCCGTTTCAAAAAATGTTTTTTTTTTCGCATCGATTTTGGTCAACTTTACATGTGAACTTATTAAGGTACAAAAATATTTGTTTACGAACATCAGCTCCCGACACATCAGAGGGCTTGAGCCATTATTTCTCAAATCTGAGCAGTTTTTTTAAAAAATTACATAGAAATATTCCCCAAAAAATTTTAGGCTACCGCGACTTAGGAGAAAGGTTTAGCCATTGCTTCCTAAAATTTCAGGTTAGTATCTGAATATTTTTCATTCAACCTAATTGAAAATTTAAGTAGGTTGATACAATTCCACTTGCCCCCTGATGTGTCGCGAGCTGAATTTTGTAAAAAAAAATATTACGAGGTCATTTTTTTTCTGAAAACCCCACGATCTGTACACTTTCAAACGGGCAGTGATGAGGAGGGGGTGGTAAACCATTCGAATGAAAAATTTGATGGCTAGTCGGATTCGTTACCTCAAAATGTGCACAGAAAATACAAAGTTTTTCAAAATTAGAATTTTGGAGCGGTTTTATATAGTCGAAAAACTCGATTTTTTTTGTCATCTTAACCAAAAAATGTCCAACTTTGGGAAACGATCGCTCAGCCCCCTGAGGTCGAGGGGGGCTAAAAATTTTTGGGGAGTACTTCTACATCTACACCTACAGAACCATTTACGTGAATTGAGCGAAATCGGTGCAAAACAATTTTTTCTTTCATAAGGCCCCCCCCCCCCTCAAAAAGCAATAGGGGCTGGGGCGATGCGACTTCATCAAAGACTCTGGACATCATATAGAAGCTTTTCCAGCTATAAATTGCGATTAACATGTTTTGTCTTTTTCAAACTGTATTTCTCAAGTACTAGGTAAAACGATCGATTTATCGGTTTTTTGAACGTCACGCATAGGCCACCACTCAAAAAAAATTGAAAAAAATTCTAAGTAGTGTAAAAATAGAGTGAGAAACATGAAAAATATTTTTTTCTTTATACCACACGCCAAAACGGTGCCCCCAGGGCGATTTTAAACTTTCAAGGTCAAATTTAAGGTCATTGTAGTGGTCGAAAAAATCTTAAAAAATTTCAGGGTACTCCCCTCAAGTACCTCTGCCTACATGCCAAATTTGAAAAAAATCGGTTGAAAACTCGCGGAGATAGAATTTTTAGAGTGAAAATCACGTATTTTGAGGCCCCCGCCCCCGGGGGGTGTGGTAAAAATTCGTTTTTGCGCTCTAAAATCATCTTCTACATAGGCAAGTCGAATGGCATAAAAATTTTGTCAAAGTTCCACCAAGGGCCAAATGACCCCCAAATCACACCAGAGCCTTTCATCATCTTTGATAAATCGGCAATTTAAGAGAAGATATTTTTCAATTTAAATACCTATATCAACAAATTAAGAAAATTTATCAATGTAATTAAACATAAATGAGCATATGGAAAAAAACTGTAAGATTGATCTCTCAGCCCCTTAAATTTCATCATCTTTGATAAATCGGCAATAAGTATAAGAGAAGATATTTTTCAATTAAAATACCTATATAAACAAATTAAGAAAATTTATCAATGTAATTAAACATAATGAGCATAAATATATGGAAAAAAACTGAAGTTTTGAAAAAAGGAAAATGTGGGACGTGGAAGAATGTTTCAACTGCAGTTTTTAAGAAACCTAAAAATTATTTAGATTTCAAAAAACATCAAAAAGTGATAAATCAACGAAGGTGCGAGAATTCTAAAATCGTAGAAACGATCCGATGTCCTAATACCTACTTTTTGAAAATGCGATACTTACGCATAATTGATAATTATGGACCAATTGGCGAAACCTCCATTTTTCCTCCATAAAATTGCAAATTTCTAAACCTCTCATTATTTATAATGTGAGATGTTGCTCCTAAATAAAATCATAAATGTCTCACAGAGCTAGAATGTCATCCTAACAAAGAAGTATCCCCAACTAACAGTAGCATTTTGAGCAGAAACAAGAATAAATCAATAGGATCATCATTAAAAAAAAAAACATTCAAATTTCGGTGGTCGAAGTTCTTTTTTAAAATGTGGGAATTTTTGAAATTTCAAAATCATTTCTTCTTTCGCCCCTGAAAATAGAAAATTTGATTTAACCAAAAGAAAAAAACCCCAAAAAAATTTTTTTCGATTGACGTATCGATCAGAAGTGGTTTTAAGACGATTCCAAACCACCAGAAAATTTTAGAATTTTCCAGCCATGAATTTCAGCACCTGAAATCGTAGATAACCGGCATTGATGACCTATTTGATCGATTGAAGCAAAATTTTCCAAAATACGTAGATTTGAGTTCAAGGCCACATGTGGCGATTTTCACTGATTGAATTATTTTTGGCTTTTAAGGTCAAAGTAATTAGTATGGAAGTTGTTCGTTTCAAAACTACATTTTCATCAAGTATTTTTCTTAAATATTTTATGCAAATGAACTCCTAAATAAAATTTTGATGATAATGATAATTATTAAAATTTTTAATTTTGGTGTCAATTTTTAAAAGGAAAATTTTTTGAGAAGGGGGAAAGGCTCCCAAAAAAGGCCTTTAGGCTAACGTGTGACCCTTTTAAAATGTGGCAATTTTTTGCCTAAAAATTTTGGGAAAACAATCCTCAGCCCCTCAGAACCCTTTTATGTAGGAAAGGGTTTTTGGGGAGCTGGAC
This sequence comes from Pseudococcus viburni, assembly GCA_033439095.1. Lineage (NCBI taxonomy): Eukaryota > Metazoa > Arthropoda > Insecta > Hemiptera > Pseudococcidae > Pseudococcus > Pseudococcus viburni. The sequence goes on along the minus strand of JAVBJF010000336.1, from coordinate 928 downwards.
ACAAAATTTCTTAAAATAATTACGAAAGTTCTAACCCTCCCCGAGAAATTCATGTCCACGACATAATTTCCAGGTCTCATTTTCACATCCCGTTGAATAAAAAATTGAAAATTTACTGTAGTTATTGTAAATATTCTACGATCGATCAACTTCACATTTATAAAAATGTTGATTTCAAAGACATTTTTTTATTATAAAATTATCCAAGTGTCTCATTCGATTCGATGTTTATTGTTTATGAGTAAATACTTATTAAACCAAAAAATACATCGTTTATTAAAATTTACCAAATATTATACGTAAGAAGGTCGCATCCTAAATTTTTTCCAAAATAAAAAATAAATAACGGTGTGTATTTTTTTATATTCGATCCGGAACATCATCACTTCGAATTTCGAAGCAGTCAAACTCACTCATAGTTGTAGCCTTTTTAGTGTTTTGAATTGCGACATCATCACACGAATTTCGTCGACAAATAACCAGGCAACAATGATACATCATGCACACAGCTCTCATATCTCAATCAACAAAATCCTCAAAACTAAAATAGAGGTGATTTTTGAAAAAAACCAATTTTGACATTTTCAAAACTTCCCTAAAATTGTCGTTTTTAGTCGTTTTTCGTCGTTTCCTCAAAAAATGAAACTTATTGGGCATCCATAGGTGATTTTTGAAAAAATCCAATTTTGACATTTTTCAAAATTTCCCTCAAATTGTCTTTTTTAATCGTTTTTCGTCGTTTCTTCAAAAAACGACACTTTTTGGGCACCTAGAGGTGATTTTTGAAAAAATCCGGAATTGACATTTTTCCAAATTTCCCTAAAATCGTCGTTTTTTAGTCGTTTTTGCGTCGTTTCTTCAAGAAACGACACTTTTGGGCCTCCAGAGGTGATTTTTGAAAAAAATCCAATTTTGACATTTTTTTAAA
>JAVBJF010000335.1:0-395655 GCA_033439095.1 Pseudococcus viburni | reverse complement strand
TTTTTGTTTTTTTTTCAAAGTGAGTCTAAAAACGTTACGCCACACATTTCAAAATCCCCCCTCCCCCCGTCTAAGACAACCTTATTCATGCTGAAAAAAAAACCATAAAAGTTAAGATATCTAAAAAGTCAAATTTGATGTGAAATTGATTGAGAAAATTATTTTACGACTTTTCTAATGTTTGATAAGATAATGTCAAATTTGATAGTTATCATTTTCTTAAAGTACATATTTTTGAAATAGCTTGGAAATTTTAAAAAATCAGGTAAAAAGGCTCAAAAATAACAAGCTTTTAAATAAAAAGTGATCTCCATTCAAAATTCAAGTGATGAGAGAATATTTTTCGATCTATTAAATTTTGCTTCGGAAGGAAAATCTCTAAAACACATCCACGATTTGAAATCTTTTGCTCTGCAGCAAAAATTAAGTAATTTTTTTTATACTTACAACTTCCCACACCATAGAGGCTCCATGATCGATGATCTCGCCGATATCTCTGATTTCGCCGCTATATCTGTTGAAAAAAAATCAAATAAAAAAAAGATTAAAATTCCATTTTTCATTTTTCGAACTCGAAGGAAACTTCGAAAATCAAACTAGTCTGAATTTTTACCTTATGTAAGCCCACGTCGCCAAGGTTAGAATAGCCACTCCCATGATGAGATTTGCAATATTGGCAATAGCGTACAAACCGACCAAACCGAAGATACCTGAGAGCACATAGAACAATATGATGATCGCCACGATGACTGCAGGAGTTCGAGCAGCTTTGAAGATATTTTTACTTTCGTTGTGAGCTTTGAATTGATTATAATCGACATCTATATCCTGAAAAATTCAAACAAAATATTGCAATCGGGTTAATATTTACAACATGGAAGAATAAACGAAGAAAGGGAGGAGAATTTACGCGTATACTGATTGGTCGTTTCCCATTCCAAGATTCTTCTTCAATTTTATTCCAAATAAATACCATTTTGGAAAAAGGATTTACAAAATTTTGATATTTTTCAATCAATTGTAGTAAAATTTGAACAAATATTATTTTACATAAATTTTCAATTTTTTACAATTTTTCAAACATAAAAAAATTCAGTTACAATAAAATATGATTTTAACCAATTAGCCAAGTTTTTCCTTTTTTTCCTTCTTTCAATCATAGAAAATGTAATAATTTTCATCTTCCACAAAAAATTCCATCAATTCTTCCTTTTCTGCTCTCGATAACAAGATAATTCATAATTTCATTAAAAAATTCATAAATTTCACTCTCATTCTTCATCCTTAAATCTTAATTCATTATTTAACCGAAATAACAAAATTCGTATCACATTATTAGAAAAAAATAATAAACCGTATAATATTGCACACATAACGAAGTGACATTTTTCAAAAACAATTTCATAATTATTTAATATTAATATAAATGAACCAACAAACACAATTTGTGAAATACCTAGACATCGACAGACATAGAAAAAAAAACACATGAACACCTAAAATTATAACACAAAATTAATGGACATTGCATGGACGCAGTAGACAGGTAGGTAGGTGAGACGAATTTAAAAAAACCGATACCTTACTCTAAATATTAATATTCGAGAAAAAAAATTCGTAATTATTACTAAATTGTATAAACGCGCGAGTATCAGTACAATAATCAATCACTGGTAATAAAATACTAAAAAAAAAATCATATAAAAACATACGAATTGAATATGTACTTTAAACCTATTCAATAAGAAACTAAAATAATCAGTATTTTTGTTTTTCGAGTTTACGTTACAAAAAATTTCGAATTTCACATTATCATATAGAACGCGTTCCACAATGTGAATACCCCAAACACAGAGGCGATTAGAAAAAATTTCATGCTGGATAAATCGTCGTCATCGGCGTACGCTTGATGATACCATATATACGTTTCGTTCAAATCCTACAAAAATATATTTACAATTTAGCTTGGAAAATTTTTTCGTCTAAGGTTCTTTTGGTCTAACTACTGTAAAGCTAAAATTATCCTAAAAATTATCGATCGATTGAGAGAAATTATTTTGGAAAAATTGGTCGAAAATGAACCAAAAAAATATTCAACTGAAAATTAGCTCGTATTTTGGAAAAAAAACTAATTAGCAAAATAAAAATAAAGGCTTAACTAATCATTCGTAATAAAATAAAAAACGAAATGTACAACTTACCTAAGAAAAATACTTCGATAAGCTTCAAAAAAACTGATACGCATGGCTGATAGAAGCAATGCCATGCAAAGCCAATAAACATACTAACGCAAATAACTTTTCAAAAGAAATACTTAATTTGCACTGCAAATAATAATTATCTATTTACAAGATGAAAAAAATAATAATCTACGCATTAATGCGAATAATATTTGAAGAATATTTACAAAAATCAATTTACATACCCAAAATCTTCCTCTTGCTTCGTCTTTCCTTTTCCTCACAGCTTTATTTCAAAATTTACAAGTATCTTTAATGTAATTTTTGTACAGCATATAGGATGGAACAAAGTACATTTTTTTTTTTGGGCGGTGCGGGAAAGTGACGAATGACAAGAGGGGGGGGGTACAGTTTTTGAGGGGGGCGATTTTTTTTAGTTTTCTGCAGACATTTCAAAGATAAATCAATTGAAAGGACGCGAATGATTTCACTTATTAAATTCCTTCGTCAAAACAACAAACTAGCAAAAATCAATTTTTTAATTTTTTTCTTGAAGAATTTTGAAAAATTTCCCAATTTTTACCTGGAAAGGCGAAGAAAAAGTGATTTTTGAGGGGAAAAATGTAATCAAAGTGACTTTATAGACGTGAAAGTAACCAAAAGTGACTAAAGTCAAAAAAAGTGATAAACACCCGAAGAAAGTGACTCCCCAAGATGCCTGAAGTATCATGAAAAATAAGGATTAGGCCAAAAAGATAGAATAGGATTGAAAAAAAGGGCTAAAATGATAATTATTTCAAAGGGAAGAAAAGTGAAATTTTTTAAAAATTCCATCACAATTTTCTTCAGACATTTATTCAAAAATCTGGTGCACTTGCAGATAAAACTTGGGAATGAGTTCGATTTGATAAATTTGCGATTTGAAGAGCATAATTAATTGATCCTTAATTGATTTTTACTTGGGAAACAATTTTAGAACCAATGACTCGGAAATAAAGTACAAAATCAATCAGAGAAAATCTCACAATTAGGAATATCGATTATCAATCACGATACTTTTGATAATTTCAGCGATTTCTTTCAATTGAGGACTATGTTCTAAGTAAGCAACCGTTTATGAAGAGAGCCAAAAGTAGACTGAGCCAAGTGGCTGTGGAACCTCCGAGGTTAACGTTGGAAATGGGCGTGGTCACACCCCACCTGTTTCCCCTCTTAACATTACTGGAGGGGCGGATCCAAATAGAACCTAAACTAGCAGGTGGAAAATAAAAGGACAGAAAATGCCTCAAAGGGGCAATAAAACCAGTTTTTGTGCTGGTCTGAAATGCCGACACAGCAGGTGGTTTAAATTCAGATACAATGCATAGCAGGGGTTCAAAAGAAATATTTGAACTGCCGACCACCTGCTGATAAATTCCGTTTGATTGATCGAAAATGAGGTCAGGGTTGTGCTGATTCGAATCATTTGTGATTCGAATCACTTGATTTATGATTCGAAAAATGATTCCAATCATGTGACAAAAAATGATTCGTGATTCGAAAATCATTCGAATCATCAGACAGAAAATGATTTGTGATTCGAAATTTTTGTATTTTTCGAATCATTTCACGAATCACTTAATGAAATTTGCCAAAAATACCAAAATCCAGTTACGATTTTTCTGTAGTATTTGAATCATTTTACATCATTTAATAAAAACGGTGAAAAAAAATGCAAAATCCAAGTTGGATTTTGGTATTTTTGGCCATTGCCATGGAAAATGATTCGAATCAAAATGGACGTGGTTCGGCACAACCCTGAACAAGTCGAACAAGGTAGAGTTTGAGAAAATATGAATAAACATTCTGAAAAAAATTGAATCATTGGGAATTGATTTTTCACCAATTCAACAATTTGAAAAAAAATTATCAAAAATGTAATTATTTTACAACAAAAAAAAAAAAAATGATCTTTAGGGACTTTACTTCACTAATGAAAAAAGAAAGGAAAATGACTCATTTTTAAATTTTTACGAAAGATGTAAATAAATATGTTTTTTTTAAAAATAAACCTAACTTAATTTTTAATTTTGATTGCAGATGCAAAAATTATAAGGATTGTGTAATAAATATCCACGAATTCGCTGGGAATCGCATTCTAAACATCTCTCTTCCATTCTTAGCAATATATCCACAACGATCTCGAAAAAAGAAAATTTGTATAAAATACAATTTGCCAAATAAAGTAATTTTTGTGACTTTGTGGCAGCTTTAAGCTTTTCCTCTTTTTCATTACTCAACATATTCATATTAATTCTTCAAAAAAAAAAAAAAAACAATAATCAAGTAAGTCGTTTAAAGTAATTTTACAACATTGAGTTGAGCAATTTTTGAAATTTTTTGAAAAATAATAAATCATATTGTATTTTTTTTCTATTTAATTTTTTTTCACATAAATTTTTTCAATGAAATCAGGTTCTCGTTGTTTTTAATGAAAAATTAAATCAAAGGCCAAAAGATTCCATAAAATGCCAGTTTGTTTCTGACATAATTAATACGTCCTGCTCCCTCCACCGACCCTCTGCAATTCTCAAAGCTCTTGAATTTGAAAAAATGAAAAATTGAGACTTTGAGAGCACTTAGATAATATGATTTTCAAAGAGCTAAATTATCTTGGCGATACTTTTAAAATTTAAATCAAAACTAAAAAAAAATGCATGAATATTTTTAGTAATATTTTCCAAGTTTTTCCAAGCCAACAATTCAATTACTTATTAGTCTTTTTTTTTTTTTCACCAAAACGACTCTTTTATTTTTTTGTTCAAGTTCGACCAATCGGAATTTTTTCCAACGACCCAAATGAATGGAAATATTTTTGATATATTTACATCGGGTTCGAATATTTTTCGTTTTCCAAAAAATATTGAATCTTCGCCAATTTTCAACTAGCCCCCTTCCCTCTCCTCCCCTCCTCGCCAGAAACACTCAAAAAATTAAATGTTTGATTATTTTTTTAACAAAACAACTTTTCTATGTTCATTCTTCAATTACGACTACTCAAAAAAAATTTTTCAACAAACACCCAAATAAATGGAAATCATTTGGATGGTATCAAAATCGAATACGTCTATTTTCAAAAAAAAAAAATCGTATTTTCGCCAATTTTCAACTAGCACCTTCCCCTCCCCTCCCAACCAGGAAAAACCAAATTTGAGATGGGGAAGGAGGGCAAAAATAAAAATTTGTAATATTTCAAACCAACAATGCATATTTTTCCAAACCGAAACAGAAAAAACCACTATCTGTAAAAATTCTTCCATCAAACACAATTTTTCAAAGAAAAATATTTCTTCCTCTCCCCTCACTCCAGATAAAATTTATGAGAATGAGCATCGATGGTGCTGGCTTTTTTTTTCAGAAAATGTCAACTAAAATCGAAATGAAATTCAATTAAAAATTATTGAATAAAAAAAACATTGACAAAAAAACGAAAATAAAGTTTCATGATTTTCAAAATTATTATTTTGACTTTTTTTGAAACAAAAAAAGGATTTAAAAAGGGCTTTAAGGACTTCTCGATAAAAAATTGGAATAAAAAAACGTAGTTCCTGAACAAGATTCCACTGAGGATGCCTGCATTGATTAAAATAAATTAATCGATTATCACGTAGGAAAATCAGTTTGGCAAATTATTTAAAATAAATTGGAAATTAAAGCACAAAATCTATCACAAAAAATTCTCCAATTAAAAATATCGAACACAATGTTTTTTGGAAAAACTTCACTTCCGCAGAGTGGTTGAAATTGAATTGAAGGTTACGTTTCCAAACTGTCCCAAGTGTTATTTTCCAAAAAAAAAAAAAATGATTGCATCAAGTCCAATTTTTCTTCAACTCACACTCAAAAATCACTTAGCTGACTTTACAAAATAACCACGAAACTCCATTTCAGCATTTCTCCGTCATTATATTCTCCAATCTCAACACTGCTAATTCTATCTCATCAGCCATCACACACATTCAACTACCACTACTGGTGCTCAACGCAGATAAAAACATAAACCAGCTAATGCGAAAATACAGTGAAAATATATACAAAAAAGCTTCTGAAATTTAAAACAAAACGAAAATGAAAATAAATGCAATAAAATCGAAGAAAACAATACGAAAGAAAACGTATTTTCCAGATAATTTAGGATTTTCGAGACGTCAACACAATAAAATCCGAATCGAATTTTTTCGTCAATCCAAATCATTTTATTTGGAATTTTCAAAGGCTCGATAAATATAACCAGAATTCGCCTCAGACCAGCAATTTCAATTAGGTAGCGTTTGTATAGCGAAATCAAGCGTACTCCGAATCACATAAAATATCATTTCACTCTTCAGAGTTTCCGTACACTCGAATACGACCTTAGCAGCGCTGACGCGTAAATATAGGTACATATTTGAATAGATAGCTTAGCGTCGTCACCGAAACCAGTATACGCGTAAATTTTTTATGGCAATGTGAAGGGTCATTGAACCCGACATGAAATTAGAAAAATGAGGGAGAGGAGTATTTATACATACAGGATAATTTCTAATTAGCCACCGACTAATGTGCCCCTTACCTGCTCCAATTTCGTTCGGTAGGATTCCGAGAACTCGTCTCCGCCCATTTTGCGTTTTATCCTGAATTGCTCCAGGGCTTTTTCTCTGCATCTGATGTGCTCCAGTTCTAACTGATCGGAGCTCAGGTAGGGTTTGGGGCCTCCGCAAACCGCCTCCATTAACTGGTGATAGGTTTCCTTGGCAGCTGCGACGGCTGACAAGTTATTAGCTTCGGCGGTAGCCTAAATTGGTGACGAAAAAATACAGAAAATTAACATGATTATGATAATTGATAAAGAATTGAGCTCTGATACGAATTCAAGGTGCCCGAAATATTTCAGAAATGATTTTTTCAAACTTTTCCGATGTTTTAATATTTCACATACGATACTGAATTCAATTCTGAAAATTTTAGAACCAATTCCGGCCCCCTTCCACCTCCCCAGCACGAAAACTTGAGAACTTGAATTTTTTACAGAAAAACTTACAACTAAAAAAAGAAAAAAATCTAATTTAAAGAAAATTAATAAAATTTTTAAAAATAAAACAAATTATTCCAGTGTGTCTACCAAATCATGTGAATGAAAATCCGAATTTTTCCAGACTGGAAATTTGAAAATTTCTTCGCAATTCATTGCCTCCCCCATGAAATACGTGCCTCAAATTCATAAATTCAACGCCATGCAAGCCCCTGCAATTTTTTTCACTTGATGACCCAGTAAACAGAAAATTGATAAAGGGGCAAAACATTTTATCATTTTTGTTGAGATAGATTAATGTGCTGAGTCCGAGTGAAAATTTTTGCAAAAAAAATTCTTCAAAAGTTGAAAAATTATCACTTTTCCTTCAGTGAGGTTTTACAAAACTGGACCAATAATTTCGAATTTTCATTCATTCCCTTCCCCTTTTTTTCAACATCGTGGTCAAAGGCAACATGGTATTTCTTTCTCATCACAGCTTAATAAAAAGTACGTTTTTTTTAAAAAAAAGAAAAACGGGTCTTTTCTAAATTCTTAGAATTTTCTGACCTTTTCAGATTTTTAAAATTCCTCGACTTTTCCAGATTCTCAAAATTCCTTGGCTTTTCTAGATTTTCAAAATTCCTAGACTTTTCCAAATTTTCAAAATTTTTCAACCTTTTTAGATCCTCAAAATTTCTAGACTTTTCCTGACATTTTCAGATTTTTAAGATTTCTAGACTTTTTCAGATTCTCAAAATTCCCAGACTTTTCCAAATATTCAAAATTTTCCAACGTTTCCAGATTCTCAAAATTCCTTGACCTTTCCAGATTCTCAAAATTCTGAAACTTTTCCAAATTCTTAAAATTCCTAGAATTTTCTTGATTTTTAAAATTTTTTGACCTTATTAGATTCTCAAAATTCCTAGACTTTTCCAAATTCTCAAAGTTTTCCAACCTTTCCAGATTCTCAAAATTCCTAGACTTTACCTAATTCTCAAAATTTTTCGACCTTTCAGATTCTCAAAATTCCTAGACTTTTCCAATTTCCAGATTCTTAAAATTCCTAAAATTTTCTTGATTTTCAAAATTTTTTGACCCTCTTAAGGTTCTCAAAATTTCTAGAATTCCAAATTTTCAAAGTTTTCCAACCTTTTCACATTCTCAAAATTTCTAGACTTTTCATCTATAAATAAAATGTATCCATCTATCTAATTCTCAAAATTCTCAAACTTTTACAGATTCTCAAAATTTCTTGACTTTTCTAGATTTTCAAAATTCCTATTATTTTCTTGATTTTCAAAATTTTTTGACCTCTTTAGAATCTCAAAATTCTTAGACTTTTCCAGATTCTCAAAGTTTTCCAATCTTTTAGATTCTCAAAATTCCCTGACTTTTCCAGATTCTCAAAATTCCTAGAATTTTCTTGATTTTCAACATTTTTTTGACCTTCTTAGATTCTTAAAATTCCTAGACTTTTCCAGATTCTCAAAGTTTTCCAACCTTTCCAGATTCTCAAAATTTCTAGACTTTTCCTAATTCTCAAAATTTTTTGACCTTTCAGATTCTCAAAATTCCCCGACATCTCCAGATTCTCAAAATTCTCAAAATTCCCAGACTTTTCCAGATTCTCAAAGTTTTTCAATCTTTCCAGATTCCCAAAATTCCTAGACTTTTCCTAATTCTTAAATTTTTTTGACTTTTCAGATTATCAAAATTCCCTTACTTTTCCAGATTTTCGAAATTCTTGGACTTTTTTAGATTCTAAAAATTCCTATAGTTTTCCTAATTCGCAAAATTTTCCGACTTTTTTAGATTCTCAATACTCCCTGACTTTTTCAGATTTTCCAGAAAGTGAACACCCTGAAATTAAACGACCCGAATACTCACCACGAGCATAGATTTAGGTTCGGGAAGATCGTCGCCGCTGAACAGGTTCATGTAGCATTTAAAATATTGCACTAATTCTTTAACTTTGACTTTCTGGCCTCCGATTTCCTTTTGGACCAAATTCTGGGGAGAGAGCAAGAGCGGAACTAGTTGTTCTAAACAAGATTTGAATTCGCCCTCGATATCTGTAAAATTAATCATCAGAATCAGTACACGAAATGGAATTTAAGACAAATAAACTAATCGAATCACGTACCAGATAATCTTCCGTCGAATTTCGGATTCGTGGCAACTTTTAATCCGGGATGAGGCAGCAAAAAACATTGGATATCGGTGAAACATGATTTAATATGTTTTCGCAATGATTGCAACTCTGGGTGCTGTTTGTCTGAAATCTGTAAAAAAAAAATTATTAAAGATTGATTTTCAAAAATCACGGTTTGGTTAAATTTCTTAAAAATACGAACCTTCAATCTCTTATCTAATATTTCCCGACCTCCTTCCGGTCCGTAATTCGCCTCGTATGGGAAACTCCAATCTCTGACGAGGAATTGTAATTTCTGGAATGGTTTGTTACCGGTATCTTCTAAAGCTAAACGTCCGTATTCGGTGAACAGCTAAATAAACCGACGTATTCGTCATTAGTACAATTGACAGGTACTTGAATTCGTCCCATTTGACACCCAACTCACTTGCAAATGTTGCAAATCATCTTCTTGAATATTTTGTGACAAATTATAAATTTGAATAGAGCTTAACATTGTGCTGAGGGCGAATACCGTGGCGCAATCTCGAACCGTGCTTTCGCTGTCGAACGTTCCTTGAGTATCGAGTAAAATTACCGCCACCTGTGCAACAGGAAAAATTCCAAGTGAGTACATAATATCGGTGTAATTTCGAGTGCTCATCACGAAACACCGAAGGGCCGACGGCAATGAACTATACGACTACGAAAGAATATTCGTAAACTTACTTTTTCGCCGTTTGGTAAAGTCGTACAGAATACCTCGGACCACATTAATATACCAGTCGTATCACGTTCCGATCCGCCTCTCCATGTGAATCCATCTAAAGGACTGTTCTCATCTCCCAGCCAACTACCGCTTGGTTTTTTATCGGACATGTACTGTAAAAAAATACAAATTTGTGAGTAACCTGAATCAAATATGGACAGTTTTTCGTAACATAAATTGAAGAAAAGAAGGAGAAGAGAAGAAGAATTTGGAAGATGGAAATTTAAAAAAATTATTCACTTTTTCTTAAAGATAGAAAATGATAATAATAATTTTTCTCAATTGAAAAAGTAGTTAAATTTCAAATTCAAAACAACATGGAAATTTAAAAAAAAAACACAAATGTAAAAAAATTTAAAAAAAAATGGAAATTGTCGAAATAAAAACATGAAAAAAGGCTCCATTCTTCAAAAAAATTAAGAAAAGATCATTTCAAACGACAAAAAAAACAAAGTAGGCATAAAAATTGAAAGAAATTGTAGATAGGAAAGTTTTCAAGATGATGGAAAAATGTAAAAAAAAATATTTTCAACATCGAAAATTTTGGAGAAAATAAATTGGGTGTTTCATGTCTATAGCTGTCTAATTAATAGGCCTTTCAGAATCGTATGCCCTTTTTTTCGCTTTTCCCAGCTACCTTTTCCTCATATCTATAAATATCGGCTTTAAAATTCAATTTTGATCTGAAAACAAGTCTCGAGCATACATATTTTTCCACCAAAAAAGTGACCAAAAATGATAAGTTGATTTCTAGAAGTTTTAAATAAAAACAACCCCTCCCTTTCCCCCCTCCCCCCACCAGAAGTGTTGGAAAATTGTTTTTTTTTAATTCTGAATAAAATTATTACACTTTCAAGTTGAAAAAATTAGGGAAACATTTGTTTTGGTTCATCAGTAGGTTCAATTTCGTAGCAACTTTAATTTTAAAGGGTTAAAAATTTCTTTCGGCAAAGAACGTAATTTTAGATTTTCATTTTAATTGCTACAATTTTTCTTTCTTTTTTTGTTTTGAATATGATTTTGTAATTCTGAATCTTTGAAATTTGCCTTAAATGGACTGAAAATTCGAAACAAAAACAGAAAAACAATAGAAAAACAAACGAACCCTAATATTAAAATCAAACAACACAATTTTTTTTGGCTTGTAGACAAAAACGATTCAATTTTTTGTGGTGTTTTTTACGATCAACTTGAATTTATAAATTTTTTAAAAGGAGAAAAAATGAAAATGGGGATTGATAAGAGACGGGGGGAGGGGGAGGAGGAGGAGGAGGAGGAGATGACTTTTATTGACTAAAATAAAAAAAAATGTATCAAATCGTTCAAAAAGATACAAATCATGTCCATTTTTCAAAGAAATAGAAAAAAAATGAACATTATTCAGTTTCATTTTTAAGAAACAGGAAAATTTACTAAAAGTGATCCTAATTTTTCAATATGATCACATTTTCAAGATTTTATCATTTTTATGAATTTTTTTCATACTTTCTACGACCAGAAATTTAAAACCAAATCCTCATATATTTTTTTCGTATTTTCAACGTGATTTTTTCAAATTTCTTAACGAAAAAAAAATGATTTTTATTGACTAAATTGGGTCTGAATCTCATTCTTATGCAATTTTCACCGAAAATTTCCCTTTTTTTTCGTACTCTGGTAATTTCTATCTAGCTATGAACCTAGATCGAGAAAAATTGCTCCCCTTCCCCTTCCCCTCTTTCGAAAACCCAACTTGCCACGAATGTTTACCCACCAAAAAATCTCACAGACTCGTATAATCGAAATAAACTCACCATATAATTCATATATCGCAGAAAAAAATCCAAAAGGAACGATTTGCCTTTACGAAAGGCTCCGGCCACCGATACGACGACAGCATTGCAATCTTTGATGTGATCTTGAAGTAAAATATCTTCTAAAGCTTCTTCGTCCAATGAAAACATGTGCTGCTCTTCCGAGACCACGATCGGTATCGGGTGAGCTCCTTCTATCGTTGGAGTCTCCATTATTCGGTATACTTTGACGAGTACACGATAATATTATTTAAAATCTGCAACACAGAAAAAAATAGAATAAAAATTAGTAAAATCATAAAACATATAATTAATCATGTGCACAGAGTACATAACTTGACACAGGCCTGCATTTTTTCAACTTTTTTCGTTTTCCGCCCCCCCCCCCCGCGATACCTTATTGTTTTTCGGACAAAATGACTTCGAAAATGAACTCAGCAAGTCGAAAACTATACAATTTGATACCAAACTCACCAAACTGAAATTTACCCCCCCCCCCAATCCTTGAGGTCCCTTTTGGTTTTTTGGTCAAAATGACTTCGGAAATAAACTCAGCAGTTCGAAAACCATTGATTTTGATACCAAACTCGCTAAACTCAAAAATTTTGAATTTTGCTCATTTTGCCCCTGCCCCTTGTCTTTGGGGCCCCTTTTTCAGTTTTCTGCCAAAGTGGTGTTAAAATGGATTCAGCGACTTCGAAAACTCCTATACACAAATTTTGAAAATTTTGGTGCCCAAAAATTTCATGTAGACAGTGCGTCAGAATTTCTGTTCATTTGAATTTTTTGTAGAAATTTTTTTACACATCGAAGTCGGTTTATGAGCATAGAATGAGTCCTACAAAAAATATACATAGAACGTGAATTGCACAGCATGAAATTTCTCATCAGTGGAGTCCAATTAATTTTTTTCCTAGGAAGCTTAGTTTTCGAGATATTTTCTATACAAGATAAAAATCAAACTCTGAACTTGCTTCCCATTAGAAAAAAAAAAACTAATTTTGGACTCTACAGAAAGGAAATTTCATGCTCTACAATTTAGGTCTTATTAATTTTTTCCGTAGAACCCTTCCTTTGCTCAGAAAATTGACTCAAATTGTCAAAAATTATCCAAAATGTAAAAAAATTCAACAAAAAATCCAATTTTGAAAAATCCTGACATACCGAAATTTTTTACTCTTTTACTCCTGAACAGCCCAAAAAATACTGTCAAAATCACCCATTGAAGTTGAAAACACATTTTCATGCAAGCCTGTATAATTAACTGCAATCATAATCGAAAAAACTCGAAATAACCCAATAATTTTTTCCCTGCTTATCTCACCCAGCTGAGATTTTCCATCGCCTTACTGACACAATTTCACAATCACGTACCCCAAACGAGAGAGAATTTACGATCGATATATAAATATGGCACCTATTTATCAGCCCGACAGAAAAGATGGTTTAAACGACGAAAATCAATGGTTTCCACGACAGAAAAAGTGGTTGCACGACAGAGTAATGTTCCCACGCCCAAAAATAGTTTCGAACGACAAAAAATTGATTACGCCGGACAAATAATATATTAAACGACAGAAATGGTAAACGAACGACTGTTTAATATTATACACGATTACAAGCTGAACGACAAAAATTAGAATTAACGACAGCAGGGCACGACGAGACATCATAAAAAAAAGAACGACGAAAGAGGAAAGACTATGGTTAATACAAAATATCTTGGATTTCTACCAAATTTGGTGAGGTAATTTACTTAGGCAAGGAGAGGGGGAGCAGGAGATGCACTTTGAGCACCTCCTTTTGAATAAAATGTTGTTTTTCGTGTTTTTTAGAAATCAGCAACATTGGAAAAATAGCAATTGCCTAGTATGGGTTTTAATTTTCTTTTCGTTTTTTAAAATCAAATTTAGTTACTCATAAAAAGGATTTGAGGGAGGTTAAATTCCCAATTGAGAAGATATTTGAGCTCGTCAGTGTGCCAGAAAAAATAAAAAACCATGCACAAGAGCTCAAACTTGCTTGAAATTTTTTCAATTTTTTTTAAATTTTGATTCTTGAATTTCTTTTCAATTTCAAAGTATCCAACAATGAGCAAAAAATGGTAGAAAATTTTTGGGTTGAAGAAATCGAAAAAAACATAAAATTTAAAAAAAAAACTGGGAAAATTTCAAGAAAATTTGAAATGAAAGCAAATCATTTCTTAGGTAACTCGTATGATTTAAATTTCTTCCAACTCACTGTTCCCAATGGATAATTTCAAAATTCTTCTTCAATTTTGTTCAACTTCGATCTTTCTACATTTCATTTTTTTAAATTTTCAACTCCGCGGTTTTGCAAAATTTCTTCCAACACGATGTACAATAATAATTAGAAGAGGTTGTAAAAAGTAAATATATAAAACCGATAAAACTCAAAACCCAAAGTTTGTAAATTTTGAGAAAAAATTTAAATTGAAAGGAAATTCTAATCGGAAATTTTAAAATTAGTCGGGGATAACCTGTTTACTGTCGGGCGTTGCTCTAATCTCGTCGTTCATTGAGATCTGTCGTTCACATCACCTAAACTGTCGTGGCGAATTGGCTGTCGTTTAAATACCCAATTTCGTCGTTGGATTTTTTTCGTCGTGCGATCTATTGTTTTGTCGTGCTATTATAATTTTCCCTATAAATATTGCAAACCAAATATCCATATTACCGAACGATAGCACGCCGAAGAGAAAAATTGAAGGCGATTAAGACCTTGAGTACGAATAATTAAAGAACGACCTATACAAAACGGTCGGTATTTCGTGCCTTTATTGTACGTACCACACTCGATAGGTAACTGCACCGCGAAGCTCTACATAGGTACTCAAAATATGCATAAAAACGTCATTATAACCGATAAATGATCCATGTACGAATACCTTTCAACACAGCTGCATCTCGACCAACAGTAAAATTTTTCATTCGAATAGAAAAAATAACGACGAAAATTATATAATCGAGTCGACTTCGCGTAATATACACAACACAATTACGTACGAGAACGTAAAACACGATTACACGCGAAATTTAACTCGACTGGTAATTGTATTATGCACTCGCGATATGATAACACTAAAGCGATTTTTTTTTATCAGCGAGAAGGTCGATTCGTCGCCGGCACCTTCCAGGCCCTTTCTCGTCATTCACTGCCTTTTTTCACCCTCGACATTTGTTCCATGTCCATCGTCGAGTCGTAAAATTGGAAAAAGAAAAACACGTTCACGATGACCGAATGACCATATGAATACAATAAACACCCAATATCCGACGTAAAAATAGTTCGGTTACGAAATCACGAGCATATATTTTAAGATAATAAAATAGCTACTCTGCCAAAAAAATTTCCTGTAATCTTGCGTAAACGACACCGACCGAGCTCGCGAAAAAGAGAAAGAAAATATAGGCTACGCAGATAACGCAGGCACATCGTACTGTACTTCGCACACCGATAATTATTTTTCGCTCGAGTAAATAGTCAGTCGTACTACGACGAATGACTGGGTAAATTTGCTAGTTCAGGTGCGCGGTTCGTACCCAAAGAAGAGCGTTAGTTTTTCCTAAATAGATGAAAATAATTATTACCAGTAACCTTGAAACAAACGCCCTACCCATTAAATGATATATTCGTATACGCTCGATAATCAAGGTTAATGAATTTTTTCTCTGTCTTTTTCTCGCTTTTTTTTTTGGTCGGTTTTTCGCTCCTAAGTGCGAACATCACGCTGCGTTTCGAACCGCTGAGTGTTTTTCGACGATTAATTGCCTGTCCGTGATGTGCATTTTAATCGTTTGGGAAACGAGTTGCATCGATTTTATTTCGATTATCGAAAAGATGAGATAAAGAGTACAATTAGGCATGCTACGGATACTTCGAAAGAAATAATTAATGGATATTGAGGTTGTACAGGGTGTCTACCAATTTTTAAAGATCGCGACTTTTTCGCGATCTTTTTTTAAGGTATCTAGTATATGACTCTCAATTTGACCCCCCCCCCCCCCAGCAAAAAATCAACGAGATCAAATTTATTATAGAAAAAAGTTTATACGCGGAAGAAAATAAGTCTTCAATTTTGAAAAAAGACAATTTTTCACAAAAATTTTCCAAAAGTGAGTTATTTTATGGTAAAGAAGAGAAGTAGTTACTGCCCAAGCGAAGCGAGGGTGAAAATTTTACGAAATCATGTTAGAACGGATAAAATTGTTAAATGATTATTGAGAAATAAATTCATGGAAAGTTTGAAATATTAGCAGATTTGGCCCGAGCGAAGCGAGGGCGAAATTTTTTCGAAGAATTTATTTTAAAAAACAGCAAAAAAAGACAATTTCCAAATGGTTTTCTCCTTTAAAACATCCCTTAGAAAATTCCAAAATTCTCCAATTATTTTAGATTTTCCTGACAATGGACACAATATTACCTTTGAAATTCCCAATCGTGATCGCTACTTAGTCTCCCACAAGAACATATTTTTCTACTTCAAAATATTCAATTGTCTGAAATAGAAGGGAAGAGGACGAAGAGGTATATAATTTGAGAATGGGTTTTTAAAATTTATGAGCCCGAGCGAAGCGAGGGCGAAAATTTTTAGAAAAAATGTTCAAAATGGTGAAATTTCTTTAATATTTCTGTTTTGTAAAAGGCGAAAAAAATGGAAGTAATTTCGGAAAAATTCGCGACTTTTGATGAATTTTGGGTCAATTTCGCGACTTTTTCGCGACTTCAGCGACCTAAATCTAAATTCGCGACTTTTTCGCGACTTTCGCGACTTTCGCGACCGGTAGACACCCTGTTGTAAAATATCGCGAGTAAGGAAAAATCGAAATTCGTTTAGATTTAACAGCGGAGGTACAACTGTTTTTACGTTAATTACCGCCAATTACGAATAATTCGAGGTAATTACTGAAAATTACCTCGGCCAAATCGTTCATCTTGACCTTCAATCAACATTATTCAACATCTGTATTCACAATTTTACCAAATTACCGCCGAAATCGCAAGAAACCGCCAATTTACCGAAAATTACCGCCAATTTACCGAAAATTACCGCCAATTTACCGAAAATTAACACCAATTTACCGTAATTACCGAAAATTACCGCAAAATTTGTAAGAAATCGCAAATTTACCGAGAATTACCACCAATTTAATGTAATTACCGAAAATTACCGCCAAATTACCGTCATTACCGAAATTACCACCAATTTACCGTAATTACCGAAAAATACCGCGGAATTCGTAAGAAATAGCCAATTTACCGAAAATTACCACCAATTTAACGTAATTACCGAAAATTACCACCAAATTACCGTAATTACCGAAAATTACCACCAATCAAACATAATTACCGAAAATTATCTACCACTACCCGTAATTACCGAAAAATTGTCATCTATTTACCGTAATTACCAAAAATTTCCACCAATTCATTTACACAACGACCAAAAATGATCAAAAATAAAAGTTCACTTCAATTCCACTAGCCTTCAATTTTTATCACCTTATGAATTTTCCGATATAAACTGTGATTTACCGCGATTGCCAAAAAATTACCAAAACTGGAATGTCTGCGCTTTCTTTGTGTTGTAATTAACCTTCCAGGAAGAGAGCCAGAAGTAGACTGAGCCAAGCGGCTGTGGAACCTCCGAGGTTAATGTTGGAAATGGGCGTGGTCAATCCCCACCTGTTTCCCGTTCTAACCATACTGGAGGGGCGCATCCAAATAGAGCCTAAACTAGCAGGTGGAAAAAAAAGGACAGAACATGTTTCAAAGGGGCAATAAAATATAAAACCAGCCTTTGTCTCCTTGTGCTGGTCTGAAATGCCGACACAGCAGGTGGTATAAACTCAGACACAATGCACAGCAGGGGTTCAAAAGAAACATTCAACTCGCCGCCCACCTGCTGAGGAATTCTGAATGCTTCGTTACGATAATTGAGATAAAACTGAGCAAAAGAAGATTTTAATTACTCACAATTTTCATCAAGAAATTATTTTTTCATGAACTGCCTACTGTAATTACCAAAAATTACGCCGACGTGATTTCCAAAATCAAATTATCTCCTTTACCAAATACTAAAAGGAAATTACCGTAATTACCAAGACGTAAAAGCCAGAAAATACCAAAATCGAACCATCTCTGTTACTATAATTTGGGTAAAAATAATCAAAAATTTGGTAGCTCACTTCGATCACAAAGAAATTCCATTAAATGATCAATTTTCTATGAATCACCACTAACACAGGTCGACATTTTTGAACTTTTCAAATGTTATTGGAAATTTAATGTGTGATTTTTATGGTATTTTTCACGCTGATCACGAAAAAAGCAGTGAAAAAATTCCATAATCCAAGGATTTTTCACAATTTGAATTTTCTGTTGGACAGTTTTTCGCTTTTTCCACTTTTTTTGATAATTTTTGACACCTAAAGTCGATTTTCTGAAAAAAGAAAAGGTTCTACGAAAAAAATGAATAGAACATAAATTGTAGAGCGTAAAATTTTCTTTCAGTAGAGTCAAATTAGTTTTTCCTTAGATGGCTAAGTTTTTGAGGTATTTTCAATTCAAAAAAAAAGTTGAACTTTGAACTTTCAACTAAAATATCTCGAAAGCTAAGCCTTCTAAGAAAAAACTAATCGGACTCTACAGAAAGGAAATTTTACGCTCTACAATTTATGTGCTATTCATTTTTTTCGTAGAACCTTTTCTTTTTACAGAAAATCGACTTTGTGTCAAAAGTTATCAAAAAAAGTAGAAAAACTGTTCAACAAAAAATTCAAATGGTGAAAAATTCTTGAGTGATGGAATTTTTTCACTATTTTTTTCGTGATCAGCGCGAAAAATGCAATTAAAAATCACCCACCAAACTTCAAACAGCAATTTCCATGTCGACCTGTGTAATTTACTGTAATTACCTGAGTAATTCTAAACTAGCTCTTAATTAGCCCTGTCAAAATTAGGTTTTCGGGATTGTTAGGCAATTTCCGTGCACTTTGGTTTGACTCCGTTAAATCATTACATTTTTTTAGTACACAAATTATAATTTTTGAAATGTTTCAATAAAGAAATGATAAATGAAGGAGATTCTAGTTTATTTTCGTAAACTTGGATAATCCGTCATTAATTTTTAATTTTTTGTAGTTTTAAAATTACAGCCTCAAACTAAAATACTAGTGATCAACAATTCATTTTTCATTCATTGAAGATGTCTTTTCATTTTGAGAGTAAACAAAAAATTTGGATGTGAAGAAAATTTCAATTTGGATTTTTTTGGAAATATTTAAGGAAATCAGAAAACTTGGTAAAAGATTCAAGAAACAAAATTTGTAAAATATTCTGGAAGAAAAATTATGAAAATTTTAAAACTTGGAATCGATTTTGCAGCAGAAAAAATTATAAAGAAACTAAAGTTGCAAAAAATGTTGAGAAAATTCAAAATTGAAAAAAATTACGAAAATATAAAACTTGAAGATGTAAAAATTTTTGAAAAAAATTGTACTTTCCAGGCTTATTTTGACAGTGCTCATTAGGAGCTAGTGCAATTCTAATCGTTTTTTTCACTCTGCCGGGCAAAATTTTTAATAAATCCTCGATTACTTCATATTTACCGTAATTACCAAACATTACCAAAATTCAATTTTCAATAATCAACCTAATTTAGCATCAATAAACTCCAAACTAATAACCATTCTTTCACCTCTGAAACTTACAATTTACCAAATTTACCAACAATCGTCACCAATTTACCGTAATTACCAAAAATTAGATCAACTTACGAAAATTTCACTCGAGTTGACTACCATGAAAAAATCACTACTACACACAATACCATCACTATTACACATAATTACCACCAAATCAACAAAATTACCCGTATTTATCAACAAATTTACCGTAATTACCGAGAGCGATAAAATTACTATTATATTAAAACTAAAAAGCACGTCCCACCAAATTAACGAAAGTAGAAATAATTAGTACCATCAGTCTTCGAAGAATGTACCAAACAAACAACCAGCTAATTTACATTACCACCGTTTTACCATAATTACCTAATTAAATTACCATAAATGTCCGAAATTGTGGTCTATTTATTCAAATCAAACCTCGAGAATAATTTCTAAGTAAAATTATGAGTCTCGCACTTTTTTTTTACACTTTTTACTTTAAAATTTCGAATTATTTGCTAAATTTTAGTAACCCAGATAATGAACGATTGAAATTTCAAATTTGGCAACATTTTGGCAGAATTTTCCAGGCGAAGGATTAATTTAAATGGGGCAATTTATAATTTACATTATCTCACCATCGTCTACTGTCAATTATCACGATTTAAAATCGTAACGTGTAAATTACATATTTACCATAAATTACCACTCATTCAGCAATGGCTTAAAAATTGGCAAAAATTAGTGAAATGATACAAAATCGAGTATAATAATTATTGTCAAATTTACGAGGAAAATAGATAATAAATGTTGAAAATGTTGACGTATAAAATTTTTTAAATTTTAATTTACAATTTCGAGTTCATAAAATTTTTGAGTTCAGGCATTTCTCGTGGCATTTCCCCAAAGCTAGTTGTAAATCATGTACGAAGGAAATTAAAATTTCAAAGAAAAATTTCCACGGGCAATTAAATTTTTCAACCTACTTTTATCCAATTAACAATTATTTTCACAAAAAATTCCCTTCCCTTCGCTGTTCAGTCTGGATAACCCAACAATGATATCAAATAACTTTGTAGAATACAGATAACGTCCATTCTGGTACCTTCGATCGATAAGAATCACTCGTCTCTGAATCAATTGCTGGCACAGCGATAAAAAATCATCGAATTGACAATACTTCAACTACGGAGAATAACCAGTGAAAATATTCACTATTCAGAACTCGAGTCAACAAGAAATACGACGACATTATAGACAGTACGAGTACAATGTAAACAATGGCGAGCACGTGAAATTGCATAATAATGTAGAAAATGTAAACAAAACTACGAACCGTTAATCGAGTTATTTCTCATTGCTGGAATACGACTAGGAAGCAACGTATTTGGTTATCAACGAGGTTTGAAAACGCTTACGAGATAATCACGAAATAAAATGCTTCGTCGTGGATTCCTTATTCTGAAATGTTTCAAAGGAGCCAAATCGACGCATATTTTTACACGAAAAATACTCCACGATCGACGATAAACTACGAATATAATTTTACTATGTAGCTCGAACAATACGCAGGTATTTTGTATTGTTCGTGGTCGATGACGTAGAACGAAGAGCTATCGATAATTCGATATTACAATGAAGGCGAACTTTTACAAATATACGTAATATTTAAAAAAAGAATAAAAACAACGTCGTACGAAGATGACAGAGAAACCCGAACTTTACAAACAACCGAGCATCTATTTCAAACAGCTACGTACCATTTGTATTCAAACATTTTGATTTCGAAAAAAAAACTAAATGTTTCGCGATACTCACACTTTGGCCAATTTTGATATCAATATAAAATTCAATTAGCCAGACAACGTAACAAGATTGTACTAATAATTGGTGTAAAAATTCGAATCTGTAATCAGAGATCAAGGCGAACTGGATTCTACGTTAACAATGTTCTGGTATCGCGAACAAGTCTGCCTACATTGGTCGTTGATAACGTAAAAAATAACATTGGCGTAGGAAGCAATAATTTAACAATGGGTGTGCATTCGTGTGTCTATTTTTTCAACTATTCGTCTCTCGTCTCACGATCGGAATTGGTAACACACTCGACGATGGAAAATATGGCACCTGATTGGTAAAATTTCCAAGCAAAATCGAATCATTGATTAGTCAAACGTAAAACGAATAAAATTAATCGTCGATATGAGTAATATCGCCAACTGGAAAAAAAAATGCAATTCCCAGCAAAACATTATGGTACCAAATACACCGCAGACCGCAATATCTATACGAGAATATGACAATATTGTTACCTCTGAACATGAATTCAATCCTAGATACATCGAAAACAACCAAACAACGAATAAAAATTCAAATTATCACTATTTAAATTACTCCGGTGACAATCCAACTCGAACTAACGCAAATTTGGTGACAATTACGAGATCAAGTGCAATCGGTGTCAACCATCTGCAAAAATCTTGGCCAGATGTGTCAACCGAATTATAACGTTGTACTTACTTTGTATACTTTCAAACAACGACCATTTGCTGGAGTGTTCCATAAATTACGCGCAATAATAATAAATACGGATTTTAAATCGACAAACGTTAATTAATTAACAAAATTAAGCGTAACTACAAAATTACTTTTTTCCTTAATCACTGTTCACAGATTTTGATGCGTATTGTTTACGTCGAAATAAAGAATCCATTTGGATTGAAGAAAAAAACCATTCGAGCAGCATTTTTCCGTTAGCAGTGTTGCTATTGGCTGAAAATATTAAATTTGAAAACAAACTGGAAAATGAACGTTTTCTATTGGTTGGTGGTTTGATGACGTAGTATAAAGAAATGTTTTCGATTGGTTCATCCGGGTTCATCGTTGTTTTTGATTTTCGATGTTTTGTCGAAAATTGAAAACACCGAAAACATGTGCTAATGTGCAAGAATTTCGTTTGTTGGTCAAAAAATGTTAAAATGCATCGAATCTTTGTATTATTGCGTTAATTTTTAGTCAGTAATGGTAGGAAAACTGAGACACCACCGTTATAATACTCGGTTTAGTAAGACGTTTGAGTATCCTGATTATATGAAAGTAAAATCGGCAGAAACTTCGTCTTTGAGTTCGACTTCGACTTCGACACCTATTCAGACCAACGTTGAAATCGCTAATACCGAAATGGACAAGTTAATGAAGGAGATGAAGTCGTTAGACGAAAAGAGAGAAATCGAAGTAAGTTGTTCATTCTTGTTCGTCGAGAAAAACGTAATTAAACACCTAAACTTTAAGTTTTCGAAATGTTAAGATGAAACCTCATCGAATGTATCTGTACGTATCTCTAATAGGTACCTCATGTTTTCAGATTCAAAATTTCAAGAAGAAATGCGAAAACCAGGAAACGATGATTTCGTCTATAAAAAAATCCATCCGAATGGACAAACTAGAAATAGACTTCGAAACGTACAAAAAAGATATGGAAATGAGAATCAAATCTCTGGAAAATTCAAAATTGCAGCTTCTAAACGAAAAATTAGCTTTACAGGTATGGAACTGACTATCTTTAGGTTCCAATGCAATGTAATCCTAGGTGTTAATGTTCTATTGTAAATTAACAGCGGAAGTACGATGCCACCTCAAAATCATTGACTACCGAAACATCCTTGCGTTTATCTTCTACAGCTGCGCAGCGAGAATTACAGGTTAGAAAACTTGATTATTTTCCACAGTCGTAGGTGTAGTTTTTATTCACAAATTAAATGTTTTCAGAACAAAGTCGACGTGTTGAAGAAACAATTGGAAGTTGAAAAAGGCCATCGTAAAGTGGACGAAGAAAGAGTAAAGGTTAGAAAACTTGTTTCCTACTAATCTACATCCCTTATATTCGATTACGCTGACTTCATCTAAATATTATTGCAGATAAGAATCGAAGATTCGACGAAACAACTAGAAGCTGAAAAAGCCCTTCGTAAAACGGACGAAGAAAAGTTAAAGGTTAGAAAACTAGGTTCCTATGACTCTACATCCCTTATTTAATTACGCTGATTCTATCTAAATATCATTGCAGAAAAGAATCGAAGATTTGACGAAACAACTTGAAGCTGAGAAAGTGCTTCGGAAAACGGTCGAAAATAAAGTATTTTCATTGGAAAGCCAGATCGCTCTGAACAAAGTTATTCCGACTCCACTAACTCCGGTAACACCAAAACCTGCTAGTG
The DNA here is from genome assembly GCA_033439095.1 of Pseudococcus viburni. Classification (NCBI taxonomy): domain Eukaryota; kingdom Metazoa; phylum Arthropoda; class Insecta; order Hemiptera; family Pseudococcidae; genus Pseudococcus; species Pseudococcus viburni. The sequence goes on along the minus strand of JAVBJF010000335.1, from coordinate 371,842 downwards.
ATCTTGATGCGGGAGATGTGAAACCTAACACGGTATGTTCTAATCCATTTCCATGGTATTGCATCGGAACTCGTATTACATTTCATCCTAATTTGTACAATGGTATTGATGGAGAAGATCTTCTCAAGTAAAACATGCTAACTGAGAATAAGTTTTAAAATTCACTCGATTATTAATATTACCATTTATTTTATGAATTTAGGTAACTGAAGGAGTTAAAAACTCGCTGCTCATACCGTCAATTCCATACTTAAGCTCGAAACGAAATCTGAGGAAAAGGAAGTCAATGGGCACAGATGATTAACTTTCATTCAAGTGGAATAAGAACATTTAAATGGGCGTTTTTTATAAATTCAATTTTTCTTACGTACTAGACTTGTGATTCGTTTGTTTGGATTAGTGTATAATTTGTTTTCGAACGCCGCGCCGTTCTTTGTTTTTCTATTGTTCGATAGTAACGATTACGTTGTTTAAACCACATTACTTATATCCCAGTCTTTTTTTTTTTTTTGTTAATTTCTTATTTTCTGAAATATATTATCATACGTAATATGTCCATTATTGATTGTAACTCGCTCAATATTTATAATACCAACATTCGAACTCGTTTTTCTACACTTAGAATATATTTCAATCGATATCTACAAAAAAAATTATAAAAATGGTCATGGCACACTACTTACATGAGTATTTGAGTACAATCATGAAGAATAAAATGTAAAATACTGGTAAGCTGCCGAAATCTGGGGGAAACGAAATACAAAACGTAACAAAAACTGGCTACTTCAATTTGATTTTCCAGCTACATTGGAATGATTATTTTACGGTTTAAAAACGAGTAAAAATAACTAATAATGAAAATTGGAAGACAGAACAGCATGAAAATATCACGCTTATAAAGAAAAATATCACAATAAAAATAAGGCACGATTTTCGATGAAATTTACACCGTAAGTAAATAAAATTATGGCACCATAAAACTAATAAAATCTCTTCACATAATCCAACCCAAATTTTGCCAGAGGCGAAAAATAATACTTATCTTTCCAAATACAAAAACACAGGTACGAAATAACGTATCGAGATTCTAAAAAAATTGAGATTTAACGTTTAAAAAATTGTGATGTTTTTCACACAATTCGAGTCAAGATCGACTTCGTATTTACAGAAGACTACGGTTTCACGACGTGACATCTAACGATTCATCTTCGCCGAAATCCAATTCAGCATCTGGTTCGACGATTTCAGGCGATGGACATTGAGTACATCTGCGTAAAAGCCATTTCGATTGTAAATATTGCAATAATTGAGCTTAAGTATGGAAAAACTCGAGATAATTACTTGCTCTCGTTGATCCCATAATTGGGACATTTTTCTCCAACACATTCGCAACAACCGTCATGGAACCAGCGATAACTTTGAGCTCCCATAGACTGGCACGATGCACGACATTTATTCCAAGGCATACACGAAGACATAAACGCCACAGAGCAATTGAAAGTCACGACGTCTTTAGTAGGATCTACTTCCTGTTCGTTTGTTTCTATAGAAAAAGAATAAATTTCTTTTCGTTAATCGTATTTGTAATTTTATCAAATAAACGTTCGAATGCTTACGAATCATCGTAGCTGGATCTTTCTTAATTTCCGGCTTATAAGCAGTGGGATTTAAATCGATGGGAAACGTCAGCGTATACCATCTTTCCAAAGAATCGATTTCTGATACAAGAGAATAAAACAGAGTAGGAATGGGTTCGGGAAGATCTTCCACATGGCTCATTTTACTCAATCCACTCTTGGTAACGTTCGGTTTAGGACACATTTCTGTAAATTAACACATTTTGTAGTATATTTTCAAAGATTAAATAGATGAGAATTTTATACAGTTGTACTTACCAACACAAGAGCAGCATTCATTCCAGAGATGGTGCAAGCAATTGAAACAGTCTTTACAGCACGAACAGTTCTTCAGATCACATTTACAAGCTTGAGTAATTAAACATTTACTAACTATGCTGGCACAAACAGCTTCGTTGCAACTGTCCACCGCAACGGGCCATTGGACGATGTAAAACACTACACATAGATGTAAGAATAGTAAAATTCGTATGTACATTTTTACACACGTTTAAGTGGATCGTAAAAGGCCAACTTGAACTTGAATTTTGTTCTATTAAACATAAAAAATTGATCGAAGTTGGCAAAAAAATGTAATGAATTTCGGAATTTGATAACAAATTTTTTTTAGTGATCAAAAATTCAAAACAACGAGTGGAGAAGAGTGGAGCATCTTGTTTTCACAACAACGTCAGTAATGATTCGAAATTAGAGATTGAGCAATGTGATTCTTTTTTCGCGAATGGAAAAGAATCAGTGTTTCCATGTTTTGTTTGGAAAGAATTTCTTTTAAATTTAATTTATAAATTTAATTTTCAAATTTTTTAAAATTCAAACACTAAAACTAAAATAATTTTTTTTTTACTTTTTGGTTTTTATTTTAGGTATTTAGGTAATAAATAAATACGATTATAAAAATGAATCTTGGACTTGACCGACTTGAGACAGGGGTGCGAACCCAAACCGTAACCGTAACCGTAACCTTAATCGTAACCCCTAAATAACCCTTATTTTTGAGTTAGAAAAATAACCATAACCCATAACCGAAACAAAAACCGAAATAGAAAACCCATAACCCATAACCGAAATAAAATTGAGCAGAAATAACCCGTAACCCGTAACCCTTCAAATTTATTTGGGTTACGGTTACGGCTTTTTCCCTTTTCCCCATGTTTTCCCCCTCATTTTTCCCTTTTCTCCCCTTTTTTTCAGTGTTTTTTTACGTTTTAATTTTAAAATAAAGAATCGAATTGCCCAATCCCCAAAAAATTTGACTTTAAATTCTGACTTCATACTCAAGCAACATACGATTTATGTACCAAGAAAAAATACATCACAAAAATGTAGTTTTTCTGATGGTATAACCCTTATAACCGTAACCCGAAACCATAACCCATAACCCAAATCTTCCAGGCAAACCATAATCAATAACCCATAACCTTTATTTTTAAATTTGAGAAACCGAAATAACCCTAACCATTATTTTTACAAAAAAAATAACCTGAACCCGTAACCCAAATTAAAAAATTAAGGTTTCGCACCCCTGACTTGAGATGAATTTTCTCGATCCCGTACCCCCTCCCCTATCGATTTTTTTAAATTTAAATTTCTAATTCTATTTTTCTATTTTCAATTTCAGTATTTTCTACAGTTTCTCTCCGAATTTTTGCTTTCTTCCGTACCCCCATCGAAGCTAATAGTCTACAGTCCAAGAGGCAAAAACAAAAACTGCAAAAAGTGCTCTAGAAAAAGAAATCGAATTTAGTATGCATTTTCGCTGGACAAAAAAATCAGTTGGTTTGTCGTACTCTTAGGTGTGGGTCCCGTAGCCCCAAAACACCGCATTTTGGATTTTTGCCCTGGCACAATAGGTAGCTGAGGCCTAAAAACCCCCCTTTTTCCCAATTTTTAAATTTCGTCTTGGACCAAAAAATTTTTTACATTCTGGCGTAGCAGACACTTCCTTGATTCCAAATATATGTCACATCCCTCGGGTCACGGGCACAATGGGGTGCTGGGCCCCCAATGTGTGATTTTTTACCAAATTCGATCATTTTTGGCACAATAATGTCTCTGTAGGCGTTATGCGGTATGCCGGACAAAAAAAATCAAACGCAATGTATTCTTGGGGTCATTCCGCGTCCAATGAGCCAAAGTTTGAGGAAAACTGTTGGCACAATAGGCCGTGGTGGTGGTGGTGGTGGTGGAATTTTAAAGTTTTGAAAACACGCGATTTTCTCCCCCTTTGATTAAAAAATAAGTTATGAAAAAAAATCTGAAACTTGGTTGCGATCTATCAAAATGGGTTAAAATTTCACTAGCAAAACGAAATTATTGATGAAAATTAAATTTGAGCAATTTTAACCCATTTTGAGCCTCAAATTGGGTCAATTTTTGTCTATTTTCAAAGAATTGACATGTGACCTATGAAAGTGGGGTAGAATTCTGCCAGAAATTCAACAAAACCATCCAAATTTTTTTTGAGCAACTTTTCAGAATTTTGAGCCTCAAATTGAGTCAATTTTTGAGTATTTTTAAAGAATTGACATGTGACCTATGAAAGTGGGGTAGAATTTCGCTAGAAATTCAAAAATACCATCCAAATTTTTTTTGAGCAACTTTTGATAATTTTGAGCCTCGAATTGGGTCAATTTTGGATTAATTTTAAAAAATTGGCATGTGAGATGTGACCTATAAAAGTGGGGTAGAATTTTGCCAGAAATTCAAAAATACTATCCAAAAACTTTTTTTGAGCAACTTTTGAGAATTTTGAGCCTTTGATTTTGAGACATATATTTGTAGCCAGGGGAGTGTCTGCTACCAGAATGTAAAAATTTTTTTTGTCCAAAGTCAAATTTAAAAATCGGGAAAATGGAGGTTTTCAAGCCTCAGCTCCCTATTGTGCCGGGACAAAAATCCAAAAATCGGGGTTTCGAGACTACACGATTTTTTTAAAATCGTGAGATCATACGAAAAAATAACCCTCTTTTCCATGCTTCATTAATATCATTTGTAAAAGGTCTGAAAAACTTCGAAAAATTGGCTTGGAAAACCTGGAAAAATCGTTTCTGAAATATTGTGAACACCTTGTCAATTTTTTACCACCTTCAGAAATTTTCACCTGCCAACAGTTCTCCAGAATGATTGAAACTACGTTGTAAAACAACTAAAGGGGTTTGAAAACCGGTTTCCTCGCCTCATTTGACCTTGAAAAGTTCATTACTTTTAAGCCACGCCTAATATTTGGCTACCGATTTATTGCGAGCTTGAAATATGGGTACCTTCGGAAGAAGGGAAAAAAAATCATCTCATTTCGACTCCTTTTTCATCCCCTTCCTCTCTTTTTTTGAAATGCATGACTCGATTTTTCTCGAAAGACTCGTTGTGAATATAGAGATCTGATTTCTCGCTTCGTCGGTTGTAGTTTTCGTAGGTACTGCAGCTGATCTTCTGGAAGGATCATTATTTAGACCATATATCCAAACTTTTTATGACGTTAACCCCATAAAAAGTGATATGTATCAATTTATTATTTTATTGAGATTCAAAATCAATTAAATTAAATACTTCCTTATTGGGGATTTTTTCATTGATCATATTTGGTCGAAAAAGCCTCACGATGGCCTTTATTTCTTCTTATAGCTGGATACTTCCAAAGCCCTCCAAATCAGGCCCTAGATCCCAATCATTCTAAAAATTCTGGCTTATCAATTGCATAATCTCGTCTTTAAATTACTCAAATTCTCCATGCAAATTAAACCAATAGACGAAAAAATCAGCATAGGGAAAATCACCGGTATAAATATTGGTATCGACCTGCGATGATAACGAAAGTAGTAATAAGATTACATACTTAAGAAAAATTATTAACGATGCTGTGTGCACATAGCGAGTTGATAGGCTCTCTTTGGTACTCATACATTGAATTAGAGTATCAGGAAGTACACAGTTGTTTTTTTTTTTTCATTGCGAGTTGAGTGAATAAAGTGCGCCGTTTCGAGGTTTTGAAAAAAATTGGTGTTAATAAATTTCACCAACTTCTTTCTGACGCATCGCTTTTTTTTTCTCATCACCACGTTGCTATGATTTCGGGGAATTTTAGATGTTTTACGTGAAAATAAACGTGTGTGTAGAAAATTTATTAGTTTTGAAAAAATAAATTTTGATAACCTGTTGTCGTTTGAGGTGTTTCATATTGTGCCAGGTAACTGCGTTTTTTCGTTTTTCGCCCTTTTCAATTTTTATCAACGGTTCACGGTTTTGATATGTATTGTGTGGCTGATTATTGAAGGGTAATATTGAAGAACTGGAAGTGAAAAAGGGTCGCGTAGGTTATAGGTTCGCAAATGTGGGCAAGTTAATTTTTTTTACACCTTTTATTTTACGTATAGATAAAGATTAAGGCTGAAAAGACACTCGAGGTGTATTTCTGAAACGTACAAAACTTTCGATTTTTTCCATTGGTCGATCGAATTATCTCGTCTTGCAAATCAAATTAATGAAATGTGAAGTTGGATTTGAAATTTCAACGCATCAGATCCTATCTTCTACTTCGATTATCTCGATTTTATCTCTGGTCAATTCGATTTATAAATTAAGGAAAACTTAAGTATCTATCTTATTTTATATGCAACCGAATACGTAGTCGTACATATAGAAAACGTTCATTGATACGTGATATGTCCGTAATTGAAATGGTGTTGCTTTCGAACAAATGAAAGTGCTGCTCCGTTAGGTATTTCATAGCAATTAAAAGTTGATGCAGGTTAAAAAAATTTGAAATGTTTGTTAATTTTCACAATTAAAAAAAGAACTGGGGAAAATATTTTCGTAATTTTTTAACTTGAACCTGTGTAATTTTGTATTAAATTGTTGATTAATGAGAGGATTCAAAAAAATGATTAGATTCCACCTGGGGTATTTTTGAAAAAGATTTTGACCTGTGTAATTTAAGAAACTCATTAATTTATTGAATTTTCAATTAAAGGATAGGGACATTTAAAAACATTGATTTGACCTATGCAAGCAGAAAATTTTTTTTACATTATTTGTACATAATAGCCTACCAAACATACTTCTAAAAGTTGCATCCCCCAACTCACCGGCTACCCCCGCAAGAGGTCAATAACCTTTACCTCAAAACTGCTACATTCGACTTACAGTGGGGGTTAAACTTGGCTCCGCGATGTTCCGCAGGAGCCCCATATTTCCACCTCATTAGGCTTTTTTTCTCCCACATGCTTTGTAAGTTGCCTACACTTTCAGCCAAGATCATTAGCGATATTGCCTAGAAAAGTGACAAAAACCGCTAGACAATATCGCTAGCGTCCTTTGCACACCTAGTGATTTATACTTGTAGTACAACTAGGCAAACACATTTTTTTCTCATAGTAGATATATTTTTTGATACTAATTATACGTTCTATCAAATGTTTTGATCAGGTTAATTGAATTGACGTTTAAAATTCTAACATGAGTGGCCGTAATAATTTTGGAGAACCTCTTTCCAAACAATCCCAGAAAAAAATCAATATTTATTGTGAACACTCAACAAACAAATTTAATGAATTTCGAGCTGCTGAATCTAGGTTTGTGAGTTATATCTTACTGAATTGTAAATTATATCCTAACTTTACTGGAATTAATTTATAGGTTACAAAAGAATATTACAGTATCGTTTGAATTTATTGGAAATAATAGAATACCGAACCCCATAAAAACTTCTAGGCAAGTTTTTCACTGTAAACCGGAATTTTTTCATATAGTAAATAAAAATAGGCTCTTCGAACCATCACCAATGCAGTCACAAGCGTGGCCAGTTATACTGAGTGGAGAAGATTTCATAGGCATTGGTGGAGATGAAAAAGGTTAGTACTGATAACATGATAGCGTTTATACTACCATTGATAATAGCGAATCACAATCAATTTTCCAGATCAAAGGCTGGCTTTTGTTTTGCCTGCTTTGCTTCACATTGAAAAACAGCGTGAGCATCGCTTGAATCGTGAGCTGACTGCGGTATGTATAAGTGAGTCTAGTGACTCAGTGTTGCAGATTGGAAAGGAAATTAATGAAACATTCCGTTACAAAGACATCAAATGGTAAGTTAAATAGCAAACTGACTACAGAGATTTATAATTATGTTTACTGTTTTGGGTGTCATTTAATTGGTGTTGATTAATAATTTTTAGTGAATGCATTGATGACAACTATGATGAAACTACACTTAAACTGTTGAAAAACAAAGAAATTGAAGCAATTGCCGCAACTCCAGTCAAATTGCACAAAATTATTGAAGCGGGTAATAATCTTATAGTAAGGATAGGAATGTTGAAGTTGAATAGGAACCTTATCCTATTTAATGTTTTAGGCATTCTCTCTTCAGTTTCCTATTTGGTGTTGGACAAACTAGACAAAATTCTTGAAAGTCAAAAAGAAATTATCTTCTCCCTTTTAGAAAAAGTATCGCTAGGTAGTCAAATTATTCGCACTTGACACCGAATAAGTCACCATCTATGGGGAAAACGTTGAACTAAACGAAAACATTATAAATTTTTTTCTTACATGTATTCTTATGGGAAATTCACGATTTTTAAAAATTTATTAAAAATCGAGTAATGAACGTGGAGGAGTGATTTTTGTTTTAAATAAAAGGTCAATTCCTCCTCTTTTTGAAATAATTTTTCTCTGTTACTTACGTGGCTTATTCATTTAAAAAAATTAGAATTAACGGAGTTATCTTTTACATGTTTTTATAGCGCGTGCAACGAAAGAATGTCGTTTTCCCCTACTCGGCTCGTAACGCGGAAACTATCGACGCGCGTTGATTTCAAATATTGTCCAATCACAGATCAGCGTTCTTGTTGTTTTCGTTTTAAAAACATGAAAACGGTACCTCAATTTAATTTCAATTTTTCACAATGAATACACCACGTAGAAGAGAAAAGAAAAAATGTTTTAAAAGAGGAAGATTTACTCTTTCATTTAGAACAAAAATGAACCCTGCACGTTCAGTACTCGATTTTTAATTAATTTTCAAAAATCGCGAACTTCCCATAAGAATACATGTAAACGAAAAAAGTATCATGTTTTCGTTTTCGTAGCAGCGCTCTCTACTGGAGCTGTCAAGTGCGAATTATAATGAGGTATGTATTATCTATATAATTTCGAATTGTACTTTTGTCACTTTTAAAATACTATTTATTTTGAATTGGATTATTTGTTGCAGTAATACTTTTTGTACCAGCTTGGAACAGTTGAGGTCCAAAAACCAATTACATCCTATTGTGGTAAGGGTTAGCTTCCCAGAGTTACCCTCAATTAATGAGGTTACTCAACAGTTTAAATACAACAACGATGAAGAAGAGAAACTTATTGAAGTAAGATTACTTTTCATCCCAAAAACTCCATTTTCTTAGAAAAAAAATCAACATTTTTTTTATATTTCCCCTTAGGTGATCGATTATCTGCAAAAGGTGCCCTCTGAAGAGAGAGTTGTTGTATTCTGTAATGATGAATTTACTGCTATGGACTTGCTAGGGACATTAACGTGTGCAAAGATTAAGTGTGAAACGTTACTTGTTAATACCACAAATGAGGAGCGTAAAAAAATTCTCAAGAAACTAAAGGATAGCAGCTTTCAAGTATTAATCACAAACGATTGTGATTTGGATATGGCAAGCTTTAGGTGAATATTATGAACAAAGTCAAAAAATAGGTGAATTTTGTGATCCTATTGTTGACTTTACTTTTTTCTCCGCAGGCATAGATACATCTATAATGTTCCAAAATCAATAGACAAATACATTGATCTAATTAGTCAAGGACGTGGAGATTACCCTAACATTACAACAGTTGCAATACTAAGTGATAATGATTGGATTGTTGGACCTGATATGATTGCCATTTTAAGGCAAACAAAACAGGTAGCTTATTTTTGTAATAGTGATATAATTAACTGAAAATTAAACATTAACCAGTTATTTTTTTTAATAGGTAGTACCACCAATATTGTTTGACCTGTCGAATCGTTTTAAGCCAGTTGAATTTGCAGAGCATCCAACATTTTCCCATCTCAGTAAATTGGAGACCTTTGTAGATAAGAGTATGATCATTAAAGATATAGTCAAGAACAATGACAATTTCCTTTTCACAGCACCTAGAAAAATGGGTAAAACATCAATTCTAAAAATGTTAGAGTTTTTTCAATATAAATACCGCCAAATCAAATCGATCACTTTTCAAAAAACTGAAGATTGGGGGCCATCAAGATATTATAGATGAGCACTTTGGTAAATATCCAGTTTTGTGGGTTGATATATCGAAGTTTGGCCAGATTCCTGTTAATTCTATGGAAACGTGTGAGGAGGCACTGTGTTGTATTATCCGTGACACGTACATGAAATATAAAAATGTTAAGTTTGAAGATAATGAAATTGTTGAGCAATGGGTAGATAACAACTGCTCCTTTTCAAATATCCCAAGATCTGAAATTAATACTGCACTTCACAGTCTGGCAGTGCTCTTAAAAAATCATTATAAGAAAGAAGTTGTTTTGTTGTGCGATGAGTTTAATTGTATTTGTGAGAAAGCCTTATCAATGGAAGTTGATGCCAAAACTTTAGATCTGATTATCTGTAGATATTTTGCAATGTTTGCGCCTTTAGTGAAAACAGATATGAATTTACTGTCAGAACAACAATTGGTGTACAAAGCAATTTTTTCTGGAATTACAACTGTAACATGTTTGGGTGCATCACCACTTAATACTGTACAACCCATCAAATTTGTTGAAAGCATCGTGTATTCAAAATATTACGGAATTTTGAAAACAGAATTCCAAGAATTACTGAGGAAACCAGTTTTTGAGAAATTGCGTGAAGAAGAGGCACTTGCTCTTGCTCACTACAATGGCTACAAAAATAGAGCAGGCGATGATATTCTATCCACATATTCTATCGTCAAGTACTTGTCAAATGTATTATTAAACGATCCAGAAGAAAGATTAAGAGATTACTGGGAGTTGTCTGGCTCCATTACACAATATACAAGTGTATGGGCTCGAGAAGACAAGCAGGAATCCCTTCAAAATATTGTTGGTTGTTCAACTTTTCCTATACTAAAAATGCAAGCTATTACTGGGATTGATCTAGCTAAAATTAAAGATGTTAGCAAGATAACAACATTCAGTGAAGATGCATTTAACATGTTGTTGGTATATTTACAGCAGCTTGGCTATTTTTATATCCAAACCTACGGAGATGAAACAATGGAACTGCAAATCCCTAATCAAGAGATACAACGATTATTTTCTAATATACTCAAAAGGAGTCTTGCAAAGGAGTTGGGAATTAAACTAGAACTTTTATTGTGTTGTACTTCCAACTTGGAAGAGTTGATCGATGTCAGTAAAACAGCCACTGCCTTAAATAGATTAGAAGTAATAGTATCTTCTATTTGTAAAAACCTCACACGTAAAAAAAAAAGGAAATCAAGTCTGAACGAGCCTACATTGGAAAAGATTGTGTTCGCAGGGTTGCTTGGTTCAAAGTATTCTCTGTTTAATCAACAGAAGGTAGGGAATTCAAATGAACAGGATCAAAGGAAATTAAAAAAGTTCGATTTGCGTTTCTACTATCGAGACTTTGGAGTTGTGATGGAATTAAAATATGGTCCTCAGCAAAGTGTGAGAAAGGCGTTTGATCAAATCAAAGAAAACAAATATTACGAAGTATTGGATAACAACCAATTTGGTATTAAAATAAATAGAAAATTATTTGTGGGAATGCATGTAGCTGCAAACTGCAAAGTTACCACAATTTATACTAATGATATTAATAATTACGTCGCATTATGTTAAACAACTATTAAGTATTGTTCCGGGTTCTTGTTTGTAATTAAATATCTGATCTAATTTGTGTAGCAGATGTAATAGAATATTTTCTTAATTTTCGCACAATCGGTTGTGTGATTATGGCCGATATATGTTTATACAAAACAATCGTTTGTTAATTTTTATATTTTTTCTCGTTAGATTTTTATTTGGTGTAGTGTTCAATTTTAGTTATAAAGGTAAAACAATTTTAAGAAAATTTTAGGCTGAAAAAAATGAAAATTTTGAACAAAATATGTAGGATTGACAACAATTTAAATAACATTAAAATCATGTAGATTTTTTGATCTATAGAAATTGTTTCTTGAATAAGTTTAAGACTAAATTCTTAAATGGGATCTCTACGTGACGAAAAAGAGGACGGGATCAAAATAAAATCTCTCCATCTACATAATAACTAGACACACTGTGTCAAAAGAGCGGACTTCCTATTATATACAAACTAGAATTGAACTTGTGAAGCTCAACTTTCAATGCACGTATCAACTTCAAAATTTAATCATCTCTTCCTCTATACACATTCTAATTACTACGGAAATTTCAAGTCGATCGTTCAACTCTGACTTGAGTTATGGTGTCACAAAAAAGAACTTTAAAACTTCAAAGCTCAGCTTTCCTTGCTCAAAATTTAACCTAAAAAATTAGGTCTTCTCCTGCACAATCTACACGTACTGTAAAAATTTCAAAACGATCGGTTCAGTTAAACGAGAGAAATCAAGTTGGAAAAATTGACCCATTACAAGCTTTTGAACTTTGAGCTCATTTTTCTCGAAAACGTGAGATTTTAAGAAATATTCATGAGAAATAGAGCTTAAAATTCCTAACCATTTTTTTAACCTCCATTTTTCTCTACAATGCACCGTTTCTGAGATATTTTTGAATAACTGAATAAATTTGAGCTTCAAAAGCTCAGCTTTCTATGCTAGATCGCCTTCCAAATTCAATCAGATTTTCTCCTAAACACATTCTTATCACCATAAAATTGCAAATCCATCGGTCGATTTTATTTATCTTGTCAGAGGGAGGTTTCAGAAAAATGAGCTTTGGAATTTCAATGCTCAGCTTTCTATGCACAGAGTTACACCAAAACATAATCAGTTTTTCTCCTGTATGATGTAAACTTACTGTAAAAATTTCAAAACGATTGGTTCAGTTGAACGAGAGAAATTGAGTCAGAAATATTGACCAATCACAACCCTTCCAATTTTCTCGAAAATGGTGAGCTTTTAAGAAAAATTCATGAGAATCAAAGTTGTAGAGCTTAAAATTCCTAACCATCCGTTTGGTCACCGTTTTTCTCTACGATGCACCATTTTCGAGATATTTTCGAAAACTAAATAAACTTTGAACTTTAAAAGCCCGACTTTCATTGCACGGATCGACTTCAAAATTTAATCAGCTTTTCTCCTGTACACGTTCTAACCACTGTAAAAATTTCAAGTCGATTGATCAACTTTCACTTGAATTATAAGATCACAAAAATGAACTTGAAAGCTCCAAGCTCAGCTTTCTATGCACTGAATTGAATCAAAAAATGATCATTTTCTCTCTTGCACGATCTACACCTACTACTTACAGAAATTTCGAAACGATTGGTTCAGTTAAACGAGAGAAATTGAGGTGGAAAAATTGACCAATCACAGGCCTTCCAACTTTGAGCTCAAGCCTTATAAGGAATTTTTGATGAAGATTTTATCTGCCGACCACTGCCTCAAAGGGGCTATAAAATCAGTCTTTGTGTTGGTCTAAAAATGCCGACCCAGCAGGTGGTATTGCAGGGGTTATCTGGCGACCCATTGTTAAGAAATATGATTAAATCGCATCAGAAAAGTTGACCAATCACAAGCCTCCAAACTTTGAGCTCAATTCTCTCGTAAATGGTGAGCTTTCAAGAAAAAGTCCTCAGAACCAAAGTTGTAGAGCGTGAAATTTCTGACTATCCTTTTGGCCTCCGTTTTCCTCTATGATGTGCCGTTCGCGAGATATTTTCGAAAAACTGAATAAACTTTGAACTCAAAAAGCTCAACTTTCAAAGCATGGATCGACTTCAAAATTTAATCAGCTCTTCTCCCATGCACGTTCTAACAACTGTAAAAATTTCAAGTCGATTGGTCAATTCTAACGTGAGTTATCGCGTCAGAAAGAAATGTCCCAAAAATGAGCTTTAAAGTTGAAAAGCTCAGCTTTCTATGCACAGAATTGCACCAAAAACTAATCAGCTCTTCTCCTGCATGAACTACACCTACTGTAAAAATTTCAGCCCGATCTGTTCAGTTTAGCGAGAGAAATCGCGTCAGAAAAAAAGGCTTCAACAAACAAACAAATAAATAAATAAATAAATAAATAAAACCTTAAGAACGCAATAGCGGATTCCCGCTAGAGTGGGAAGTCCCCTAAAAAGTTGTTATCAATGGAATGAAACAACCTTATAAAATTTTTCAATCTATGTCAAAGGAGAACGATTTAGATAAAGATGACGAAGTCGATTCCGTAGAAGCAGAAAGACAAGTCGAGAAGCGAGAAAAAAAACGATAAGAAATCTCAAGTTTCCAAAGCTGAATATTTGAAAAGCAAAAAAATGCATTCATTTTGAAAATTTTTATAATGAGAAATCGAGGAATCTCCGACGTAGACTCAAGTGGACGTTTGAGCCCCCTGAGCTCTGCCCTTGAGTATACCTATGGGGATGACTTGATCTCAAATTTTTTTTAGGCCAGATCGAAGAACCACGAATCCAAACCCGCGGTTTAATCTTCACTGCATTGACCCAGATAAATCCAAGACAAGAAGAAAATATCACAAAAACAATTCACCTAAACTTTTCAAGGCACGTAATTCCACATTAAAATCCTCATCTACCATAATCATAATCCTCCATCGAAATATCCCACCCATAACACACAACCATCTCCGACCAAATACTCCCACGCAAACAATTCTCTCAGCCTCATCCGCGATCCCTAATACTGCAATTAACACGTCGAAAATTTTACAAACACCAGTTTCAAAACATTCACCGCCAGATTTATTCGAGTTAATTTAAAAGAAAATTTCGACCGCGTGACAGTCATGGGTGACACGAAAAATAAAGAGGGTCAGAAAATTAAATTCGTATTAACAAATGGCAATTTATTTCGTTGTTATTGGAAAAGGACGCTATAAGGATAAAGGAAACGAAATAAAATATGAAGGACTTCGCATTCAACTGTCACTTACAGCGACATGTGCTTCCTAGTTCCCTACCGAAGGGTCAACTTCAGGGTGATTGTTAGCTAACTGCTGCTGCTGTTTTACGCCACTAAAAAGCGTACAACTATGAACTAAAAAGTTGCCAAATTGGAGCGCGGCTAAGTCCGTTATTTGTTCAGCCAACCAAAAACCGCAACTTTTCCTCGGTTATTTGGTAGAGAAATGTCAACTATTACAACACTTTACCAACTTTTCTTACAATTGGTCTTGTCCCTATTTTGTTGTAAGTCGCGTATTTTCTCTATAAGCTTCCCACTCGCAATGAAAAAAAAATAAAATGCGTACGCTTACGATACGAATCACAGAGAGCCTATAATATAAATTATTTACGTAGGTATCGTGTAAAAATTTATACCGAAGGACGATTCTTGTAGAAATTCAGACAGAAAAAAAAAACTCGAATTAATTACCTCCATCGCCGGGTTAAAATTTACAATCTATTTGCCGAGTCATCTCACGAGTTATAGATTTTTCAAAATAATGATAACACATAAAACTCGCGCTGTAAGAAAAATCCAGACACGCTTTTCGTACAACTCCCGGGAGAAAATTAGTACGTTGGCAAAAAAAAATGGAAAGAAAAGATGAAGAACAAGGTTAAAGAAAAGATATCTCGCCGTAAGCAACTTGATAACAAATGTGGGAAAAGGTGAAGAACAGTAGTTTTTATTCTAACTTGAATGGACAAATAAAAAGTGAACTGGGACAACCTCAAGGTACGCCATTCTCAATTTACCAGCTTGGCAATTTGACCATTCATCACTGTTTTTCTCGCTGTGCCAGTAAAGGTAACAATAGTGGTTCTCAGAACGCTGTCACTACGTGACAAAACTTTCAACAAAGAACTTGTCTTTCGCGCACTTGTTCGCATACGAAATGTTAAAAAATCTTTTTTTTCGGTTAGATTTCCCCCAATGTTGACACTAACAAACTAGGATTGTTCCGCCATAAAACACGGTTGGAATTTTCGTTTTAAAATCTCTCATTGCTCGATTTTAACGTCGAATTCGTACCTACTGAATTGCTCCGAAATCGAAAAAACCTACAGTGGTCCAGGTAAATAAGGGAAAAAACGTAGGTACCAAGCCCCAAAAATTCAATCCTGATTTTTTTTTTGTGTGGTTTATGTTTGTAATGGTCCATTAAACAGCATACTAAAATGGACACCATAGGAACCTTTCACAACCCCCAAGGGAGGGGAAAATGCTTGATGAAAACCGGGTTTTCGTGAATATCTTCTCAAATAGGTCTCAAAATGAGAAAATGGTTAGAAACCAAGGGGCTAATTTTTTATTCAAGTTTATTAATCTAAAACATTGTTTTACTGCGCTTTGAACTTGAGGTTTTCTAAAATTTTCGTCCTCGCTTTGCTCGGGCTAAAATAATTTTTCTCCCATTTACATTGAAACAAGGGTTTTAAATAAAATTATAATTTTTCATGAAATTTTCCACCCTTGTTTGTTTAGGACAAATAAACAATTTCATCGATTTTTTCAACTAAGTGCAATGAAATTACTCAGGGAAAATCAATGAATTGAATGAGAGGAAGAAGTAGTAAAAAATCAATTTTATTGTACATTACGACCAACAAAAAATTATGAATAAAGCAATAATTGGATAAAAGATGTAATAATTTGGCCCGAGAGGAGCGATGGCGAAATTTTTTGAAAAATTTATAATAAAATAAGCAAAAAAAACATTTTTCTAACATTTTTCTAAAAATGATTTTCATTTTTATTTGGATTTTCGAAAAATTCCAGAGAAAATTTCAAAATTCCCTGACTTTTCCCTGACTTTTCCAGACCACCAAAATTCCTTGACTTTTCCCGGTTTTCCCGGTTTTCCAGAGAATGGACACCATGTCACTGAAGTAGTTTGAGCTGCTGAAAATAAATCTGTTGCAAATTTTTTCGTATGTTGCAAATTTTTTCGTATGACAATTTCGTATGGAAAATAAAGTGAGATATTCAATTTCGAGCCTTGTGGTGTACTTATTTGGACTTGACACTTGAAATTACAAAAATTGCGAAAAGGAGATGAAATGAAGTGAAAATCTGACAAGTCGTGTATAAATACGTATTTTAGAATATAATTACAAGAAATTTTTTTTCGGCCAAAAATTACTATATTATGAGTGAAAAACGCTGTGAAAAAGTGATTTTTCGCATTTTTCAAGGTGTTCCACCACCTAAAAAATTTTGAAAAAAATATCATGATGTACATAGGGGCTAGATACATACAATATATTTTTTTCAAAATTGCACCTCTGAAACATCATGTAGAAAACTCGAACTGAAGTTTTCAAACGCAATTTCCGGCTTGAAAAAATCATCAAAATTTTTTTATCAAACCACCCACTGATACCCCTCAGTATAGGGTACACCTCACGAAAATTTGAAAGAATTTGGTCAAAAATTCGCGAAAATAAAAATTTTTAATGGAAAGGCTGAAAAAAGTAACGGTTTGTCTAATAACTGGGGCTAGGAGTGGAGTTGGGGGCCAAAATTTTTACCACATGGTTTTCAGACCCTAAGAACCAAATTCCATTGGTTAGTTTCGAATTTCAGCTCTGGGGCAGATTCGCCTATCTTAACCGCCGGTACCCTTTACAATTTTGGGACTCAAACTGAGTAGAGATACACTGGATATCCTATCAGAGAAGAAAATCTGAAAAAATTCTTTTCACATTGGATCTGTTTCAAGGCACTTTCAAAAAAGGACTACTCCCAAATTTTTGGGTTCAAATGGTAAAAATCCCAATCTCAGTGACCATTACAGACTCCACATAGAAAAGTTTGACCCTCAATCCCATTTTTTTGGAAGTGTAGACTGAATAACGAAAGTTGACTACCAAAAAGAAACATAAAATTTTTCATTCTTTCATTTTTTATCCTGGAAGAAACCTTAATGGGTCTTAAAGATTAATAATCTGGATATTAATTGGTGATGGAAATTTCAGACTTTCACTTTGAGGCTCACTTTAACTTTAAAGCTTTTACAAAACGGAGTTTCGTCCCAATTTTCGGGTCAAAGATCAACAAAAGCTCCAAAAAAACATTTCAATGATCCTTACAGACTCAATGTACTCACAAATTTTCAACTCCTAAGATCATTTTCTTTGGTTTTAGGATCCGAGCTTGTGCTTGTGGAAAGAAAAGGTAATTTAAACGTGATTGTAATAAAAATAATAATTATTGATGATACGAAACATTTCTTCGCATCCTACAGATTCAAAAATGATTTGTCAGTCAGAGAAGTGGGGGGGCGCGCAAAATTATAAATTAAAAAAATTTCCAAGTTTGGTGTCAAAAATTAGGTTTTTTTTGGCCTGAGTTTTGCATCTGTCCTTCCGGAGCTCCTTTTGGGTTTTCATAAAAAACAGCCATAAATTGTATTTGGCATGCCAAAAACCCTAATTTTTGACACCAAACATGAAAATTTTCAAAATTTTGAATTTCCCTCTCTCTCCTCCCACTCATCTTTCTGGCTGAACATTCAATTTTGAATCTGTATGATGCGAAAAAATGTTTGTATTACCGACATGATTATTGGTATCTAGTTTCAATTACCTTTTCTTTCTACGAGCTCGATTACTTACACATTTCTTCGAGTAAATTCCTCCCCTCCAACATGATTATTCAAGGATCTCGATTACTATCCCACCCCTTGGTAGCTGCCATTGAGATATTTTCACTGTAAAGAAACATATTGTTTATAGTGAACCATTAAGAACATAAAACACGAAAAAAAATCAGGATTGAATTTTCGGGGGATTAACTCCTAAAACGACTGGACTACAATAGATTTCATCGATTCGAAATATTTGATTTTAATAATTCTCCTAGCCGACGCCTAAGCACCCAGCTAGACACCTACATAAAACGTATTACTACCATGGTCGAAAAAGAAACCCTATCGTGAAAATTACTCCAAATTGAAAATAGCTCCTGGCGCATTTGCAACAACGAATTACAAACGACTTTATAAATATTCATTATTCGGTCGCAATTCGTACAACATTAATTTATCCTAATTACTAGCTTCGCTAATGCACCAAGTTGTGATTATTAATATCAGCACACTCTCTCGTTTCATCTCATCGTCGAGGAGAAAAAAAACTAATTCCAAAACAAACTTCGACGGTAACGTCTTCCCTGTTTAGCAAAAATTTCACTATTTTCGAGTCTGTATTATTTGGATGGCGTTATAAAAATGCTTCGTGTTTTTTTTTCTCCTCTCTTTTCATTTCGTCGTCATATTTTTATACTTCTTCATTTCGCGCAATAAGCAAATATTTTATTAAAGATAGTCGTTTAATAATAAAGATGAAAAATAAAAAAAGTAATAATAAAAAAACGAGGAATTAAAAATATTATTTACATGTTTCGCTCGAAAGGTACCATTTTGTTGAATTTTAATTTCATAAACTCGACGACGAATTAAACGTCATATTTATATTTTAATTTCGAAATAAAAACGTTCCATTAACGAAGGGGAATATTTTCGAGAATTTTGCCAGCAGTTTGCCACCTGGGAGTCGAATTTCCCTTTTTTGAGGGTTTAGGCGAGCGACGAAAAATTATGGAAATTGATAGTCATGGATGTTATTGAGGATCAATGGCGAGTATTTGAATCATTTGTACTTAATTTATTTGCAATTTCTTGTTTTTTTTTTTAAATTTCATTAGGTGGGTAAATAGATCTCTAGAGGAAAACGTAATTGAAAAGGGGAAAGAGGAGGCAATTTGTCTCCTTCCACAATTACAAAATTGCATTTCTAGTTGGAAAATTATTGTTGCTTTGAGTAACTAGGGAAACATGGGAAAAATAAACTTTGAGCTGGAAAAACGAAATAACCTAAAACAAGGTAAAAACTGATTAAAAAGTGACAATGACTTTCAAAATCGCTGAGCAATTAGATGAATGAAAAACGATGGTAAAATTTCACATTTCTGTAACTTTGCAACATTTTGTCAAACATTTTTTTCGAAATTTTGAACAAAAAAAAAGAAAAGCCTCAATATCTGATATTTCAACAAAAAATCGTCTACTGAAAAAATTAGCGTTGAGCGATCATTAATCGATTAATCGACGAACAAAATGATCGATGTGCGATTATTTTTTCAGTGACATCAGAAAAAATCCTCCTCAACAAATTCCTTGCAATTTTTCACGAACCTCAAAATTCCTCACCCGAAGGCATTTCCCTTACTTACTTAATTTTAAGAAATTCGTGGAGGAATTTCGCAGTGTCCTATTTTTTCGAATTTTTGACCAATTTTGGCCCAAAAAAAGGGAAAAATTCTCTAAAAATTCCTAAAATTCAAATTATGTCCTTCCTCAATTTCAAATGGCACTCTAAATTCTTGCCTACCTTCTTCGTAAAAATTTATAAAGATCTCTGAAAAAAAGGATAAAAAAAGGACGTGCAATGTAATTTGAAGTAACAAAATTTATTTTATGCTGAGATTATAATCATTAATCGAGGGATCGATTATTTTCAAATTATCAATTTTGCCCAACACTAGAAAAATTTCAAATTATAAAAGCAATGAACATGCAGGGGTAAATTAAAATTCAACAAATCGTCAAGAAAGTTTTACAGATTTTTGAGACTTCAGAACCATACTTACTTAAGTAGATACTTAATTCATTTGTTGAAATTTTTTCTACTCGTTGAAATAGTTGGATGCAACTTTTTGAAAAAGGTGTCCAATTCATTGTTAATTTTTCAAATTTTAAATAATAGTTTCCTCCAATTTTTTTTACATGTAAAAGGTTGCTCATTTTTTTAAAAAATATGTAATTTTCAAAAAATTATTGTTCAATTTTTAGTTTTCAAAATTAGTTTTGAAAAAAATCATATTGAAAATTAATATTTTGTAAGAAGTATTATTTGGAATGCCGTCCACTTTTTGGAACATTATCTCAAGTTTGGGAATAAAAATTGTACGAATTCTGAGAAATATCTTCCATGCTTTGATGAATTATTAAGTTCACTCGATTATTTAAAAAATTGAACAATGTTTTGAAAAATTGTTCAATTTGTGGAAAATTGTTTTAAATCATTCAAATTTTAGAAAATCGTGCCCACAGAAAATTATGCAATTGAAAAACGTCCGTGTTTGAAAAATTATTCATAATTTCTAAAAATTTGGCAAATTTAAAAAAAAATCCTTAATTTGAAAAAACTATGCAATTTTTAGAAAATCATCCAAGTTTTGGAGAAGTTTCCAGTTTTTATAAAACTGTCCAAGTTTTTTTTCAGTTGCAAAAAATTGTTCGGATTACCTATGAAAAAACCATCTAAGTTTTGGAACAAATCGTACAAAATTTGAAAAAATGCTCCATTTTTGAAAAAACATACAATTTTTGGAAAATTATCAATGCAATTTAAAAAAAATTATTCAAAACTACTCATAAAATCATTAAAGAATTGCTCAATTCTTGAAAAATTGTAAAATTTTTGGGGAGTTGTCTAAATTTAGGGGAATTTTTCTAATTATGGAATATCATCGAAATTATGGAAAAAATTACCCCAGTTTTGGAAAATCGCCCAATTTTCAGTGGTTCTTCAAATGTTAAAATTTTTTTCCAGTTTTTGGAAAACCGTTCCAAGTTTTTGAAAACCGATAAATTTTTGAAAAACTCTTCAGTTTGTAAAAAATTGACAAATTTTTCAAAATCGCCACAAATTTTGAAAAAATTGTCCAAACAACCTGCCGGTGAAAAAAAATGAGCACAGCTGTTCAAGTTGCCTGGATCTGCCAGTGATGCGAGTAACCATTACTAAATAATAACGAACGGTGCAAATCTGAAATTTCGGTGATTTCTCGAACCTTGGAAATTTAGTAAGGTAACGAATAATGGAAAATTATTTCAATTTCAAGGTTTTAGATCAATTTTTATATCACATGGTATCTACTGAATCTGAAAAATGAAAATTCAAGCCATTTTCTGGAGTTTTCTGGTCATTTTCTTTCTATCTTTCTTGGTTTAAATTTGTCAAAAAAAGAACTCCCTTTTAATCCTTCGATTAAAAAATTCAAGGAAAGAAGAGAATGTTGAAAATTCTTGCTTTTTGCAGTCAAATCATTAAAATTCTTGCTATTTTACGTTTTTTTTTTTTTTTTTTACTACAAAGTGAAATTCTTACCATTTTCTGGTTTTTCATGTCAATAGACACCATGTATCACCAAAAGTGGCAACATTGATTTCGTCATCAAAGGTCTATTCCCCTTCTAATACAGAACAAAACGAAAAAAAAATGCTTCGAATCTCCAAGTTGATTTCGACCCTACTTATTCTCACTCAAAATCTTCCAACTATCCGCCATGAGACCTTTGGTTTTTGCTATTTGTCATCTTTTGATGACCTCTACTCATATGCAAAAATTGGAAAAAAAACGACGACTCATCGTGAAATTTTTGATCGAGTGACATTGAATGACATAGGGAAGTGAAAAAAATGTAAAGATGTCTAGAGGAAGGGGTAAAAACGAATAAAATTGATATTGAAACTATCCCTCCAGAAAATTGTGATGATTATCAAATTTTTTTCCTACCTCCTTCTAAACTGAAAGAGATGGTAAATTCCACGCCCCTCCCCGTCCATCCTCTCCCATTAAAAACAAAAGTCTCAATTTCCATCAATCCGTAATATTTTTCAATACGAATTTTCCAGCGAATTTTCAAAATAATTCTTTCAAACGACACATACCAATGTACTAGATACCTTTTTAACCCCTTCAAACAGCCAAATCCTAAAACCCACATCGACGAAACATTCGCCACTTAAAAACGAACACAAACCCGAGTGGTAATCGAGTTTCATAGGTATCTGGCTTAGCTATTATGTTTCTCTCATTTGGTATATAATACTCGAATGAAGATGGCAAACTGTAACGTTAGACAAGGAAAACGCGACGCTATATTGTAAACTTGTAAGTATCACGGCTGGTATATGAAGTATGCAGTCGTCGAATTGATATTGCGACTGTATATCCTTCGTCACGTGAGAATTTTCGTTTTAAAACTCAACACGTGTGATGTAAAGCGTGTAAAGTGGTGCGCGAGAAAACGTTAAATTCTGCACCACAAAAGAGAAGTAAATGCTCAACCGCATATTCTAAATTTAAAGTTCGTATATTACAAATTTCAACTTTAACGCGTGCATTGTTTAAATAATTAATTATAATAATCTTTGGAACTTGCTTTATAAAATTACTTTCGGTTTTCCGCCGCCGTGAACTTCAAAGTTGTTTCTTTTATATGAATTATGCGAGCCGTTTCCTTTTCTTACCGAGAGACTTCTGCCTTTTCAGCATTACATAAGGTCACAGTCTGCATATTTTTTGGCCAATAACTTACTCAGATACACATTCGATGAGGAAAATTTAACTATTACATCGAGTTCGTCTCAAAATCACGTACGAGGTATTTTGAGAAAATGAAAAGGGTGGGGGTGCTTTTTAGCCGAAAATGGTGCCCTTTTTTATATCAAACGCCATTAACAAATTATATTTAAAATATTCGACATTCGATTCTTCGAGTAAAATGTTAATTTCGTCTCGCGAAAAAGTTTTCTCCTAAATTAAAAAGTATTACCGAGGAATACGAAAAGGTTGCGCCTTTTTTCGACCGAATATATAATCTATTTTAATAAACTTTTGGACTTTTTCGAGTCGCGAAATTCAATTTTACGCTAAGAAGGTTAATAAATATCTTTTGCCAACTTCGAACCGCATTCAATTCTCACCTTCCGATGTTAACCTAGTTTTAGCCGAATTTTCCAGATTTTTGATTTCAAACAAAGGCGAAAAGATGAACAGGCAGAATTGCATAAAAACTTACCGAACGAGAATCGCTCAACATGTTGAATAATGGCTCGATCATTCGCGAATCTACGAGTGGATACTTTAGCCTAGAACAGAAGAAAGAAAAAAGATCAATTTCAGTTGAATCAGTAAGTAGGTAGGTACTTGAGAAAAACTTGTATGAAAATTTACAAACTGAATATTCAAACCAACCAGAGCATTGGTTCATTACTGGAATAAAATAAATATTCATTAAATTTTATCGCGAACGAGACTACAGTTAAGTAAGTACGTCTGTAGAAGTAGGCGTAGGAATTGAATTGAATTTCAGGAGGTACTTGTTGATTTCATGCAGATTTTTTTTTTAGAGCTGAATAATTTTTTTTTGAGAAGACGAAAAATGAGTCAATTATTACAAAATGAACGTATTTACACGGTGAAATTAATATTTATGCAATTCACGTGCAATTGAAATAAAAATTATGGTAAAAAATTGTATACCTGCCTATCTTTGGGTACATAATACAAGAAACTTGGAAATAACAACGCAACAGTCACCTATAAGCCAAATGTTTCAATTCTGACAATGTGTAGGATGGACTAATTTTCATTTAAGCGCCACATTTACGAGCTCTTCTCTCTCCCAAAAAATGCTAAAAATTAATTTTTCAGTTCTCTTTCGTAATTTTTTTTCTTTTTTTTTTTGGTTACTATTTTTAATGAGGAAAATTGAAAAATTGCAATTTTAGCGAAGAAAATGGAGGACTTTCCACCAGTTCTACAGAAAATGCGAACTAGATGCAAATGCACCCTCTGTTTACCTTGCATGAGTGATCCCTTTGGACGTCTATGGAAAAAATTACTCCAGAATCGAATTCAGGAGACTAAAAAACATAAATTTTAATATCCCGCTTGAAAATTTAAAAAAAATTGATATTAATCTTCCCACTCTGCTTTGAACTTTTTTGCAAAAATAATAGCAGAATTGAATTCAGGAGGCAAAAAAACACTCGAAAAATTTTAAAATTTGGATAATAATCCCCTCCCCCATCCTCCTTTGAACATTTTTGCAAAACCAATAGGAGAATTGAATTCAAGAGGCAAAAAACCTACATTTTGAAACCCCACTCGAAAAATTCAAAAAGTTTGATTTTTAGGCTCCTTCTGTACTCCTATGAACTTTAGGGCCAAAAAATTTGAAAAATGGATTCCGCGCACCTAAAAACCCCTAAATACCTCATTTATGATTTTTAGTCACCTAGAAAATCTGACACACAAAAACCTCACAATTCAGAATATCCCTGCTAAACTCACAAAATCCTCACAATTCAGTGATTCTCATGCAACCATCACAAAATCCTCACAAATCAGAATTTCACCCGCCACCCTCATAAAATCCTCACAATTCAGAATTTCCCCCTAACCCCATAAATTCTCACAATTTGGGAAAATCGCCTGTAAATCGGCCCAAAATTGAGAAAAATTGAAAAAAATTGCTGCCCTCGCCAAATCCTCACGATTAGGATTTTCACCCACTTTACTCTCATAAAATCTTCACAATTCAGTGGTTCTCATGCAACCCTCACGAAATCCTCACAATTCAGAATTTCATCCGCCACCCTCATAAAATCCTCACAATTTGGGAAAATCGCTTGTAAATCGTTCAAATATGGAAAAAAATTGAAAAAAATACCCTCACAAAATCCTCACAATTCAGAATTTCCTTGATAACCTCACAAAATCCTCACAATACAGTGATTCTCATGCTTCCATCATAAAATCCTCACAATTCAGTATTTCCCCACTGACTCACAAAAACGATGTCAGTCAAGGGGGTTAAGGATTGAGCGGTGAAATTCTGAATTGTGAGGATTTGGTGTGGGTAGCAATATTTTTCAATTTTTTTGGCTGATTTACAGGCGATTTTTCCAAATTGTGAAGATTTTATAAGGTTATCGGGGAAATTCTGAATTGTGGGGATTTTATGAGGGTAGCGGGTGAAATTCTGAAATGTGCGGATTTTGTGAGGGTTGAATGAGAATCACCAGATTGTGAAGATTTTGTAAGGTTAGCAAGGAAATTCTGAATTGTTAGAATTTTGTGAGGGTAACGGTTGAAATTCTAAGTTGTGAGGTTTTTATGAGGGTATTTTTTTCAATTTCTTTCCATTTTTGACCGATTTACAGGCAATCTTCCCAAATTGTGAGGATTTCATGAGGGTGGCGTGTGAAATTCTGAAATGTGAGGATTTTGTGAGGCTAACAGAGAAATTCTGAATTGTAAAGATTTTGTGAGGGTAACGGTTGGAATTCTAAGTTGTGAAGATTTTGTGAGGGTTGCATGAAAACCACTGAATTGTAAGGATTTTATGAAGTCAGCGGGGAAATTCTGAATTGTGAGGATTTCATGAGGGTGGCGTGTGGAATTCTGAAATGTGAGGATTTTGTGAGGTTAGCAGGGAAATTCTGAATTGTAAAGATTTTATCATTCAAGCATGAGAATCACTGGATTGTGAGGATTTTGTGAAGTCAGCAAGGAAATTCTTAATTGTTAGAATTTTGTGAGGGTAACAGTTGATTTTAAGTTGTGAGGGTTTTATGAGGGTATTTTTTTCAATTTCTTTCCATTTTGACCGATTTACAGGCAATTTTCCCAAATTGTGAGGATTTTGTGAGAGTTGCAAGAAAACCACTGAATTGTGAGGATTTTATGAGGTCAGCGGGGAAATGCTGAATTGTGAGGATTTCATGAGGGTGGCGGGTTAAATTCTGAAATGTAAGGATTTTGTGAGGTTAGCAGGGAAATTCTGAATTGTGAAGATTTTATGATGGAAGCATGAGAATCATTGGATTGTGAGGATTTTGTGAGGTTAGCAAAGAAATTCTGAATTGTTAGGATTTTGTGAGGGTAACGGTTGAAATTATAAATTGTGAGGATTTTATGAGGGTATTTTTTTCAATTTCTTTTTCTTCTTACCAGACTTTTTCGCATTACAAAGTCATCTAATTTGCAATAACTATCAGATAACTTGATGGAATTTACTTCGATTCGTCTCAACTCAGTTTTTAAAATGAAAGGGTGGGGTTTTTACGAAATGCCTTTTTTATTCAAGCCATAAATATTTTAATATCGCTTCATTCTTGAGTAAATTTAATTTCGTCCGCCAAAATTCTCCAATTAAAAGTATACCGGGATACGAAAAGGTTCCTTTTTTCACGATAAATTATTTAAAAATTTGACTTCGATCGCGAAATTAATTTCGCTAAAGTTATAAATATTTGCAACGACGCATTCTTTCACGTGTTAACTATTTTAGCAATTTCATTTGATTCAAACAATGAAAAGATGTCAGAATCTAATTACCGCGATTCCTCAGTTAAATTGCCGATCATTCGCGAATCTACGAGTGATACTTTAGCCTAGAACAGAAGAAAGAAAAAAGATCAATTTCAGTTGAATCAGTAAGTAGGTAGGTACTTGAGAAAAACTTGTATGAAAATTTACAAACTGAATATTCAAACCAACAGAGCATTGGTTCATTACTGGAATAAAATAAATATTCATTAAATTTTATCGCGAACGAGACTACAGTTAAGTAAGTACGTCTGTAGAAGTAGGCGTAGGAATTGAATTGAATTTCAGGAGGTACTTGTTGATTTCATGCAGATTTTTTTTTTAGAGCTGAATAATTTTTTTTTGAGAAGACGAAAAATGAGTCAATTATTACAAAATGAACGTATTTACACGGTGAAATTAATATTTATGCAATTCACGTGCAATTGAAATAAAAATTATGGTAAAAAAATTGTATACCTGCCTATCTTTGGGTACATAATACAAGAAACTTGGAAATAACAACGCAACAGTCACCTATAAGCCAAATGTTTCAATTCTGACAATGTGTAGGATGGACTAATTTTCATTTAAGCGCCACATTTACGAGCTCTTCTCTCTCCCAAAAAATGCTAAAAATTAATTTTTCAGTTCTCTTTCGTAATTTTTTTTCTTTTTTTTTTTGGTTACTATTTTTAATGAGGAAAATTGAAAAATTGCAATTTAGCGAAGAAAATGGAGGACTTTCCACCAGTTCTACAGAAAATGCGAACTAGATGCAAATGCACCCTCTGTTTACCTTGCATGAGTGATCCCTTTGGACGTCTATGGAAAAAATTACTCCAGAATCGAATTCAGGAGACTAAAAAACATAAATTTTAATATCCCGCTTGAAAATTTAAAAAAAAATTGATATTAATCTTCCCACTCTGCTTTGAACTTTTTTGCAAAAATAATAGCAGAATTGAATTCAGGAGGCAAAAAAAAACACTCGAAAAATTTTAAAATTTGGATAATAATCCCCTCCCCATCCTCCTTTGAACATTTTTGCAAAACCAATAGGAGAATTGAATTCAAGAGGCAAAAAACCTACATTTTGAAACCCCACTCGAAAAATTCAAAAAGTTTGATTTTTAGGCTCCTTCTGTACTCCTATGAACTTTAGGGCCAAAAAATTTGAAAAATGGATTCCGCGCACCTAAAAACCCCTAAATACCTCATTTATGATTTTTAGTCACCTAGAAAATCTGACACACAAAAACCTCACAATTCAGAATATCCCTGCTAAACTCACAAAATCCTCACAATTCAGTGATTCTCATGCAACCATCACA
Organism: Pseudococcus viburni; assembly: GCA_033439095.1. Lineage (NCBI taxonomy): Eukaryota > Metazoa > Arthropoda > Insecta > Hemiptera > Pseudococcidae > Pseudococcus > Pseudococcus viburni. The sequence goes on along the minus strand of JAVBJF010000335.1, from coordinate 343,603 downwards.
AAATCCTCACAAATCAGAATTCACCCCGCCACCCTCATAAAATCCTCACAATTCAGAATTTCCCCCTAACCCCATAAATTCTCACAATTTGGAAAATCGCCTGTAAATCGGCCCAAAATTGAGAAAAATTGAAAAAAATTGCTGCCCTCGCCAAATCCTCACGATTAGGATTTTCACCCACTTTACTCTCATAAAATCTTCACAATTCAGTGGTTCTCATGCAACCCTCACGAAATCCTCACAATTCAGAATTTCATCCGCCACCCTCATAAAATCCTCACAATTTGGAAAATCGCTTGTAAATCGTTCAAATATGGAAAAAAAATTGAAAAAAATACCCTCACAAAATCCTCACAATTCAGAATTTCCTTGATAACCTCACAAAATCCTCACAATACAGTGATTCTCATGCTTCCATCATAAAATCCTCACAATTCAGTATTTCCCCACTGACTCACAAAAACGATGTCAGTCAAGGGGGTTAAGGATTGAGCGGTGAAATTCTGAATTGTGAGGATTTGGTGTGGGTAGCAATATTTTTCAATTTTTTTGGCTGATTTACAGGCGATTTTTCCAAATTGTGAAGATTTTATAAGGTTATCGGGGAAATTCTGAATTGTGGGGATTTTATGAGGGTAGCGGGTGAAATTCTGAAATGTGCGGATTTTGTGAGGGTTGAATGAGAATCACCAGATTGTGAAGATTTTGTAAGGTTAGCAAGGAAATTCTGAATTGTTAGAATTTTGTGAGGGTAACGGTTGAAATTCTAAGTTGTGAGGTTTTTATGAGGGTATTTTTTTTCAATTTCTTTCCATTTTTGACCGATTTACAGGCAATCTTCCCAAATTGTGAGGATTTCATGAGGGTGGCGTGTGAAATTCTGAAATGTGAGGATTTTGTGAGGCTAACAGAGAAATTCTGAATTGTAAAGATTTTGTGAGGGTAACGGTTGGAATTCTAAGTTGTGAAGATTTTGTGAGGGTTGCATGAAAACCACTGAATTGTAAGGATTTTATGAAGTCAGCGGGGAAATTCTGAATTGTGAGGATTTCATGAGGGTGGCGTGTGGAATTCTGAAATGTGAGGATTTTGTGAGGTTAGCAGGGAAATTCTGAATTGTAAAGATTTTATCATTCAAGCATGAGAATCACTGGATTGTGAGGATTTTGTGAAGTCAGCAAGGAAATTCTTAATTGTTAGAATTTTGTGAGGGTAACAGTTGATTTTAAGTTGTGAGGGTTTTATGAGGGTATTTTTTTCAATTTCTTTCCATTTTTGACCGATTTACAGGCAATTTTCCCAAATTGTGAGGATTTTGTGAGAGTTGCAAGAAAACCACTGAATTGTGAGGATTTTATGAGGTCAGCGGGGAAATGCTGAATTGTGAGGATTTCATGAGGGTGGCGGGTTAAATTCTGAAATGTAAGGATTTTGTGAGGTTAGCAGGGAAATTCTGAATTGTGAAGATTTTATGATGGAAGCATGAGAATCATTGGATTGTGAGGATTTTGTGAGGTTAGCAAAGAAATTCTGAATTGTTAGGATTTTGTGAGGGTAACGGTTGAAATTATAAATTGTGAGGATTTTATGAGGGTATTTTTTTCAATTTCTTTCCATTTTTAACGGATTTACAGGCAATTTTCCCAAATTGTGATGATTTTGTAAGGATGGCGGGTGAAATTCTGAATTGTGAGGATTTTGTGAGGGTTGCATGAAAACCACTGAATTGTGAGGATTTTGTAAAATGCGAAAAACTGGTTCTGGGGGCAAAAATGTTGACCTAGGGGAAAATGACACAAGCAGATTTTGGTAGAGTTTTTGTAAGTTCATCAGGACACCTAAAAAATCGGCGTTCGAAATTTTTTCATTACCTCAATAGAGTACGAGTGTGTAAGCCTGGTAAATTTAAAATCTAGCGAACCAATGGTCGAACAAGTGTGGTTTCGCTGAACTCAATTTTTATGATCATTTGACCCCTGGACCTAAATTGAGTCTCAAAAGGAGAGTTTATTGAGTTGATGAAAAATTTTCCAACGCCGCGCTGATTTTTTCTTTTTGCGATAGCTCGCTTCCAAGACCACGTAGAAAAAAAAGTAAAAAAAGTAAAATGTTCGTCTTTTAATGCTCTACAACGTTTGTTTGAACCAATTTTTCGAATTTTGCACTGCAGCTGTGCTACGCTTGGGGGAAATGCGACTTTTTCTTCGGAGGGTCCACCCCCCCCCCCTACTTTGAGATAAGGGGTCGGTTATACATTTTTCTTATTCTACATAGTAATAGGATGTACTATGCGAAAGAACCGCTCCTAAAAGTTGATCAACTTGATTTTTGGTGATTTTTTCTGGAAATGAGAAATTTTTAAAATTGATTTTTTTTCGAGGACCCTAGCTCCCTCCCATGACGTTTTAGGAAAAAATTGTAAATAACAAAATTGTTCGTTTTTTTATGCTCTACAATTTTTGTTTCAACTTTTTTTTCGTAAATACGTAATTTTGAAAGTTATAGTCGAAAAACGAAAATTTGAACTCCTCACCTCCCAAAAGGGGGTCAAAATATTCACCGATTTCAGGGAAGTTCGGGAATATTAAAATACATACCTTACTGAGCTTATATACGAAACTTCCCTTTCCTGCTAATTTTTTTCGGGTTAGGGCCTTATTTTAGCTAAAATGTCTGTACTATACTGTATGACACGAAGTGCATTTTAAATTCTCAAACACCATTCGATCGTTTCATTGTCAATACGCTGTCAAGTCTACAAACATGCACCAGAATAATTCGAATTGAGGACCGTTTTTCCAAACCGTGATAACTTCATTTTTGGCGTTTTTGACTTTTTGACGGATTTGGGTACTTGAAGTGGTCCGCCACCAAATGGCGTTGTTAGAATTTAGCTAACTATCTTACCTTCCACGTTCTGTGACAAAAACCGTTTTGAGTGTTGTAAATCGTTTTTCCAAACCGTGATAACTTCAGTATTTATACATAATAAACGAAGAATAGTACAAAAAAACTTTGAAGCTTTTTAATTTTTTAGATACGTGAAAGCTCAAACATTAAAATCATTTTTAGGATGAGGTTTCAACCTTTTTCCGAGATTTTTTCTACATTTGATAGGTGAAAGAATACTCTATAAAATGAGCCGAACAATTTTTCCGACAGACTATATGGTATCGCTCAGGGTGCCACTTGAATATTTAAAAAAAATAAAAAAATTACAACAAAATTTGTTTTTTGAGTATAATAAGGAAGTGTTGAAGTTATGAAATTTTTTTAATGGTTGTAATGTGTTTATGTAGTGTATGTGCAACAAAGGCAGAAAAAATTATTTTTTTTCCGATGTTTATATGGCTCTGAGAGAGCAATAAGTGAAAATCGTCTTTCCAAACCGTGATAACTTCAACTTTTTTCATTTTCGTTCCATTCCTGCAGCGCCAGAGATGAATATTTCGGTATGCCACTTGTTCGACATATTTTGTAATGATAGCCGCAATATATTTACTTTTGTGACAGATTTCAAAAAACAAAACTTTCTCCGTGATACAGTTTTTTTTGATTTACTCGAAATCACTTTTTTGAAGTTATCACGGTTTGGAAAAACGGTCCTCAATTGTCAAAAACGATCATCTTTGTTGTAAAATATCACCAAAATCATTTTCTACGTTTGAAGAATGGAATAGAACCTCGGTGGCTGGTATATGAAGTATGCAGTCGTCGAATTGATATTGCGACTGTATATCCTTCGTCACGTGAGAATTTTCGTTTTAAAACTCAACACGTGTGATGTAAAGCGTGTAAAGTGGTGCGCGAGAAAACGTTAAATTCTGCACCACAAAAGAGAAGTAAATGCTCAACCGCATATTCTAAATTTAAAGTTCGTATATTACAAATTTCAACTTTAACGCGTGCATTGTTTAAATAATTAATTATAATAATCTTTGGAACTTGCTTTATAAAATTACTTTCGGTTTTCCGCCGCCGTGAACTTCAAAGTTGTTTCTTTTATATGAATTATGCGAGCCGTTTCCTTTTCTTACCGAGAGACTTCTGCCTTTTCAGCATTACATAAGGTCACAGTCTGCATATTTTTTGGCCAATAACTTACTCAGATACACATTCGATGAGGAAAATTTAACTATTACATCGAGTTCGTCTCAAAATCACGTACGAGGTATTTTGAGAAAATGAAAAGGGTGGGGGTGCTTTTTAGCCGAAAATGGTGCCCTTTTTTATATCAAACGCCATTAACAAATTATATTTAAAATATTCGACATTCGATTCTTCGAGTAAAATGTTAATTTCGTCCTCGCGAAAAAGTTTTCTCCTAAATTAAAAAGTATTACCGAGGAATACGAAAAGGTTGCGCCTTTTTTCGACCGAATATATAATCTATTTTAATAAACTTTTGGACTTTTTCGAGTCGCGAAATTCAATTTTACGCTAAGAAGGTTAATAAATATCTTTTGCCAACTTCGAACCGCATTCAATTCTCACCTTCCGATGTTAACCTAGTTTTAGCCGAATTTTCCAGATTTTTGATTTCAAACAAAGGCGAAAAGATGAACAGGCAGAATTGCATAAAAACTTACCGAACGAGAATCGCTCAACATGTTGAATAATGGCTCGATCATTCGCGAATCTACGAGTGGATACTTTAGCCTAGAACAGAAGAAAGAAAAAAGATCAATTTCAGTTGAATCAGTAAGTAGGTAGGTACTTGAGAAAAACTTGTATGAAAATTTACAAACTGAATATTCAAACCAACCAGAGCATTGGTTCATTACTGGAATAAAATAAATATTCATTAAATTTTATCGCGAACGAGACTACAGTTAAGTAAGTACGTCTGTAGAAGTAGGCGTAGGAATTGAATTGAATTTCAGGAGGTACTTGTTGATTTCATGCAGATTTTTTTTTTAGAGCTGAATAATTTTTTTTTGAGAAGACGAAAAATGAGTCAATTATTACAAAATGAACGTATTTACACGGTGAAATTAATATTTATGCAATTCACGTGCAATTGAAATAAAAATTATGGTAAAAAATTGTATACCTGCCTATCTTTGGGTACATAATACAAGAAACTTGGAAATAACAACGCAACAGTCACCTATAAGCCAAATGTTTCAATTCTGACAATGTGTAGGATGGACTAATTTTCATTTAAGCGCCACATTTACGAGCTCTTCTCTCTCCCAAAAAATGCTAAAAATTAATTTTTCAGTTCTCTTTCGTAATTTTTTTTCTTTTTTTTTTTTGGTTACTATTTTTAATGAGGAAAATTGAAAAATTGCAATTTTAGCGAAGAAAATGGAGGACTTTCCACCAGTTCTACAGAAAATGCGAACTAGATGCAAATGCACCCTCTGTTTACCTTGCATGAGTGATCCCTTTGGACGTCTATGGAAAAAATTACTCCAGAATCGAATTCAGGAGACTAAAAAACATAAATTTTAATATCCCGCTTGAAAATTTAAAAAAAATTGATATTAATCTTCCCACTCTGCTTTGAACTTTTTTGCAAAAATAATAGCAGAATTGAATTCAGGAGGCAAAAAAACACTCGAAAAATTTTAAAATTTGGATAATAATCCCCTCCCCCATCCTCCTTTGAACATTTTTGCAAAACCAATAGGAGAATTGAATTCAAGAGGCAAAAAACCTACATTTTGAAACCCCACTCGAAAAATTCAAAAAGTTTGATTTTTAGGCTCCTTCTGTACTCCTATGAACTTTAGGGCCAAAAAATTTGAAAAATGGATTCCGCGCACCTAAAAACCCCTAAATACCTCATTTATGATTTTTAGTCACCTAGAAAATCTGACACACAAAAACCTCACAATTCAGAATATCCCTGCTAAACTCACAAAATCCTCACAATTCAGTGATTCTCATGCAACCATCACAAAATCCTCACAAATCAGAATTTCACCCGCCACCCTCATAAAATCCTCACAATTCAGAATTTCCCCCTAACCCCATAAATTCTCACAATTTGGGAAAATCGCCTGTAAATCGGCCCAAAATTGAGAAAAATTGAAAAAAATTGCTGCCCTCGCCAAATCCTCACGATTAGGATTTTCACCCACTTTACTCTCATAAAATCTTCACAATTCAGTGGTTCTCATGCAACCCTCACGAAATCCTCACAATTCAGAATTTCATCCGCCACCCTCATAAAATCCTCACAATTTGGGAAAATCGCTTGTAAATCGTTCAAATATGGAAAAAAATTGAAAAAAATACCCTCACAAAATCCTCACAATTCAGAATTTCCTTGATAACCTCACAAAATCCTCACAATACAGTGATTCTCATGCTTCCATCATAAAATCCTCACAATTCAGTATTTCCCCACTGACTCACAAAAACGATGTCAGTCAAGGGGGTTAAGGATTGAGCGGTGAAATTCTGAATTGTGAGGATTTGGTGTGGGTAGCAATATTTTTCAATTTTTTTGGCTGATTTACAGGCGATTTTTCCAAATTGTGAAGATTTTATAAGGTTATCGGGGAAATTCTGAATTGTGGGGATTTTATGAGGGTAGCGGGTGAAATTCTGAAATGTGCGGATTTTGTGAGGGTTGAATGAGAATCACCAGATTGTGAAGATTTTGTAAGGTTAGCAAGGAAATTCTGAATTGTTAGAATTTTGTGAGGGTAACGGTTGAAATTCTAAGTTGTGAGGTTTTTATGAGGGTATTTTTTTCAATTTCTTTCCATTTTTGACCGATTTACAGGCAATCTTCCCAAATTGTGAGGATTTCATGAGGGTGGCGTGTGAAATTCTGAAATGTGAGGATTTTGTGAGGCTAACAGAGAAATTCTGAATTGTAAAGATTTTGTGAGGGTAACGGTTGGAATTCTAAGTTGTGAAGATTTTGTGAGGGTTGCATGAAAACCACTGAATTGTAAGGATTTTATGAAGTCAGCGGGGAAATTCTGAATTGTGAGGATTTCATGAGGGTGGCGTGTGGAATTCTGAAATGTGAGGATTTTGTGAGGTTAGCAGGGAAATTCTGAATTGTAAAGATTTTATCATTCAAGCATGAGAATCACTGGATTGTGAGGATTTTGTGAAGTCAGCAAGGAAATTCTTAATTGTTAGAATTTTGTGAGGGTAACAGTTGATTTTAAGTTGTGAGGGTTTTATGAGGGTATTTTTTTCAATTTCTTTCCATTTTTGACCGATTTACAGGCAATTTTCCCAAATTGTGAGGATTTTGTGAGAGTTGCAAGAAAACCACTGAATTGTGAGGATTTTATGAGGTCAGCGGGGAAATGCTGAATTGTGAGGATTTCATGAGGGTGGCGGGTTAAATTCTGAAATGTAAGGATTTTGTGAGGTTAGCAGGGAAATTCTGAATTGTGAAGATTTTATGATGGAAGCATGAGAATCATTGGATTGTGAGGATTTTGTGAGGTTAGCAAAGAAATTCTGAATTGTTAGGATTTTGTGAGGGTAACGGTTGAAATTATAAATTGTGAGGATTTTATGAGGGTATTTTTTTCAATTTCTTTCCATTTTTAACGGATTTACAGGCAATTTTCCCAAATTGTGATGATTTTGTAAGGATGGCGGGTGAAATTCTGAATTGTGAGGATTTTGTGAGGGTTGCATGAAAACCACTGAATTGTGAGGATTTTGTAAAATGCGAAAAACTGGTTCTGGGGGCAAAAATGTTGACCTAGGGGAAAATGACACAAGCAGATTTTGGTAGAGTTTTTGTAAGTTCATCAGGACACCTAAAAAATCGGCGTTCGAAATTTTTTCATTACCTCAATAGAGTACGAGTGTGTAAGCCTGGTAAATTTAAAATCTAGCGAACCAATGGTCGAACAAGTGTGGTTTCGCTGAACTCAATTTTTATGATCATTTGACCCCTGGACCTAAATTGAGTCTCAAAAGGAGAGTTTATTGAGTTGATGAAAAATTTTCCAACGCCGCGCTGATTTTTTCTTTTTGCGATAGCTCGCTTCCAAGACCACGTAGAAAAAAAAGTAAAAAAAGTAAAATGTTCGTCTTTTAATGCTCTACAACGTTTGTTTGAACCAATTTTTCGAATTTTGCACTGCAGCTGTGCTACGCTTGGGGGAAATGCGACTTTTTCTTCGGAGGGTCCACCCCCCCCCCTACTTTGAGATAAGGGGTCGGTTATACATTTTTCTTATTCTACATAGTAATAGGATGTACTATGCGAAAGAACCGCTCCTAAAAGTTGATCAACTTGATTTTTGGTGATTTTTTCTGGAAATGAGAAATTTTTAAAATTGATTTTTTTTCGAGGACCCTAGCTCCCTCCCATGACGTTTTAGGAAAAAATTGTAAATAACAAAATTGTTCGTTTTTTTATGCTCTACAATTTTTGTTTCAACTTTTTTTTCGTAAATACGTAATTTTGAAAGTTATAGTCGAAAAACGAAAATTTGAACTCCTCACCTCCCAAAAGGGGGTCAAAATATTCACCGATTTCAGGGAAGTTCGGGAATATTAAAATACATACCTTACTGAGCTTATATACGAAACTTCCCTTTCCTGCTAATTTTTTTCGGGTTAGGGCCTTATTTTAGCTAAAATGTCTGTACTATACTGTATGACACGAAGTGCATTTTAAATTCTCAAACACCATTCGATCGTTTCATTGTCAATACGCTGTCAAGTCTACAAACATGCACCAGAATAATTCGAATTGTCAAAAACGATCATCTTTGTTGTAAAATATCACCAAAATCATTTTCTACGTTTGAAGAATGGAATAGAACCTCGGTATAAATAAAATAGGTACCTACGTATAATAAAACAACTACTCGAGCAGCTCGAGCTGACTGGCGGGATTAAATCAGAATAAATTCGTAAGCGGATTTTCCATCACAAGAGAATGAAATTACAAAATAATACGACTTTACGATTACGAATATAAGACTCCGAACAGCTTTATCAATTACCTCATTGCTATCTACATTATTTACTCGTTTCGAAGTATGTAAATATTTTAAGCTAAAGTATATACTCGCAGCATATACGGTGATATTACAATGTATACGAGTCGAATCCATACGTATAACGTACGTACGAATATATAAACGGATTAATCATAGAAGCACATACTCGTTCGCTCGACGAAATATTTTGAAAATTGCATTAAAATTTCACTTAGATAGGTGGAAATACAGGGCGCTGGTGTATTGTAACGAAATTACGTTCAATTATCGCTTCAACGTGTATTTACATAGCGTAGAAAAGCTAACTGGAGGTTATAAATTATTCATGTAATGTCTGAAGAAGTTAATTAGGGATTTTTTTTACGCCGCCGCGCCGCCGTGCGCCACGCAGCACGTCAAATACTCTCGTAAATTTACCGTTTCGCGAATTTTTCAGCATTCCGTTTCGATTGTCGGCGACGACGGCCAACACACGGAGAAAGTTTTTCAACCCCGTCGCTGTATTTTTTTTTTCACCGGCGCTTTTTAATTAGAAAAATCCGTACGCGATTTTGGACGTTTAATGAGGAAATTCGATAACAAGATTCGTATTTCGAATACGACCCGAGAACCATGGTAATCGTTTACCCAGTGGGGCTTTTGTTGTATACGTCCAATTTTCAAATTCGTTTTAAATTACCGAGGTTGGAAATGAACGTTGAGCCTTATTAGTAACTTTTACGTGATACTTTTTTTTATCGGCAGCCTTTTTTGGCCAACACGATTTTTTTCAAAGTTCTGATGCAAAGGCGTAAATTTCGAAACTCGATCAAAGTTTTTTTGAATTTCGAAGCTAATAAAATTCTATATTGTCTAGACGAGTGTGGTGAATTTTTTACCGCAATTTAGAATCGAATTTTTATTTCACAATACCGTCTGCTACCGACTTTTTTACCAGTCCGTGTCCTCCTTGGGGATTAATCGATCGTCGTGGTTGTTTGAAAAGATAACAATGCGGTGCCATATCGTACCGTAAAGAAATTTGGTATCTTCATTAAAACGTACCCGAATGCGAAATTACAATGCGGTATAATTACCAAAACTCGAGAATAATAAATGTTCCATATTCAAAGTTTTGCAATCGGTAACTTTGCGGATAAACGTTCTTCTAATTGTAAGTGAAATTCTTCCATATGGTCACTCGTATGGAAATAATCAGTTCTTTACGGTGGGATTCGCGACGAACGTGGTGGAATAAAATTGAATATTGTTGCCAGGTTTTGGGAAATTCTCGTTTGGCGTTTGTTACTCGTCTGGGCCTTATATTCAGTGACGTACCGAAGGCATTTTCCAGGGGGAGGGGGGAGAAGAGGTGAAAATCCCAACTCAAATTCTCAAAATTCCCAACTACATATAGCCGATATCAGAATTTCGGAGGGGGGAGGGTAAGATTCAAATTTGCGAACCAATTCAATTTTTTTCAAACTTTTCCGGCTGATTTCTTAAAATTTACATGTAGGTACTGCTTTTTCCCCAAGTCGCGAGGTTTTTTGATTTTTTTTACTCGTTTTCATCATTTTTGCAAACTTTTGAAGTTTTTACAACCCATTACTATAAGACCCTTTTTAAGATAAGAAATCTGAATAAATTTTCCATTGGTTAGGTGCTCCAAATTGTTTTTTTTTAAACCTACAAGCAATGTCATTGTAGTTGAAAAAACATACGAAATAGTTTATTTGCCTTGAGCGAAGAAAGGGTGGAGTTTCGAAGAAAAATTATAATTTTACATCAATAAAATTTTGTAATTTTAATGTAAAGAATAGGGAGATGGATTTGGCTCGAGCGGAAATTTTAGAAACCCTCAAATTGAATGTGCAATAAAATAAGGTTTGGAAAAATAAACTTTAATGAAAAATCGACTGTTTCTACTTTGAAATGATTAAAGCAGAAATGAAAAATTGGATTTTCAAATATCAAAAATAAGTTTTAAGGAGAATAAGAACAATGAAATTAATTGGAATAATTTTGAAGAAAAGTGCGAAAAAATCTCTTTTAAATTACAAGTACAACTATAAAATTTTTTTGGTTGACGAATGAAAATTTTTAAATTGCAAGGTAATTAATAATTTTTTTTCTAAAAAAGCATTTATTACAACAGTTTAATAATTCTTCGCTGGGAAAATGATCAATTTTCAGTTGGAAAAGGTTGGGAAAATGACTAATTTTCCCAACTAAAAAGTGAAACTTTTGTTGATTTCCGACTGTTAAAATAGGTAACTATTTTATTTATTCATTTTTCATTAAAAAAATAAATACTAATCGTCCCAACTGACATTTTTACTCATCACTTGGGAGAACGACCAATTTTGAGTTGAAAAAATAACCAATTTTGAGTTGTGAAAATTACCAATTTTGAATTGGGAAAATTATCATTTCCGAGTTGGGAAAATTACCAATTTTGAGTTGGAACAATTGAAAATTTTATTGATTTCCAACTTTTGAAATAACTATTTTATTTATTATTTTTCATCAAAAAAATTAATCCGAACTGTCCAATTTTCCCAACTGATGTGTTGAAATGTTTAATTTTCCCAACTCACAAGTAAAAAATTTCCTCAGGGGGAAGCTCCCCCCTCCCCCCTATCGGCACGTCACTGCTTATATTTCTATATCGGGTTGAATTTTGAATTGGATATTCGTGTAGTATGGGTTGGTCGGAGTATCAAAAATACGATAATACAATATTTTTGTAATTTAAATCATCCTGAGATCAAATTTATCTGTCTCAATGGAGGATTGAGTGTTTGAAAAAGGGCTCGTTTCACGTCAAATCGCCCAGGTTTCGACTTTTCATAAATAATGCGGACGTTTCAGGTTTTGAACCCAAAAAATTATCTTTTGATATATAGAATTTTGGGCCCTGGTCTCCTTATTGAGGGTAAAGTTTTTTTGGGGGATTTTACGGATACCGGAATAATAATCAAAGTTCCCGAAAATCTACAATTCGACACCCATATCATATTTTTCAAAATTTTGGGCTTCTCCCTCCCTCCAGGGGGCTCAATTTTGGCATTTGGGTCAAATGAGTACCGGAATGAGTATCAGCACCCCTAAAATTCTGAATTTCAATACCAATATATCGTATAATTGTTTTTTTTTTCAAAATTTTGGGCCTTTCTCTCCTCTCTGAAGGGCTCAATTTCGGTTTCTGGGTGAAATGAGTGCCGAAATGAGATCCAGCGCCCCGTCGTCAAGGGGGGCCAGGGGGCCTGCCCTCCTCCCCCGAAAAAATTCTGGCCCCCGCTTGGCCCTTCCCAAAACTTATGTTGTATTTATAAATTTACATTACACTTACATCAGATAGGATTTTCAAAGTATTAAAACATGAAAAAATGTCTTTCTAGGGAATTAAAAATCCAATTTTTTCAAAGCTTCGCCCTCGCTTCGCTCGAGCATGCACAAAATTACAATTCTATAATCTATCTGAGACGAAAGGGCAGAAGAAGGCTCCCTTTTTACCCCTCGGCCCTCCTCATTTTTAGCAGGTGAAAAAAGTCAGTCCCCACTCCCCCTCCCCTCCTTCTTTTCCATTTCGAAAAAGCAAAAAAAGTTGTCCAACACACGGCCCCTTTTTTGCCCCCCCAATTTTCGATTCTGACGACGCCACTGGTGATGAAGAGGTGTTTGAAAGGCATTTCTGAACCATATACTTGATGATTACACTACACGACAAAAAAATTTTGCTCTGTGTTTCAGTTCTACTTAATGTCAAAATTCTGATTCTAGGCATCGAAATACACCAACGTACTCTTTCATTCCGAATCAGTGAAAAGACACTGATAAACAGTCAGAATTGCAGCACAGGAAAAATCAGTGAAATTCACTGATTTTCAGTGATTTTTCACTGATTATTCAAAGATTTTTGCAGATTTTTTTAGCGAATTTCCTAAATATCACTGAGTTTTTAGTGAATTTTCACAGATTTCCAGTAATTTTATTTCACTGATTTATTACTATGCTGCAATTCTGACTATTTGTCAGTGTATTTTGAAAAAATTCAACTGATTCAAAAATGAGAGAGTACACATTCGTATTCTCTCATTCCGAATCAGTGAAAAATCACTGATAAACAGTCAGAATTGCAGCAAAGGAAAAATCAGTGAAATTCGCTGATTTTCAGAGATTTTTCACTGATTATTCAAAGAATTTCACAGACTTTTCAGTGAATTTCATAAATATCACTGAGTTTTTAGTGAATTTTCACTGATTTTTTTCACTGATTTATTACTGTGCTGCAATTCCGACTGCTTTTCAGTGAATTTCCATGGAAAACTAGTAATTTTTCACTGAGTTTTGGGTCAAAAATTACTAATTTCTCAGTCAATATCCCATTATCAGAAAAAATCAGTAATTTTGACAAAAAAAAATCATTAAATCTCGCCATTTTTCAATTTTTCTTCGCTTAAACATCTGTAGGTATATATTATTTAGCTGCTGAAAATACCTCAACTACTCCAGCCCCGCTGAAATAACAGGTTACTTTCAGAACTGGTAACGTGTTAAGCCAATAAATAAAACATAAACTTGAGCTTAAAATTTAAAATGAATTTTTAAAACGCTTAAAGCTTAAAGCCAAATTCTTTAAATCTTAAACTTAAATTTAAAGCAGAACGGCCAAAAATCATTGGCTAACAGCTTAAAGCTTAAACCCATTTTTTATTATTTTTCTTGTTGGGGGGGGGGGGGGGGGGTGCGGTGAAGGAAGTTCGAAACGAGATCGCTTTTTAACTTTTTTGTTGTGATCAGAAAATTGATTGTATTTGAATTAAAAACAAAGAAAAAAAGAAATTCAAGTTTTTTTCTCCAAATGTTTTCAAGCTGCTAAATTTTCTTCTCGAAATGTTTTCAAACCAAACTTTCCCCTAAAATATTTTTAAACCCAAAATTGCTTCTGAATTCTGAAACTTTTTCAAACCAAAACTTCAAAGTTTTTAACTTCTTTTCAACAATTTTCCAATTCAATTTTTGTATCCGATCCTAATATTTTTTCATACTCTGAATTCTGGAATTCAAAAGTATTATGTAAAATAATGTCTTCTGTTGCACATCTACCCTAGTCACACCATGAAATTGTTTCTCATTTATTGAAATTTTTTTGGAAAATGAAAAAATGATAAGTATGTGAAAAAAATCAAGATTTATAAAAAATATCAACAAATTGTAAACTGGAAAAAAGTTTGAGTTGAAAAGCGATTGAAAAACAAGTTGATACAATATCCAAAGAAATTTCAGATTGAAAAAACTTCAGGAATGTAGAAAAATGTTTCAAGAAAAATTTCAGGGCTGAAAATAATTTGAGTTTGAAAAAAAAATTTATTTCAAGGTCAGAAAAAAATGGGAAAAAATCCTGAAATTTGAAATAATTTTAAGTTGGAAAGAAATTGAGAAAAATTTTTCAATAAAAATTGATGAATAATTTCAATTTGAAAAAATTTCTCAAATTTCAAGGTTAGGAAGAAATGAAAAAGTTGATACTCAGTTCAAAAAAATTGAAAAAATTCAATGAAAATGGAAAGATGGAGCAAAAAGTTTTAAGTTTTAAGCTGAAAAAAAATAAAACCTAAACTTAAAATTTTAAAAATAAAGCTTAGGCTTATTTCTGAAAAAATCATTGGCTTAACAGCTTAAAGCCTAAAGCTTAAGGCTGACTTAGCAGCCCTGGTTACTTAATTTTTTCATTGAATTTTGACCCCCTCAATTTTTCTCAAAATCTGAGCCCCTCCCTTACAGAATTTCTGGGTGCGCCTATGCATCAACACTTCCTCCAAATACCCTCTAATAAAATACATGCTCACTTTAACCTACCCACAGATTTTTTTTCAAAGAAATACTTTCACCCGGGGAAACCCAAATCCTACAATACTCAGACATTCGCCTTAATCGCACCGTTTCAACAACTCCGAACACTCTAGACCACCACACATTCTAAAATATTTTCCAACGCACACAGCCCGGTGGAAAAATTAATTAAACTTTTGATGAACAAACCTTTCGTGAAAAAAAAACCCTCGTCGATAAAACATTCAATAAAGGAACCGGAAAACTAGGTAGATAGGGCATAAGAGGTAATTTTTTATTAATTTCAAGCGAGTATTTCTTCAGTTCACAGATTGCTGAGTCAGATACGTTTCGCTCGTTACTCGGTCTTCAATTATATTAAATTTCGATTGAAAGAAACATTTGGACGAGAAAAAAATTCCTTTAACGTCTATATACGAATCGTAACAGAGAGAAAGAAAAACTTCGACAATAAAATCAATGCTTTCGTTGTAGTGTAAACTACATTTCTATACGAATGTTACATCTCATATAAAAAAGAAATCTCTCGGAAAATTTCTCATTTTTTTCACCCAAGACGCGAGACGTTATTAAACGAGAAAATTTTCAACAAATAGCAACCTAAAACGAATGAGAAAATTAAAATTTCCAATTAAATACCATCAAAGGCAGCGTAGGAGGGGTGGAGTTTCAATAATTTGCTTTTTTATCGCTGATGTAGGTTTTTGACTTGTTTACCTCGGTTTATTCATTCATTCCAGTCTACGGTGGAAAAACGTTACTTTATTAATCGTCTGCCTGGTGTTTCGCTGCGTCGTCGTAATAACACCGAACGCAGAAGGGGATCAGCCGACGAAAAGAAAGAGTAAAACATCTCCACGTAATTAAAGCGTTATCTGAGGAAAATTTTTCTTCGATGGCAAATAACGCCGCCGTCTGCTGAAATTCACTTCGGCTTCGAAGTAGGAAAAAAAAAGGGGTGGCGAAAAATCGTCCGACTAGCACTATACCTATAATGAGAAATTGGTAGAAGTGAAAAAAGAACGTCTTATACCCGTAGACTGGCAGCTACTTTCTTATTTTAGTCAGCTATCGCTGATAAACACTGCCCGAACGTGATGGCGCAAATAATAAGGTTAATAGCTGAAATTGAATGCTTTCCACGTTAATAACGAAGCGCTAACCAGCACAACCCGTTGAAAAGCAACAGAGAAATACAATGTTGGCGATTTTCTCTTCAACTTTTCGGCGTTTTATCTTCGACGCGTTAGTTATTTACGATCGAATTTATA
Organism: Pseudococcus viburni; assembly: GCA_033439095.1. Classification (NCBI taxonomy): domain Eukaryota; kingdom Metazoa; phylum Arthropoda; class Insecta; order Hemiptera; family Pseudococcidae; genus Pseudococcus; species Pseudococcus viburni. Next base: position 327,552 of record JAVBJF010000335.1, on the reverse strand, counting down.
ACCGACCAAAAATATCGCTCGTTTGGGCCATAAACATGCTATACGTCGTGATCCGGTAATAATCTAGTTCCTGTGAAGAAAGGCAAATAGGCAACTTATCAGCTATCGCGTTGTACGAGCTAAGCGTAATTGAAGGGGTAAAGATAACGCGATTCGATGAATTATTTATCATCTCGCGATGCATTATACGCCATCGCTGCCACGGTCGCATGGTACTCCAATTTCGCCAAAATGCAATAATTAATCCGGGGTGGAGTTTAGGTCGCCTGTATCAACTGGCTCGTCAATAAAGAACTTACGCTAGGCCATTGAAATATACCTAAAAGGCTGCGGAATTTTCAGAGGGATTAAGTTATGATTTTGAATGGGATTTTCGGATAGGGTTTAAATTTCGAGATTATTTACATTCATTTGAATACTCGCATTTTTGAATTTATTTTTCAAAAAATCTCACTGGGCTATTCCATACTAAAAAAGACCAAAAATGAAGTCGGGTGTTCCCATTTCGCTCTTTTTTTTTACGAGTTCCCCTTGGTGGTCTATTCACAAAACCACAATCATTTTTTTTCCAACTCTCAAGGGGGCGGGGAGGTGGGTCTCGAAATTTTTATGCAATTGCGATTTTTTGCCAAATTACCCAAGTTTGAAGGCTCATATCTCGAGATAGGTTGTACTTGGGGGAAAACTGTTTGCGGGGTCTGAAAGATAATTAATAGGAGATTCAAAAACGAGAATCACATTTTGAAAAGCTCAAAGTTGAACTTTGGCGGTGAAAGCTCAACTTTCATGATAAGAAAAAAATATGAAAGCTACCATTTAAAAATCTGAAAAAATTACAGTGAGTAGCTCTTTTTACACTTTTTTCTACCAACAAATTTTCAAGATGGGATCTCTAGACTCCTGAGGGGTACAGAGGTCCACAATTTTGACAAAAAAATCAAAAAAGTAAAGAAACACATCGATTACTACTAATTCAAAGACGCTGATTTCGAATATGTACTCAGTTTTTGCATTCGACCTCTCTGGACCCCCCCCCCCCCTATTGGCCTCCTTGATAGGGTCAAAATTCAAAAAAATGAAAAATAACGTGTAACCTGTCGTTTGTTAGGTTTTTGAGGGCGCTGAGTTCGAAAATTTGGTTATTTTTTGGATTTGATCCTTTAGTACCTCTTTAGCTCTCCAATTTTGGGAAAAACTTTGTTGAGATAAGAAAATATCGTGTGGAATATCGATTCTAACTAATTTGAAGACGTAGAATTGGAATATCGACTTACTTTTTGATCTGACCCCCTCTCCGTAATTTTTTGAAATATTCAATTCCGTATTGATCACCGAAAACTGGAAGAAGGGGTCAGTTGGAGCACGGGGAGGGGGTTGGATCTAAAAGTATGTCGATATTCAAATTCTACGCCCTCAAATTAGTTAGAATCGAAATGCCACACGATATTTTCGTTTCTCAACATTGTTTTTCCCAAAATTGGGGGGGGGGGGGGGGCTAGAGGGACACTAAAGGGTCAAATCCAAAAAGTAAGCAAATTTTCGAACTCAGCGCCCTCAAAAACCTAACAAATGATAGGTCACACGTAATTTTTCATTTTTTTGAATTTTGACCCTATCAAAGAGACTAATTGGGGGGGGGGGGTTTCAAAGAGGTCGAATGCAAAAACTGAGTACACATTCAAAATCAGCGCCTTTGAATTAGTAGTAATCGATGTGTTACTTTACTTTTTAAATTTTTGTTAAAATTGTGGACCTCTGTACCCCTCAGGAGTCCAGAGATCCCATTTTGAAAATTTGTTGGTTGAAAAAAGGGTGGAAAGGGCTACTCACTGTAATTTTGACAGTTTTCCTTTAAGTACAACCTATCTCGAGATATGAGCCTTCAAAGTTGGGTAATTTGGCAAAAAATCGCAAATGCATAAAAATTTAGAGCCCCACTCTATACTCAAAATCGATAAAATTGTTAGAAATATTGATATTTTTTCTGGAAAAATTATGGAAATTGTTCAAGTCGTTTAGAAATTTGTTAAAATAAGGTAAAATCTATAAAAGAAATTTTCGGTTTTAAAATATGTAGCTCCAAAAATTTCTCGAAGTTTTTACAAGGTATCTGGAAAAAAATTCTATAATGAAAATGCAGAACATTTGCAAGAAAATGTTCAAACATTCAGCGATTTTTTGTGGGGGGGGAGGAGGGATCACAAATTTTTCCTATTTTTTTAGTTTTTCGCCTTTTTTTTAGATATTTAAAATATTTTTCTTTTTTGAAAGGGGAGGGGGGGGGGTCAAACATTTTTTCAGTTTTTCTTCTTTTAAATCGCACCTCCAGTGCAATAACAACACATCTCAAAAAAATGAACTTCTTTATTTTTGATGTAAATTGAAAACTGATCAAAGATGAGCACGTTTCAGGAAAAAATACGAAGGCCAAATTTTTTTGAGATGTGTTGTTATTGCATTAGGGGTGCGAAATAGGTATTCAATTTCTTTTGGAGGGTGAGGGGGAGGGAGTCAAACAATTTTTCTCCATTTTTTAAAAATAATTCCACTTTTTACATACTAAAAAAATTTAAGTTTTGTTGGGGGGGGGGGGAAATTAACGATTTATTTTCAATTTTTCACTTCTAAAATTTTTCAACTTTCGGAAGGGCATGGAAACCATCCACTCCACCTCCTTAGTGGTACCCAGTTGATTTCAAAAAAGTAGTCCAAGCCTGTCACATATGATGGGTTCAGTGTTCACCCTTTTACCTTCACCTTGGTCCTTACCACGATTTTTCCGAGTTGCCCGGGTATATGTTTTTTACAGTACTGGAGATCTATAAATTTTGTCATTTTCTCCCAAAATTTCAGTTGTCAGGAGAAAGTTGAGACTTCACAACCTCCTTTTAAAAAATGTCTTGTCTAAAGCTAAAGAAAAATTTCAGCTTTCACTTTCAATCCATCTTTCGTTGCGTGGGAACAAATTGAAAAAAAATGAGAATTCCAATCGTCGAAATGTTCATTTTTTTACAGGATAAATATTTATGGATGTAATACCTACATGGCTCATGAAGTCGATTTTATAAAATAGTTTGTTTTTCAAGAAATACGTCTTTTGAATGTAAAGTTGAAAATTTTGAAAAATACCGGCTGCCCAAAAAATTCTAGCCCCGCTGGAATTTTTGTGTTTATTATTTCAAGTTTTTAATGTGAAATTATAATTATTCAACTGATTCATTAAGTATAAGTCAGATCTGCCAACCTTCAATTATTAACATAAAAATCCTGCGAAAAAGAATAAAATTTTTGTAGCACCCAGTTTTATATTTCTACGCAAAAAAGTTCGACTTTATAAAATTTTGAAAAAATTTGTATACTTACCTAAATGGATGAATTTATCAAGCTCAAGCGAAGCGAAATCGAAAATTTTCACCAAAAAAGTATTTAAACATGAATGTGGAAAGTAAATTAAAAATTTCAAAATTCGATTGAAAAAAAAAACATTTCGACATTTTTAACGAAAATTTAGAATAAATGCAGGACATCAAGACGCACAAGTAAAATGGAGGACGGAATAAAGACTCGCATGATCTAAGTACCTACATAACTGTTAGACATATTGTGACAACTTTTTGAATTTTGAAAAAAATGTTGGAATGTTGGAATTTTGATGAAGAATGTTAAAAAATGCCAAAAATTTCTGAAAATGTTTAAAAAAGTATTTAAAAGAAGACGAAAAGTTGTGCAAGAGATGGTCAAAATATCATAAAAAATGTAACAAAAATGTAAAATTTTCAACAAAAAAACAAAAGAAAATGGCATGAAAAATACAATTTTTGATTTTTCAATCAATCTCTGTAACTTTGGGAGTAATTTTTACGTAATTTTTTTAACGTATATTTTAAAGCACTTTAATCAATTTTTCGATATTTTTATTTAATTTTTACCAACATTTTACCAATTTTTATAACAATTGTAACAATTTTTATTCGCTACTTGGCAAAATTTTCTCACAAACACCCTTCGGACCAAAAACCGACCCCAAAAAAGTGAAAAATCAAGTTCCAGGTTGCAACACCAATCGAGTAAAAAATTACAACCCAGATGGATGCACTGTCGCCTTATATTAGAGGTCAATACGTGTGTTATTTCTAATCAATGGTCGTTAAGTGAATCGCAACGTTGCTGGTAGCTGCATACTCGCGATGATAATTAATTGACAACAATGTTACCCTTTCGGTTCTTTACCATCATCGTTACAACTATTGTTATTAGTGAGATGTGAATAACGCGTAAATTGTGTATTATTCAAGCGTGTAAATTGTACGAGCCCATTAGTCTATAAACTAGAACGTGGGTAAACTCGCCATCGCGCTTTATCGAGCTTTCTTAACTTCCTCATGATAATGGCTATTAATTGCGACCACCTAAAACTTTATTTGCAGGCTAGCTTAAAAATGATACGTTTCGTTGGCCTACTCCGAGGCCATTAGATGCCATTTTATGCGTTGCTGCGAATCTTTCTCCTCGACTGTTTTGTTTATGTAAAAGGTCATTAATACGAAGTACGAATTTTCGTTTTATCAAAAATAAGCGTAGGTGACCATGACCAAGAATAGCTCAGTTGGATAATTATTAAAATGATACTCAGTTCAATGAAAATTCGAACCGAAATAAAAGATAAAGCAAACGATATGGTACGAAGAAGTAGATAAATGATATTTTAATGGAATAATACTTCCAACTGATTTCCCCAATAAGTTAAAAATAAAGAGTCGAATTAATTTTATTTCATTTTTTTTGGGGGGGGGATGAAATTTGCCAGTAAATTTTTTTTCAAAAAAGTCTGTCAATAAATTATAAATTTGGTAAAAATAAATGATAATTTAATGTGATAATTTCAAAGATCGTACTTTATCATTTCAAAAAAAAAGAACTTCAAGAACTTGAAATAAGATAAAAAGAGACAAAAAATTCACAAGATTCTCATTTTAAAAGCAATAATAAAATTATAATTCAACACATCAATCTCTTCCATTTCGAAAAAATTACGAATATTTTAAAAATTGATAAATTTTTAGGATTTTTGTAATTTTTTTAAAAATTTTATTTTAAAAATTCAATTTATTTGCTGAAATTTTTGCGATTTTAAAAAAATCTAGGTCCAATTTTTACAATTTTTGGAATAGGTATCATCCAAGTTTTTGAAAAATATCGTCGCCAGTGTTTTGAATGATTTAATCATGTTTTAAAATGTTTGAAAAACTGTTCAATTAAACAGTGAAAAACTGTCCAAGTTTTGAAATTATCAAATTTAAAAAAACTTGTTCAAATTATCGAAAAAAAAAATGAAGTAGACAATTATTACATAGAAAATTATTCATGTTCTAGAAAAAGTTATAAGTTCTAGAAAATTGTCTAAGTTTTTTTTTATGTTTAGAACATTGTCCTGGATTATGGAAAAACCATCCAAGTTTCGTAAAACAAACTCCAATAAGGCTTAAAAATAGGGAATAGGAGTAGACTCCGGAGGCGGAGTCAAACTGACTCCAAATTGACTCCGGAGTCGAGCCGGAGTCAGGGAGTCACGGTCAAAGATTAACTCCGGAGTCAAGCCGGAGTCAGGAGCAGTGATGGAAAACTGGAACTGGAAATTGAAAAAAAATGGAACTAAAATTGAAAAACTGGAACTGGAACTAGAACTGAAATGATGAGAACTGAGAACTGAAAACTGGAACTAAAATGAATTTCAGTTTTATACCAGTTCCAGCAGTTGCAATTTTTATTTTTAAACTATGACTTGAAATAGTCAAAATTTTGATGTTGAAATGTACCAAACCACATTCAATTAAAATTTTTTTACTAAAAACCACCAACCTAGAAAATTCACATCGAAAAGTGAATAAAGAATTGTGTCGTAAACTCGAAAATTTCATCCAATTAAAGACTTCCACTCATACATTAAGTATTCAAATTTTTTGCTGAAAATTTAAAAAAATATTACGATGACTTTTTTTCTAGAATTCTCTTGTTTTGAGCTTGGAACGGGAAAAAATTGTGCTTTGAATCAAAAAGGAAAAACAACAACGTTTAAATCTAGCAAAAAATTCTGAATTTTTTTGTCCTTCGAAATTTTAAAAAACTGAAATTTTGGAACTGGTATTTGGAACTGAAACCTGAACTGAAAACTGGAACTAAAAAATTTTGAGAACTGAAACTGGAACTGGAACTAATATCATTTCAGTTTTCCATCACTGGTCACTGGACAGGAGTCAAGGTCTGAAATTTACTCCGGAGTCAAGCAGGAGTCGGGTGTCAAGGTCTGAAATTGACCCACTTCGGAGTCAAGGTGGAGTCAGGAGTCAACTTTTCCCCCTAACTCTGGGAGCTAGGTAGAGTCAGAAGTCAACTTTTTGGCTGATTTTCTATTCCCTGGTCCAAAATCGGAGTCAAATTGATTCCAAATTGACTCCGAAGTCAAGCAGGAGTAATGAGTCAACGTCAAATTCTGAAATTGATTTCAGAGTCAAGGTAGAGTCAGGAGTCAGGGTGTGAAAGTGACTCCGGAGTCAAGGTGGAGTCAGGAGTTAGCTTTCTCCCTTGACTCCGGAGTAAACCCGGAGTCAGGAGTCAACTTTCTCCTTTGACTCCGGAGTCAAGCCGGAGTCAGTAGTCAACTTGCTCCTTTGACTCCGAGAGTCAATGTGGAGTCAGGAGTCAACTTTTTGACTGACTCCTATTCCCTGAGTTGAAAGATTTTCAATTTTCAAAATTTGGCAAATTTTCAAAAAATAGCACCCACAATTTTTTGAAGATAACAAAATTTTTAAAAAATTGTTTTAGTTTTAAAAGATTTTCCAATTTCTAGAAAAGTTTCCAAGTTTTTCATGTTTAAAAAATGGCTGTAGTTACGGAAAACTCGCTCCACTTTTGGACAGCTGTCCCAGATTCAAATGTGATATTTTTAGATAGGTAATTGACCAATTTTCAGAAAATTTCAGTTTTTTAAAAATCATCACAAATTTCTAGAAAATTGTTCAAACGTTGAACGTTCAGCTATTGAAAAAATTGGGTTGACACAGTTGTTCAAGCATCAATAATTCAATTTAAAAATTTGAACGCATAAAGAAACAACCTCACAACTCCACGCACAACATACAACTGAACGCTCAGTCGCTCAACGCGGACAAATACAGTGCTACCACATTCACCAACACTAAAATCTCAGTCGATCCCATTCTCGTTAATACACCTTTTTACGATTCAGCTTCAAGAATATAAATTTGGAAATTTCATACCTAAAAATACTCTTAACACGATGTTAATTATAATTTATCCTGCCTGTACTCGAAGAGCTGGTTGTTTTTACACCGTAGCATATATGTATAGGGAAAAAACAGGCCACGCAAGGCACACTTTTCGAGCGTATTTTACGCTTAATTAAAATAAAATGCACTGTTAATAGAAATACTATTCGAAAAATTATACGTACGTAGAAAAAAACCTCGGCTGCCGACGCCGTACACAGGGTAAATATTTTTCGAGCTACTCGTTGAAATGAAAACGTATACGTAGGTGGAGGTGCCCGATGTAAATGGCATGAATTCTCTCATTCAGTTACGTTGCGTCGGGTTTTTGTTTGTGAAGATATATTTTTCACGGCGTGTATTTTAATATTTCCCTTAATTTCAGCTGTACGCTTTGATGATTTTTAATTAATGGCTGATATTCGTGCATCTACCAGTCTGCCGTACATACTACGCGCGTATTTGACAAGCAAAAATGAAAAACTAATGCCCAAAGCGGAAAATTTTTTCGTTCTTGTAAAAGCACACACTCCGAAAAGTCCCAATTTACGGTGTAAAATTTACTATTCTCGTTATCTGAATTTTTTCCTCCGACTCTTATTTAGACTACTGAACAAAAAAATTTTATAGCTCGTTTTATTGGGTACAACGAAGGTCGAAAGGATGGGGTTTTAATTTTTTTCCTCAGTTATAGTACAATTGCATATTATTAATTTTTAAAGGAAAAAAAAAGGATTTTGATGAAAGAAACATCAAAGATGGTATGAAAAACAACAAGACCAAAATAAAATTTTGGAGAAGGAAGCCGCTTGAAATTTACCATAGGGAGTGCAGGGGAAGTTTTTTGCTGAGGCTTCAGCCTCCTAAATTTTTTGTAAGAAATTAATAGCAAACTATGTAGGTATTGAGAATTTTAAAATATTTAATTTGTGTATTCATTTGCTGATCGAACGCCAAGATTGAATTTTTCTTTCACCAGGGAAGGCAACTTTCGTATAGCACATGGGGTCAGTGGCAACACTGAAAAAAACTTGGTACCGCTTAGAAAAATTTCCCCTACGGGGGCATTGGGAATATGTCCTTCCTCTTCCAAAAAGACAGAAATGACTTATGAAAATATCAAAAAAATAGTATTTTTTGCTTTCCAAATGTAATTTTTCTAAAAAACATTTGCATCTGGATCCCCCAGATGGCCTTTTTTTACTTCATCATAAAAATATGTCCATATTTTTGAAAAATTCTTTCGAAAAACACATCATTTTTCAATTTTTTCCCCGCATAAACCTCGCTTTTTACCATTTTTTGAAATATTTGACTTTTCTACTACGAATCGAAAGAGTAAAATCGTTAGAATTGATCAATTTTTAGTAAGCATGTGTTGGGGGGGGGGGGGTGCCAAACTCACTTATTATCTTTATTTTAAGCAGTGTCAAACCTTGAAAATTCTGGCAATGCTCCAAAAAAGTTCAAGTTACCACCACTGTAGGTATTTTTCAAAGGCGAATTTACACATCTAAGCCAGCGACCATTTCAATTTTCTAAAAAAAAGGGAATAAGGAAAATTTTGACCGAAAAATGGCAGATTTTTGATAAAAAATATAGACAGCGCCAACGAGTTAAACGAGAAGGGAAAGGTCCCTATTGACGGTTCGTAATTTTTCATATAATAACGAGTAAGTATACCTAGTTTCTTTTGGTGTAGGAATCACTTTTCCGAAGATAATTCTGTAATGGTGGTACTTGGCCCTCTCGGCGTAAGTGGGTGGTAGGAGGGGAACAATTTGAATTTTCCGTATTCAGTCAAGAAAATTCACCATTTCTGCCATTGAGTTGAGAAAATTTTCCTTTGTACTCGTATTTTCCCACGTTGGGAATATTGAGACACTGTATTTTATTTTTTGTGAAAAAGCCGAAAACAATGATCATTTTCTATTGAAAAATTTACCATTTTTACACATATTTTTCCAAATAAAGAAAGTTGAATATTCGAACTTTTACGATTTTTTAAAATGAAAAAGCAAAATAAAATCGTAATTTTCTAGGGAGAAATTTACGATTTTTTAAAATGATAAAGCAAAATAAAATCGTAATTTTCTAGGGAGAAATTTATCATCTGTGTTTTATATTTATTCCAGTTTTGTACTTTTATGTTTTTTATTTTTTTTTATTTCATATTTTTATTACTTTTTGAAATTGGGTATACTCAGCAGGATAAGCATGGTGTTTTGGCCCTGGAAAATGATTTTGATGAAACCTACCTCAAAAGTTGAGTCATGATGAGAAAAAATTTTTTTTGAGGAGGGAGGATGTGTTTTTTAAACTTCATTTTTTCGTTTTTCGCCAAATGTAGATAGAAATTTTGTGTTTTTTAAATTGAATCTAGAAGATCAGTGGAACCCTAATTTTTTTTTCAAAATTTCTGACCCACTTTTTGTCGAGTTATACCGTTTTAAAAACTTTAAGCGGCCATTTTAGAAAGATGTTTCAGAGGTACGGTCGCCATTTTTTTTAAAAAATTTGTTATTTAGTGTTGATTACACCACATAAGTTTCAATGAGTTTGAGATAGTGCAACATTGTCAAACAAAAATAAAAACTGACCACCGGTCATGCGGAGCCCGAACGTTCAATAGGCCGTGATGGAATTTCAAAGTTTTGAAAACGCGCAATTTCTTCCCCCTTTCATTAAAAAATAAGTTATAAAAAAATCTGAAACTTGGGTTGCGACCTATCAAAATTGGGTTAAAATATCACGAGCAGAACGAAGTTATTGATGAAAATTGCATTTGAGCAATTTTAACCCATTTTGAGTCCCAAATTAGGTTATCTTTCGAGTATTTTTTAAAGAATTGACATGTGACCTATGAAAATGGGATGGAATTTCGCTAGAAATTCAAAAATACCATCCAAATTTTTTTTGAGCATTTTTTGAGAATTTTAAGCCTCAAATTGGGTCAATTTTTGATTAATTTCAAAAAATTGACATATGATCAACGAAAAAGAGATAGAATTTCGCCAAAGATTTTTAAATGTAATCCAAAACTTTTTGAAACAACTTTCAAGTTTGACTAATTTTTAGCGCCAAATATTTTATAGGCATGCGAAAAAATGAACAACCTAAACTAATAAAAAATAAAATGAATAATTCAAATCAATTACATTCCGTTGAAAAAAAAGCGGGGTTTGTTTCATTTACAAAATTATTCGAATTTAATTTTTAGTTTCTCTATGTAATTTTAATCCATACTTAGTTACTTACTGATGGGCTTTACCAAAAAATCTACTAAATCAAAGGCTCAAAATTCTCAAGAGTTAGTCAAAAAAAATTTGGATGGTATTTTAGAATTTCTGGCAAAATTCTAGCCCATTTTCATAGGTGGTCACAGGCCAATTTTTTGAAAGTAATCAAAAATTGACTCAATTTGAGGCTCAAAATTCTCAAAAAAACCTCAAAAAAATTTAGATGGTATTTTTGAATTTCTGGCGAAATCCCATCCCACTTTCATAGGCCACATGTCAATTCTTTGAAAATACTCGAAAATTGACCCAATTTGGGGCTCAAAATGGGTTAATATTGCTCAAATTTTATTTTCATCTATAATTTCGTTCAGCTCGTGAAATTTTAACCCATTTTGATAGGTCGCAACCCAAGTTGTAGACTTTTTTTCATAACTTTTTTTTAAGTGATGGGGTGGGGGGAATCGCGCGTTTTCAAAACTTTGAAATTCTACCATGGCCTATTGTGCTAACAGTTTTCTTCAAACTTTAGCTCATTGGACGTGGAATGAACCTAAGAATACATTACGTTTGATTTTTTTTTGTCCAGCGTACCGCATAACGCCTACAGAGGCATTATTGTGCCAAAAATGATCGAATTTGCCAAAAAATTGCACATTGGGGGTCCAGCATCCCATTGTGCCCCTTGACCCAAGGGATATGACATATATTTGGAGTCGGGGGGGAGTGTCTGCTACCAGAATGTGAATTTTTTTTCAAAAGTCAAATTTAAAATTTGGGAAAAAGGGGGTTTCAGGCCCCAGCTCCCTATTGTGCCAGAAAAAATCCAAAATACGGTTCTTTGGGACTACTGGACCCATACCTACAATAAACCAACTGATTTTTTTTGTTCAGCGAAAATGTACACTAATTTCGATTTCTAGAGCACGTTTTGCCTCTTGGACGGTAGACTATATACCCTCCAATTACCTACCGTAACCTGGGGTTACTTTGGCCCATTTTTGGAATTATTTTTAGAAAAACCATTATAGCTTTTCAAAAATGATTTTTTGGCCATTTTTTTTTTAAAAAGTTATAAACAACCTTTGAGAAGCTCTGTGAATTTTTTCAAGATTTTTTTCCCACTCTCTTCCCCCTTGGTAAGCCGTCAAAGTAGTGGACCAAAGTTACCCGGGCGAGGAGTAACTTTGGCCCACTTTTTTTTTTCGTAAACGACTTTCTATGAGCACTGAGCCTATTACTTTTAAAAAAATTCTGTTTTGAATTTTGATATACAACACGAAATCATTGATGAATTTCCATTTCAGCATTCCCCCCCACCCCTCCTACCTTGAAAAAAAAAATTTTATCGGCAGATTCGTAATCTACGACCTCGAAAACCTAGATTTTGATGTACAACACGATATTTTTGATGAATTTTGATTTCAGCACACCCCCCCCCCCCACACACCTTGAAAAACATTTTTATCGTCAGATTCGTAATCTACGACCTCGAAAACTTAGGTTTTGATTTAATATACAACAGGATATTTTTGATGAATTTTGATTTCAGCAACGTCCCACCCCCTCCCCTTTACTTTCAAAAAATTGTTCATTATTAAATTCGTAAAATATTACGATAATTCAATATAAAGTATTCCTCTTGATGAAACTGATAAAAAGAGCACGATTCTTACCTAGATTACGGTGGGCCGAAGTTACCCCAAAATTTACGAAAATGTGACTTCGTCACGTAAATTTGATTTTTCTCCAAAACCACTCAACAAAAACGCAATTTTAAACACAAATTCGAATTCTACATCGAATTTCACATTAGAATTCACGTTTGAAAATATTCTGGGCACATTTATTTTGTCTCCCTTGTATAGATTTTCTGAGATCAGAAAAACGAGTGAAAAAAGCGGTGATTAGAAAAAATTCAGTTCCACACAAAAATGGTGAGAACAAATGAAAAGTGAAGTTGGAACCTCCCTCTATCGAATACACCCGTCACCAACCCTCCCACCAATATTTTAAGTATTGCTACATGGGCAAACAACATTTTCCCCAAAGTGGGCCAAAGTTACCCCATGTTACGGTACTTATTGAGTTGGAAGAAACTTTTAAAAGCATGAAGTTGACAATTTCTTTAAAAATGTGAGGTTGGAAAATTTTTTTATGAATTTTTAATTGGAAAAATTTCATATCTAGATAAAATTAGAAAAAAATGAAGAAAATTTTTTTAATTATTTGACATAATTTTAGAGCTGGAAAAAATTTTAAAAATATAAAGTTACAGAAAAAAGAAATTGAAGTTGGAAAAATTTTTGATACTGAAATTTTTTCCAACTCTGGGATTTTCCCATATTTTTTTCAACTTTCGAATTAAAAATTTTTTTCAGGGTGATACCTGTGTTGTATTCTTCATATACCTATTACCTACCTATATTTCTGAGCAAAAAATATTCCTAAATACCTATATGAGAAATCGTTGCCCGCCCCTCACCCCTTTAATTTTTTTTGGATTTTGGTAGCATAGATTCATCAACTCTTAGTTTCCATCAGATTTTCCCCCAACTTCGCCTCTGCTATTAATATTTCGTATCTATACTGATTAAAGAAACTATCATCGCTGAAGACCTCGCTGCGAATTCGGCTTGTTAAGGGGGGTATGAAATCAGTTTTGGTGAAGAAATCCAAAATTGAGTTTTCTAGGGATTTGAATTATCTATTTTATTCTTTTCAAAATGATACATAATACTTTTTAAAAATCACTTTTCTCAAGGTTGAAAAATTACTTTTTACGATCAAGATTTTCCTAGAATTTAGGAAAAATTTTGGTGAACTGAAAGTTATCCAATGAGATGCTGATACAAACGAACAGCCACAAACTCAAAATTCTCAACCAGAATTATTTGATCAGCCTTGTTCTTCAATAAAAATTTAAAAAATAAATTATCATTTACACCTGGGTCTCTGTAGTACAACTAAACTGATGTTCATGTATGAAAAATAAAGTTCGAACTTTAAAGCTGTTTTTCTCAAAATGTACTTTTTCAATGTTCATGTACCTTTTTCTCAGGAACGACTGTATCGATCAACTTACTTTTTTTTTTGTTTTCTCCAGCAAGTTATACTCTATAAATAGACGGGGGCTTTTTCATTTATCATGCATGGAACAGGCTGAGGAATTATTTGTATGCCAAAAAACATGGTGTTTTAAGAGAGCTTTCTACGTGTAAGCTTAATTTCGGAAGCATGAACTAAATTTTGAAATCCCCCCGTTAAAGTGTAGATCAAGGTTGACTCTAGTTACCCTCCAAATTTCAGCCTTCCACCTCTTCTGGTAATCGAGAAAAAGGAACATGAAAATACACATAAAAAACCTGATTTCATACCCCCCTTAATATAAACAATCAACTGCAATTTTTTTCCCGCCCAAGATGTCGTTTGTTGCGTCGTCGACAAAGACGCTTTAAGATTTCACGCTTTTCACTTGTGAAATCACGTACCTTTGCTTCTTTTTACGACGATGTAAAAACTCAATTTAATGAATTGAAAACATTTTCGTATTTTTCGTATTTTCCTTCGGGGGTTTCAAAGAGCGAACGGCGCGGTAACTTCGTTATTTTCGTCGACAACGCTCCACACACAGATTGTAACCAGGTTAACATCTTTGTTACAACCATTCCGAGCGCAAAAAAGAGACCAAGGCGAAGAGCAGGAAAAGGGACTGAGACGAACAGGAAATCATATCTATATAAAAAAATTTTCCCCAAGATTTACTATTATTATGTGTGTAACAATAACGTACGTCGTGGAGCGGCGGAGAACGGAGATGTTAATATAATTAAGCTCCTTTGCCAGCCAACAGAGCTCAAGGAAACCACGACTGCTCCCATTTTTTTCCCCGATCCGATGGCGACGATGATTTGGAGTTTTAATTTCATTACAGACGATTAAATAGTGTATAAAGGTACAATGGACGAGAGATGAGGGGCAAGGGGAGGGGGGTCGACCCCTGGGTAACTGTATATGGGCTATAAATCGGAGACATATTTGTTACTTTTTTCTCCGTCCGATATTTTATTGTTTTTGGTCGGCTGAAAAAGCCTATCTCGTTATCGATTTTACTTCGCGAGCCTATTGTCGACCCTATTAATTAAGTGCTTTGTGTTAAAAACGCTTTGAAACCAAATTAAAGCGTTTATTTCGCTTAAGTAAAATTGAAATTCTGCTTTTGCGAGTTTTGGCTATGTATTTTGAATATTTAGCTGCTTCTCACGTATATACGCGTCTGCAAAATAGCTGGCTGATGTTGGGGAAGACACTTTGCGAGGTAAACCGAACATGCTGATATTCAGCAACGTCTAACGAACTGGATAAATCCCACAAGGCATAAGGCGGAGTGGTATTTTAAACTTTGTTTAAAATCTAATTACCTTTTCGTTACTAAATTAATGTCGTTCATTTACACGTTTCACCTCTGCCGTTTCTATCCCCTTTCTCGAGCTCTCACCGTATAGGTATCTTTTTTGGCAAAAACACAACATTCTGATTCGAAATTACCATAAAGACGATGATTCGGATTCTCCGTCTCTCTCTGGTCCCCGAAATCCTCCTCATTACTCGCGAATTGATTTTATCGCTTTTTATACAAATCGTTAATGAGGTTCGTTCCGCAGGGTTTTGTACGTATTTGTCTGCCTCGAAAAAGGGTCTAAGGTGTGCTGCGTTTAGGATCCCTTTTATCGAGCTCGAATTACACGTACAAAAATATTCTCTTTGATTAACGTTTCGTTACGGTACCGACCTTATAGAGGCGTAGGATCTGTATGAAGCGAGGCCTATTCCCGAGAACGTTCGAATGCGTGAAATTCGTATTCGCCAATTTTACAATATGATGACTGATAAAATTATATAGGGGATTTTTTTTTTGCTCGCGCTGTTTTATCGCTCGTGTGTGTGAAATCGATAAAAACGTAGGTCGCGTATCATTTCATGGGGTTTTTTAAAACTTCTCTAATGTCAATTTGGTGAGAATTTCTATTATTGCAACGTGAACTCGAGTCGATGTGAATTTTGTTTAGGTTTATTTGAAAAGAGATATGATCGAATGTTGTTTCGTATTTGTGATTCGAGCGGAAAGGTGTTCGATTTCGATGAAGGAAGTGGGTGAAAATTGTACGTCAGGCATCGGAGCGATATTCCGCAAAAAAAATAGTAACTTTAAGAACCTGTTTTGAGCAAAGTATGAACCAAATATGAACCAAAAATAACAATTTTTTCATCAATTTAACCACCCCCCCCCCCCATTTTGAAAATTGAATTCGTCAAATCGTCAAAATGCATTTTTTTCTCAGAAAACGAAAAAGTTTTAAAAAAAATCAAAAACAAAAATACAAGAAAAAAATCAAGAAGAGAAAAATTAAGATACCTAAATTTATCTTTTAGATTTCGAGCTAGAAACAGAATTTTCACAGGTACGAATACAGCTATTCAAGGACTTTGTTAATTCGTCTTGAATTTCAGACGTTTCTCAGATGAGTTTTTTTCTTCGATTTTGAGTGACTCTGCAGACTTCAAAAGTTCCTGAGTACATAGGCGGATTTAGGGGAATGGATCTGGGAGGGCTAAGCTCCAGGTCAGTGGCATCACTAGCTTTTTTTTTGGAAAGGTGCAAAGTTGGTACAGAAACTTGAAATACGAGAAAAATTTTAGAAGGAGGAAGAAAAGAGGAATTTTTTGGCACTGTCGCGTCGCCTTAAATATTTCACATAGGAATTTAATTCAGATTTAATTTATACCCGAGCGAAGCGAAGGTAAAGCTTTGAAAAAATTGAATTTTTATACCCAAAAGCCATTTTTTTCGTATTGTTCAATACCCCGTTCTATCCTACTTTCCGATGCCATTGCCCTAGGTTACTTCTGATGTTAATAAGCAGCAAAAAATGATAATAAACGTAGTAAGTCGGAAGCTTTTTTTGGGGAAGGTACAAATTAAGTATAAAAACCCGGAGTACCAAAAGGATTTTCGGGGGAAAGGGGCAAAAAGGAGCCTTATTTCATACTGTTTCCTCAAATAGTTTAGTAAAATGCAAATTTGTTCATGCCCGAGCGAAGCGAGGGCAAAGCTTTGAAAAAAGTGGGTATCTAATGCCAAAAAAATGGCATTTTTCATGTTTCAAGGCTGGTATACCTATATCTAATTCAGAAATAAATGTTAGACAACTAAACACAAATTTTTTTTTTGAAATTGATCAGAATTTTTTCAAAAATATGAACCTAGAGATGAAAATAGTAACCTTTATGAACTTTTGGGTGAAAATATGAACAAATAGTAACCAAAGGTGAAAATAGTAACTAAGTTCATAAAAAAGTACCTCGCTCCGATCCCTGTTGTACGTGGATTTGGATTAATTATTCTGCATGGTTCAATAAATACTTAGACCAGGCAAATAAGAAAAAAAATGTACCAAACCCCCCAAAAATTAAAGGCTGTTTTTTTTCGCGTTGTACGTTTGTAATGGTCCAATACACAACATATACCAAAATGCACACCCCACAACCTTCCGCTACCCCCAGGGGAGGGGTAAACGTCCGCTGAAAGCCGATTTTTCGTGAATATCTCCTCAAATAAGCCTCAAAATTGAAAAGTAGCCAAACATGAAAATTTTCAAAATTTCGAATTTCACTCCTCACCCCTTAAACTCTATGACTGATATATCGTTTTTGAATCCTTACAACGCCAAAGAAATGTTTCGTATCACCAATAATCAGCAATAACATCGCGTTTGTAGTACTTTATCTTTCCACAACCTGGATTTTTTAAATGCAGTATCTAATAAACCTCCCTTATAATTAACGGTAGGGGTTGAAATTTTTGCGGTGACTTTTTTTGGAATACCCTACCCGCATGTATAAAAAAATACTCATTTTGGGCACTTTTAGTTTCGTATTTCCATCATTTCCAAAAATACTATAAAAATTGGAAAAAAATGCGCTTTTCACCCTTAATTTTTGGGCAAAGAAGCGGAATCTGTCTGATAGGAAATTACACGTAGAACATGATTGTTCATAACCATTTTTCCATTTTGAGGCTTTTTTGAGGAGATATTCCCAAAAGTTTCGATTTTTTTCAAAAATGCTGTAAATTGTTGAAAAATAGGTGTTCTTACCCTTAATTTTTGGTCAAGGAAGTGTGTTTTTGAAAAATAAAAAAACCCTTCCGAAAGGAAATTACGCGTAGAACAAGATTGTTCGTAACTACTTTTCAATTTTGAGGCATATTTGAGGAGATATTCACGGAAAACCGGTTTTCAACGGACGTTTACCCCTCCCCTGGGGGTAGCGGAGGGTTGTGGGTGTGTCAATTTTAGTACATATATGTTGTGTAGTGGACCATTACGAACGTAGAACGCGAAAAAAAATCAGGCTTTAATTTTTGGGGGATCAACTCCTAAAATGCCTAAAACGAAACGTAAGGGAAGGTGGGGTAGGATCAGTGACGTACCGAAGGCATTTCACAGGGGAGGGGGAGAAGAGGTGAAAATACCAACTCAAATTTTCAAAATTCCCAACTACACATAGCCGATATCAAGCTTCCGGGGGAGGAAGTGAGATTCAAATTTGCTAACCAATTTTTTTCAAACTTTTCCGGCTGATTTTTTTTAAATTTACATCTAGGTATTACTAATTTTTCCCAAAGCACGTGAGGTTTTTTGATTTTATTTACTCGTTTTCGCCATTTTTGCGAGCTTTTGAAGTTTTCATAACCCATTATAAGACCATTTTTGAGATAAAAAATCTGAATAAATTTTCTCTCTTTTTTTCAAACCTACAAGCAATCTCATTGTACTTGAAAAAACATACGAAATAGTTTATTTGCCTTGAGCGAAGAAAGGGTAGCAATTTCGAAGAAAAATTCTAATTTTACATTAATAAAATTTTGCAATTTTAATGTAAAGAATAGGGAGATGAATTTGGCCTGAGCGAAGCGAGAGCGACAATTTTAGAAAACCTCAAATTAAATGTGCAATAAAATAGTGTTTTGAAAGAATAAACTTTAATGAAAAATCGACTGCTTCTACTTTAAAATTATTAAAGCAGAAATATACCATGGCCGAGCGTAGCGAGGCCGAAGCTTTTGAAAAATTGTATTTTCAAATATCAAAAATAAGTTTTAAGGAGAACAAGAACAATGAAATTAATTGGAATAATTTTGAAGAAAATGCGAAAAAATCTTTTCTAAATTACAAGTACAACTATACAATTTTTTTAGCTGACCGTGACCATAGTGAAATTTTTTAAAATGACAAGGTACCTAATTAGTTATTTTTTTCCTAAAAAAGTATAAATTACAACGGTCTAATTCTTAGCTCGGAAAATGATTAATTTCCATTTGGAAAAGGTTCATTTTCCCAACTAACAAGTGAAATATTTGTTGATTTCCGACTTTTAAAATAAGTAAGCATTTTATTTATTCATTTTTCATTTAAAAAGTAAATACCAATGGTCCAATCGTCCCAACTGACATTTTTACTCATCGCTAAGGAAAATTACCTATTTAGAGTTCGGAAATTAACCATTTTTGAGTTGGGAAAATTACAAATTTTGAGTCTAAAAAATTAATCCCAACTGTCCAATTTTTCTAACTGATGTGTTCAAATGTTCAATTTTCCCAACTCACAAGTAAAAAATTTTCTCAGGGGGAGCTCCCCCCTCTCCTCCCTAAAGGTACGTCACTGGGTAGGATGAACCAAGGGGCAAGATGCAAATTGGCTCACTGTCGTAAGTGATGTGATTGAAAAATTTTTCCTGGGCAACTGGTGGATGGGTAATTGGGTATCCATTCGATACAAAACAGAAAAAAATTACAGACCTGACGAATTGCTTGTCAATGAGTTATTATCAACAATGTAATTTTACCTGATTTTTGTAAAATTCTTGAAATTTGATTTTTGTGAAATACCATGTTTTAAAATTTTGAAAAAAAATTCAGGTAATTTTTTTTGTTTGGCACTTCCCCCTAAATTTTCTTCCCAGTACATTGCATTAAAGAAAATTAGTGCCAGTGGGGTAAAATGCAAATTGAAAATGGGGGCAGGATGCAAGCATTGCTTTTAAATACGAAATTTTCGAAAAGGTCACGGTCACATGTCACATATGGTACTAAATATGGTCCAATTGATATTTTTGTGATATTTTTTTCCAGGATATCACATTTTTGCTTTAACTTTTAGATAGAAAATCAAAAATATCAAAAGTTTGCCAAAAAAATCAGAAAATCAACCAGGGCAGCATAAATTATGAATAAAAAGGGTTTAGAACTCCTCTTTTCAAAAAATACTTAGTTCAAAAAAATTGTAAAAATGTAATGAAAATGGAAAGACGAAGCAAAACATTTCAAGTTTCAAGCTCAAAAAAAAATAAAACCTGAACTCAACTTGAAACTTAAAATGTTGAAAATAAAACTTAGGCTTAAAGCATAGGCTTATTTCTGAAAAAATCATCGGCTTAACGGCTTAAGGCTGACTTACCAGCCCTGCCTGAAACCTTATTTATAAGTCGATTTCGCACGTTGAAGCATCGTAAAATCGCAGAGGCACTAATAACAACCCTTGTCGTTCAAGTTACCTTGAAAATGGGAAATTCCCATCGAAAAAATAACTCAAAATTTAAAATTTTTCCGTGAACACATACATCTTTGAAGTGAGGATAATAATTCACTAATTTTTATTTAATTAAACATTACTTATTTCAACTGATTTTAACACGCAGGGCAATAGTGTACTTTAAAATAATTAAAAAAAAAAACACGATACCTTGGTATGGCAAAGAAAACATATTTTCGTAACTTTAAGCTTTAATAACTTTCGATTGGTTGCCGGCACAACTTTCAAATCTATTCCATCTTGTAGAGAATTTAACGTAGCTTATTTTCCCTACTTCAAACACCTATATTCTCACTCAAATTCTTGAGTTATTTTAATTTTTTATTTCGAACTAGGTAATGCAATTTCATATGAAGCCTGATTTATACTGGCACTGAATTTGTCACTGAAAAAGTTGAATCTGTGTTTTCTTACGGAAGCGTTTAGAATGAGGCACTGAACGATTCCCTATCTTTTCAATGAAAAGTTAAAATATTTTAACTTTTCACTGACAAATTCAGTGCCAGTATAAATCAGGCTTGATTCTTTATTGAAGTAATAAGAAATAACTCCCAAAACGAATGTAAACAAATATTGTGGAATTGCACAACAGAGTGAAAGAAATAATAGTTTCGTTTCGTTCTGTTATTCTTTTGTAAACGGATACCTTTTATCAAGGTTTCTTGAGAATTTTTCATTTTCTATTCATTGTAATTTTGTAAAATTGTAAGTAGATCAATGTAAGATCATTTAACGTTTCATCACATCAATCAAACTATTTACCGGTAAGTTATCAATAGAATAGGTATCAGTTTTTCTATGTACTATAACAAAATCGTAGTCGATATCTCACCTTATCTTAGAATCTATTTACGTATTATCTGATACCAACCGAATAAATTATTCTATTTTCTAAAACTACATTTCAGGTTCTCGTTCAGCTCTAGGATTACATCAAAATACAAATCATGGATGTCGAAAAAGGTGAGTTGAGTTGGTTTTTTTCACTTTCGTTGCACTGTGATGCATTTAAATTCAACCTTTATTCGGATTGGAATTGGGAATCTGTCATAAGATTTAGAACCACTAATGCCACAGATGTGCTACCTACGACTCCACAATTCTCAAGCGTATGTTGGAACCCAGTCTTCTCCCATAAGTGACGCTGTACACATAAAAAGTATGAAATACAAAACAAAACAAAAATTGAACAGGATGAACACGATTCTGATAGTACTCGAAAAACAGAACAAAATGGCATTTTCACAATTTTCCCCCACCTTTCATTTTCTCTCCCACCACCCCAAATTTTACCAATTCTAAAATTGAGGGGAGAAATTTGAAAAAATTGAAATAATGAAGATGATATTCAATGTACTAAACGGGAGAAGAAAAATGACGTATTCAGAATTTTTCTACCTCCCTCCATTTTCTCTCCCCTATCCCCTCCATTTTACAAATTTCAAAAAGGAGGGGAAAAAATTGAAAAAAATTGAAAATTATGAAGACGATATTTAATGTACTCGACGAGAGAAGAAAAATGGCGTATTCAGAATTTTTCTACCTCCCTCTATTTTCTCTCCCATCCCCTCAATTTCACAAATTTCAAAAAAGGAGAGGAGAAAATTGAAAAAATTGAAATTATGAAGACTATATTCAATGTACTCAACGGGAGAAGAAAAATGGCGTATTCAGAATTTTTCTACCTCCTTCCATTTTCTCTTCCACCCCCTCCATTTTACAAATTTCAAAAAGGAGAGGAGAAAATTGAAATTATGAAGACGATATTTAATGTACTTACTCGACGAGAGAAGAAAAATGGCATGTTCAGAATTTTTCCACGTCCCTCCATTTTCTCTCCCACCCCCTTTGAAATTGAAAAAATCAGAAAAATGGAGGGGGTGGGAGAGAAAATACAGGGAGGTAGAAAAATTCTGAATACGCCATTTTTCTTCTCTCGTCGAGTACATTAAATATCGCCTTCATTATTTCAATCATTTCAATTTTCTCCCCTCCCTTTTGAAATTTGTAAAATTTGGGGTGGTGGGAGAAAAAATGGAGGGAGGTAGAAAAATTCTGAATACGCCATTTTTCTTCTCTCGTCGAGTACATTGAATATCGTTTTCATTATTTCATTTTTTCAAATTTTTCCCCTCCCTTTTAAAATTGGTAAAATTTGGGGTGGTGGGAGAGAAAATGAAGGGCGGGGAAAAATTTTGAAAACGCCATTTTGTTCAGTTTTTCGAGTACTATCGGAATCGTGTTCATCCTGTTCAATTTTTGTTTTGTTTTGTATCTTATACTTTTTATCTGTGTACAGCGCCACTTATGGGGAAAAGAGGGGGTTCCAACATGCGATTGAGAATTGTGGAGTCGTAGGTAGCACATCTGTGGCATAAGTGGTTCCAAGGCTCATGACAGGTTCCGCTGGGTAAAATATTTCAAATTAAGGTAATACTTTGTATAGAGATTATGATTTTACATTAAAGAAAAATGTACCTGAAAAAACATCTTGTACAATTGCACTAACACCAATAGCATGATTTCTCATAGCGAAAATTCCCAGAAACAGGTTATTCTCCTTTTTTATAGGTACTTATACCTGCATTGTTTGTAAATTGCAGAGAAGTTGAAAGTCCTATTTATTAATAACAATATTCCGGCTGAAAATGCTGATAATTTTGCCAAAATTTTCGCGGAAAACGGTTACACAACCGAAAATGTGGACTTATTTCGGGACATCTCTACAGAAGATCTATGTTATATGGGTATCGTCGAGAACGCGCATCAAGTACTGATTTTTAGAATGATAAATAAGGTAGTAGGTCAAACTACCCAGCGAATAGTTCAAGGAGTATCAAGTGACGTGAGTAAATCATTATGTTACTGCTTTCGTGAATTTTTCCAATTCTACCTAATATTTGATCTCTAAATGTTACTGTTTCGACATATAACAAGTTTTTATTTCATTTCAGGTTGAACCCTCGACTGTGATAGCGAAAATTCATTCCGAACTAGGCGATGTGAAGCAAATGCTTACAAAAATGAAGAATGCGTATAAAGTAAATTCCCCAATTTGTAATTTTAATAATTTTAAGTACTAATCCACCCTTCCTATCATTATTTTTTTAAATTAATATCTATTGAAATTTTTTTTATTTCATTACAGACTCGGAAAGAAGAAGCCGGAGGTGAAAAAATATCCGAAGTGAGTAAATAGTTGTGACATTTTCAAAAAATCATTACATATTGATAATGTATAAATTTTCTGATTTCAGATCGGATTTATATCAGAAAATTTGAAGAAAATTAATGCAGAAGTAGGAAACGTTAAAAATTTGCTAGAAGATGTGAAAAAAAAGTCGGAAGTAAGTTCTTGAATTAGGCATACAGTACGACACAAAAGTCTTGTCAATGGCAAAAACTTCTCAATATTTCAGAACTGAGAAGAGATACCAAAACGGTTCAAACAGCAATTAGTCCTTCCCATAGGGTGTCCACAAATTGAGAAACCGGTTTGGGTCAAAAAATGGAGGTCCGGTTTTTTTATTGAAATAAAGTCTACACGCTGACGCGATTAAAATTTGATATGTTTTTTTGAAACCGGTTCAGCAGTTTCGAACCAGTTTACAATAATATTCTAAAAAGTGAAGATATGAACAAAAGTTTGAAACAAAAGTTGTAGAGAATTAAAAAACAATAATTATTTGTTCTTTAACTTTTTTTCCATCTTGAAATGGAAAGAAGTTATTGTACAAAAGGTTGGAGTCTAATTTTTTCTTTAAAAGTCAATGACGAGTAATCAAAAAATGGAAATATCAAAAATAGTGTGAAATAAAAGCTGTAGAAAATTAAGAACTGAACATTTTACATTCTGCAACTTTTTTCCCATCTTGCAATGGAAAGAAGTCTTGGTAGTTGGTGCAAAGGACTCGGTATCATTTTATCATTTTTAACCCATAACTTCTCCACTGCTAGATGTAAAAAAAGTTACAGAACGTGAAATGTTCAGTTTTCAATTCTCTACAACTTTTATTTCAAACTTTTTTTGATATCTCCACTTTTTTGAAACTGGT
This sequence comes from Pseudococcus viburni, assembly GCA_033439095.1. Lineage (NCBI taxonomy): Eukaryota > Metazoa > Arthropoda > Insecta > Hemiptera > Pseudococcidae > Pseudococcus > Pseudococcus viburni. The sequence goes on along the minus strand of JAVBJF010000335.1, from coordinate 303,319 downwards.
GTAAGATAAACCCAATTTTTCCAAGTTTCTTGAGTGTTTTTTTACAAGTCGATGACCAGTTATCAAAAAGTGGAGATATCAAAAAAAGTTTGAAATAAGAATTGTAGAGAATTAAAAACGGAATATTTCACGATTAAAAATGAACACAGTCTCCGATAAAAAAGCATTCTAACAAGTTGCGTCTTGTTTTCATTGCGAGACTATAGATTTTGTTTTGGTACTAGAACACTGTGCTGAGTTCGAATATGATCTCAGGTTTTTACAGTTTCGTTAGTATGTTTCATAATTGTTGTACTTTTTTCTTTCTAGGAAGCAGATACTGAATTGATGCAAATACGACATACTTTATCTTTTATGTGTCTGGGTAAAGCAGATCGAGCCAATCCGATACCGGACAAAGAATCAAGCGAACCATGTTCTACGGCTTCATTCAGCAATTCGCCAGAAAGTTTAGGACATTCTACTGAGCCTTCAATACAAAAAAGATCACACGAAAAAAGTACATCAATAAAATCCGAAGATGTAGACGATAAGAGACAGAAAACACAATAATGGATACTTTTATCGATTATTGCCAGATAAAGCCATATCGTCGCAGACTTTGATTATAAATGATGTAGGTAGTGTGGTACGAGTATAAATTAAACAAAACTTTTTTCCTTCAAATATTTGTTTTCTGTTTACATTATGGGTCCTTCGGATAAAGATAAATAATTTTCAATTGGTACCCAGCACAGTATCTAACTACATCGATTTTTCAAGTTTCCCCATTCCTGTTAAAATTGATTTTATGATTGATTCTTGTTCTGGACATTAAATCAAAGAAATTAAGCCCGTGTGCCCTTTTTATCTCCTCCCCCTTTCCCCAGGATCCACCCCCCAACATTTCAAACGTGTGTATCGCCTTATCTATGGGTCGTAATGAAAAAATTTTCAAACAAAAGTTGTTCCTCAGCACTTAATGTACATTTTCATTTCTCATCAAAATCCATTTTGGAGCAACTCCTGCCCCCCAAATTTGGAAGCAAACATGTTTTTGTGATAACCTAAAAATCACGTTTTCTTCATTTTTAACGAATAGTTTCGGAGATGCGACAAAATTTGTATGTAATTACAAAAAGTATTCAGAATTGAATTTCCTTTCCAATGAGCTCTATCACGACTATTTTCACTAACTTTTCCCGACAGAGTAGATCTCTCCCCCTTCCTCGTTTTCACAAAAGTTGGAGCCACGAACAAAATTTGCTCCAAAATGAATTCTGATAATAAATGAAATTATGCATTAGATATCAAGAACAAAAATCGTTGAATTTTCTTCGTGGGTTCAACTTTTGAGATAAAGGGGAGGGGGAGAGATCCACCCTGTCAGAAAAAGTTGATGAAAATAGTCGTGATAGAGCTCATTGGAAAGGAAATTCAATTCTGAATACTTTTTGTGGTTACAAATTTTGCCGTATCTCAGAAACTTTTCGTTTAAAATGAAGAAAACGTGATTCTGAAGTTCTCTGAAAACTTTTATTTTCAAATTTGGGGGGCAGGAGTTGCTCCAAAATGGATTTTGATGAGAAATGAAAATATACATTAGGTGCTGAGGAACAACTTTTGTTTGAACATTTTTTCATTGCGATCCATAGATAAGGCAATACACGCGTTTGAAATGTTGGGGTGGACCCTGGGGAAAGGGAGAGGAGATAAAAAGGGCACACGGGCTTAATTTCTTTGTTTTAATGTCCAGAACCAAAATCAATCATAAGATCAATTTTAACAAGAATTTCGCGCAGAAGCCTTTTTTTTGTACGATTGAGACCTGACTATGAGGGGTGAGGTAGGATGGACTTATAAGAGGGGGAGAGGGTCAAGATACCTTTTTGAACCTATTCCCCCTCCTACGAGTTCATCACACCTCACCCCTCAATCATATTGCCACTGCTAAATAAAAACAAATGGGTATGGTGAAGTGGGCACATAGGAAGGGGGGGGGGGGTCGAGTGGGTATTAATACTACTATTTTTCTAGCCAAAACATACAATTTAGTACGATTTTATACCTATTATCACGTTTTTAAATCATGGTATTTTTCATATAACCCGCTTTCTTCAGGACTCTCTATCTCCTCTGCTCATCATTGTACAAAAAAATTTTTCCTACAAAAAATGTTGGAAATTGACTGTAGAACAAAAAAGTGCTGAACTATTTTTACTGCAAAATCAAATCCAAAGGAGATAGAGGCAAAAACCCATTTTTTAGGGAGTGGACTCTCCATAAAAGATTAGCAAGGGGTCTGGGGGTGGTAACTTTTGGGGGTTACTCCGGAGATTTCTCTTGACAGTTTTCCACAATAAAAGCTTTGCCGGCCAGAAATGTTGTGTTTTGTCTAATTTGCCTACATAGTTCGAATGTTTTCAATTTTTTTTCATGGAATCGCTTAGTTACGTCGTTTTGAAGAAAATTTCGGCAAAAAAGGTGGCAAAGTTCCAGTTTTTTACCCTATTTTCAAACATTTCGAAAATTTCAAATAATATTTACTGCAGGATGACTGCTAGTTTAATCTTTTGAATTTTCGTGACTTTTCGTGTCATTTTTTATGAACTTTTTTTCGTTCTTTCGGTGATCTTCGCACAATCTAGAAAAAAACAAAATCAGTGTTACCTCTGAAAGAACGAAAACAGAAATATCGAGATGATTTGCATAAATTTCTCAATGATCAGTAGAAACTTTGACAGAAATTTTGAAACTTTTTGCAATGTACTTTTTATTCCTATAATTTTTTAACATTTTATAATTTTTTTTTAGTAAGTAACATTTTCAATCTCAAATTTTTTATTATTCCCCAATTTGCTTTGAAAATTTCAATTTTTTCTCGATTTTCTCGAGTTGATAAACACATTAGGATCGATTTTTCCATTTAGTGGTTTTTTACCCGAAAATTAATCGATTTCAATTCTGAATCGACCATATTGGCAAGATTAAAAAACATTCGAATACCTACATGCCTAATTCCCAATTTCACATTTTCTCATTCAACAAAGTGAAATAAAATCAAAAACTGCAACTAATTAATCAATTCATTCAATCCAGAACATCAACCGTTCGATTGCCATTAAAATATTCGATTTGAAATTTTCTACTAACCCGAACGCAGTAAAATTTTCAATCAAAACGTCCCCCCCTTCTTCACTGCAACTGCACCACACCTCACTTATAACTACAGGTAGCGAGGCTGGCAGACCCGAGGGAAAAAAGACGTTCGTTAGTTCATATTGATTAATTATTTAACACGTCGAAACTATTGAGGCGGGTATTCGAACCAAAAGAGGAAATTTCAATTAGGATTGAATACTGTACATCACAACTCCCCGAGGACTTTTATTGTAAATCTCAACCCAAACGCTTTACCATTACTACGAGATTTTTTTCCATTCGCGACTCTCTCTCGGACAATATAAAATTTCCAAACACGAGCAACTTCACACACACCATCGAAATTTCTCATTACTATACAAATAAACAGACCGACGCTGGCGCAGCGTACGCGTATTCGTAAAGAAAAGATGATAATTTGTTAAACAGTTGGCAAGGGAAAAAAGCCAACTCGTATAAAGAGCAATTTAATTTTTAATTTTAAATGTGAAAAGAAATTCATTAACATAAGAAAGAGAAATGAAATTGCCTGCGGATTTGCTATATACTTATAAGAGGAACGTTTCGAGATGAAGGGAAGGGCATGGATGGAAAAAAAAGAAGCCGGACTCCATAAAAAATAACGATTTACTGGGTGGAAATTTTATTTGAAGTTTGCTTCGCTGTGCTTCTTTCTGCGCCGCGCCGAACCACTGATTCTCGGTAATTTCGAGCAACTCGAGCTTTTTATTTATGTACATTTTCTCCCCCGTATTAAAAAAGTTTTAATTTCATATTCAGATATCAAAAAAGTTAATAAATCAAGCCGAAACTTATTTATATAAACGCGATATAGATTAAGAATTTCGAAAATAAAAGCTACACAGAAAAACTCCGAGATGGAATGAAAAACGACCGAATAATTTTCGCAGTCTTGCCATACTATACTCTCGGTACGTCTACGTATTTGCGGTGAAATCGCAGTTATTATGACTCGCAACTCTATACCATGGGATGGTATGGCGCATAAAGTTTTATAGTATGTGAAAACCACGTCATCGTCGTTTATATCTAAGGGGTGTGTTTTTAGTGGACGATAATACTTCAGTTTTTGAATATAATCAGGTAACACTGAAAAAATTGAGATGAGCAAGTTGCCTATCTTAATAATTGAAGAGGCAAATTCTGTTTCCAAAAAAATCGCGTAAAAATTTTTTTAACCATGGGAATGGATCTCATTTTGAATCAGTGGAATGTCACTGATAAATCGTCAGAATTGCAGCACAGGGAAAATCAGCAAAATTCCTTGATTTTCAGCGGATTTTTGTAGATTTTTCAGCAAATTTCACGGATTTTCAGCAAATTTCAGAAATTTTACAGATTTTTTTAGTGAATTTTCACTGATTTTCCAACAATTTTTTTCACTGTTTGCTTCCAGTGAATTTTTTTTACTGATTTAGGTATTACTGTTCTGCAATTCTGACTATTTTTTAGTGATTTTCGATAATCTTCACGGATTTATAAATGAGAGAGAAGGTACTTTGAAAACTGAACAAATTTTCACATCATCACTTTTTGCCTGAGTTTAAAATTGAAGGGCTACAAAAAAATTGTTCATAAAAAATTCTAAAAAAAATGAATCAACAAATAAAATGGATAGTACGTTAAAAAATGAACAAATTTTGTTCTGAAGACTTTTTGCCTTACATCAAAAATGAAGGAGCGCTACAGTAGCCCTTTTTACCTGTTTTTTAACCAACGAATTTTCAACATGGGATCTGTACACCCCTTGGGGGTACAGGGATCCACAATTTTTAGCAAAGTTTAAAAAAAAATCGAAAAAATGAAGTAACACATCGATTCCTACTAACTCGAAGAAATTTTTAATTAACTCTGGCATTTTTCTCCCTCCAATTTTTTTTCAGGTCAAAAAATGTTTCAACTCTGGTATTTTTTTCAACTTGAGAATTTTTTTTCAATGTTAAATATTTTCTCAAACTTGTTTAGCTCTCAAAATTTTTTCTCAAAGTTTCAATTTCTGCAGCTCTTGAAATTTTTTCCAAAAGTTTCAATTTTTTCGGATATTTTTTTTCAAAATTACAATTTTTCAGTTCAGAATTTTTGCTTAAATTTTTTCCTGCTTTAAAATATTTAAAATGAAAATTTTTTAAAAAATTTGGTTTGGAAAAATTTTTAAAAAATTTGAGTTAGAATTTTTTTTAATTTGGGTTGGAAAATTTTTTTTTAATTTGGCTGGAAATTTTTTTAAAAAAATTGGGTTGGGAAATTTTTTAAGAAAATTAAGGTGAAAAAATTCGAGAGAATGTCAAGTTTTGAAAAATTTTCAAATCAAAGAATGGAATTTTCAACACGTGATAGTTGATATAGATATCAGGAAATGAAAAAATGTTGGTGAATGAAAATTGAAAAAAAATCTTGGAGCTAAAAAAAATTTTGGGGAAGAAATTTCAAGAGTGGGGAAATTTTTTTGGAGTTGAATAAATTGAAATTTTTGGGGAAAATTTTTAAACCTGAAAAAATAGTACAGACAATGAACGATGATTTTCATCATTGTGCTGTCAAAGTGCTGTAAATCAGAAGTTCTTAGGTGAAAGTCAAAAGTTTTAAACCGAGAGTTTGTTCACATATAGCTAAAAGCTGAAACGAGAGAAAGCTGAAAGCTAGCCAAAAGTTAGCTGTATGAATCAAAAAGCTAAAACCAAAATCCAAAAGTTTTATTTTTGAAATTTTCAGCCGAAAGTCAAAACCAGAAGTTTTATTTTGCGGCTTTTCATTCCTGGATTTCAGTTTGGTGTGAAATTCTTCATTTAAAAAAAAAATTGGTACCGTTGTGATTGAGTTTCAAAATTTTTGTGGATTTTGGGATTTTTTAACAGCAACTGTTGAAAAATCCCTGTGCCAGCGCCTCCAGTAACGCCGGCCATGACTCCTACCCACAAAAATCGTATTTTTTCACTCACTTGCTTTTAAATACTGATCCATGCAAGTAAAGAAAACTTTATTTTATTAAGTAATATCGATATGCCGCATGCTATTTTGATTTTTTAACATACTTTCCTCAAAATTAAGGGGGAGAGGAGGCTAGAGGGCACTGAAGGGTCAAATCCAAAAAATAAGCAAATATTCGAACTCAGTGCCCTCAAAACCTAACAAACGACAGGTCACACGTTATTTTTCATTTTTTTTTTAAATTTTGACCTTATCAAGAGGACTAATGGGGGGGGGCGGAGTTCAGAGGAGTCAGATAAAAAAACTGAGTAGATACATATTCGAACCTAACGTCCTCAAATTATAAATCAATGCGTTATTTCACGTTTTCGATTTTTTTTAAATTTTTCTCGAATTTGTGGATCCCTGTACCCCCCAGGGATGTCTAACGAGGGACCCTCACCAACTGTCCGACGCCGATCCACCTGAGGGATTGCCTATGTATAGGTTTTCAAGGGGCAACGTACAAACTGTGCTTGAAATATCTGAAACGGAGCTGGTTTGGAAGATGCAGTGTTGCCAACATTGAAAAATTATTAAAATTGAAAATTTTTGTTTTCAATAATAATTGAAAACTAATATATGCATAAGGTAGGGGGTGGTGTGAAGGGTAAAATTTGTGGTATCCATATTTTGCCTAACTCGACATTTGAAGGGGCAGAATTGAAAAAAGTTGAACAAAAATTATTTACCAAAATAATTGTTTTTGAAAGTCGATTGCCCTTCAAATTTCGAGTTGGGCAAAATATGCATACCACAAATTTTACTCTCCACACCACCCCCTACCCTATGCATATATTAGTTTTCAATTATTATTGAATACAAAAATTTTCAATTTTCAATTTTAATAATTTTTCAATGTTGGCAACACTGTATCTTACAAACCAGCTCCGTTTCAGATATTTCAAGCACAGTTTGTACGTTGCCCCTTGAAAACCTGTACATAGGCAATCCCTCAGGTCGATCGGTGTCGGACAGTTGGTGAGGGTCCCTCGTAAGTCCCATCTTGAAAATTAGCTGGTTGAAAAACAGGTAAAAAGGACTACCTACTGTAATTTTTTCAGATTTTTTAATGGTAGCTTTCATCTTTTGTACTCATCATGAAAGTTGAGCTTTCACCGTCGAAATTCAACTTAAAGCTTTTCAAAATGTGATTTTTGTTTTTGAATCTCCTATCAATTCTTTTTCAAATCCCGCAAACATTTTCCCCCCAAGTACAACCAATCTCGAGATATGAGCCTTCAAAGTAGGGTAATTTAGCAAAATTGCATAAAAATTACGAGACCCATCCTCCAGCCCCTTTGAGGACTAGCAGGAAAATGGTCGTGGTTCTGTAAATAAACCATCAAAGGGAACTCGCAAAAAAATTGAGCAAAATCGGAAGACTCGACTTCATTTTTGGTTCGAGTTGGTATGGAACAATCCCCTTATTTATTTGTGATGTTATTCAAAAAGTCTTCGAAACAAAATTTGATCAGATTTCAAAGTAATATCCATTCCCATGACTAAAAAAATTGTTAGTGATTTTTTGGAAACAGCATTTGCCCCTTCAATTATCAAGATAGGCAACCAGTCCATCTGACCTTTTTTTTAGTGGGACTCGGTTATATCCGAAAATGAAGTATCATCCTCTACTCAAGCGACATCTTGCATAGATATAAAGTAGGTATTCGTATATTTTTAATTTTTAAACCGCCATCCCATGTCGTCGAACTGGAAAATTTTTTTCAACCGTGAAATTTCGCAGCTTCGTGACGTTTCATTCGTGTAATGATTTTTAATTCATTTGAAACTTACACTGTGTATGGTACAGATACACCATCGTCACCGCCACCGATGCCGATATACACACCATATTATATCTACTTCAAAGGCAAAACCTTACAAGCTGGTGGTTGCGCTATGTAACGGGAGTATCGTTCGTAAAAGACCTTCGAGCAATGTAAACTAGGTAGAACTGCGGCCTTACGTACCGAATTCGAGCTCTTCAATTGACGTTAGCATGTACTTACACGCGGTTTCAACGTATATTTTAGAATTCGTCTCCAGAAACCCGTAGCCACATGAAACGTTCGCATGCTTTACGGGTATATGGCTTCAGTTATCTCAATAAATGCTCTATACCCGCACCGAGCCTTGCCTCGATGCCCTTCACCGCGCCGCCTCGATGCTATCGTGGGTAGTCGACGACGACCTTCGTTATTTACTCGCGGTTAAAGCAGTTTTCCAATTGGAAAAATTTTCAGCGAATAAATACTCGGTGGAAGTTTTATCGCGTGGATTATTGCGTGGTCCCAACGGTTCGGTTCGATGTCATTGATTCGTGAAGTTTTCTCTCAAATCATATACCAAAAAAAAATGAGTATTCTCTTGAATCAACCACAGATTAAAAACCCATTTTCATGCTCAAAATTTACCATTTTTCAAAACCCTTGCAATAAAATATGTTTTCAAAATTTAAATATAAAAAAACATCGAGTTCATGCAAAAATAACAATTTTTCAAAAAAATTTTCGGTAGGTAGTAAGTATGCATTCAACGTTGAAAAGAATTCAATTCAAGATTCATTCTGAAAAATTATATTTTTTTGAAAACCCAAACGCCACAATACCCCCGGACCCCGAATCAACCTACTTAGAACTTCAGAAATGATTCAAATCAAATCACCCGAAATGTCATGATATTCCATTTTGCAGGATGAGTCTAACATTTCTGATTCACAGAGGTATCTTTCCATCCGCCAGAAAAAAAGCAGAGAATTTCCCCAAATTGACCCCAAATCAAATATAAAATCTTTCAGAAGCCATATAGGAGCATCGAAAATGTTTCAAATCACCCAGAATGTCTTTCACTTTCTCGAGTCAAGGTCGAAGATCAAAGGTCAGAGGGCAAAGTTCGTACATTAGAAGTCAACGAAAAAAAATCGTAGGTTTAATGTCAGAGGTCAAATGCTAAAGGTCAATGCCCTAAGGTCAAAGGTCACGTTGCAAAGGCCAGAAGTCAAAGGTCAGAGATCATAGGCAGAATGTTAAAGGCAAAAAACTCACGATCACAGGTCAAAGTGTTGATTGTATTAGTCAAACAAATCGACGTTACAGTTCAAAATTCAACTCTTCTATATTCTATTTAAATTAAATTAAATTTTTTTAAAATCATATTTTAGGGGTTCTTTTCCATAACAGCCTTAGTGAAAAATCTTTACACAAAAAAAGGAGCTTAAATGTAATTTTTTCCCCTTTTTATTCATGCGAGAAACTTCATCGTCATCTTCCAATATAAAAAACATTAAAAATTACACCCAGGCTAGGGTCTTTTACTCATACACGGTTTTTGTAACAAGGATATTTCTTGAAAAAAAATGAAAAATATTTTTTTAGCCAAGATATGTTATTAAAAAAGCTTTTTTTTCAGTAAAATTAATGAAAATCCGATCTATTGAACCCAAATTTCATTATTTTCAACCATATTCTTGATATATAAGTTTCTCAGGGCAACTCAGATTTTCTCCAGTATTACGAATTTCTGCGCAAGCCAGAAAAAATCAAGCTTTGGTCGCGATTTCCATGCGAACTCGTCTACTTTCGATTTCCAAACAAATTCAGTTGAAGAAAAAAAACATGTTAATAAAATTGCATACCCGATTCGCCGTAAATACGCAACACGACGTCACACACAGAGTTTTTACGGCGAATTCGATAGGCAACTATAATAACGCGATGCGATGCAAATCAGCTGTTGGCGTGTATTGAATTATTTTTTCAGAAGCGTCGAAGATTAAGTTGAGGAGCTAAAACTATGATTTGACCGATTTCTTGAACAGACTAAAAAATACAGTTTATAAATTTCTAGCCTGATACTTCAACTTTTTGTTGACTAGCTTATAAAAAGAATGAGAAAATATTTTAAAATGATTGTTCCTCACTTAACACTGGATCATCGAAGTCGAATTTCACCATTCAGCCATTTTAAGATCACCAGCAAGATTTTAATTTTTTAGAATTTTTGATTTTTTCCACAAAACTAGGTAATAAACAAGAGAAGCTAAAAATCGTTCATTCCCCCCTTTCCGATATTTTTTATTTATTAAAAAAAAAAGTCATTTCCAAGCAAACACTTCAGTACGTACAATGGCATTCCCATGAGGCGAAGGGAGCATTCCTCCATGAGATAGAAAATTTCTTGTTAAATCCTCAATAAATAATAATTTTTTTCATTTCTAATACAATTTTTCGTATGATTTTTTACTCTCATTTCGCTCGAGCAATAAAATGTCCTATTTTACGTAAAATAACGTTACATTTTGGAGATTTTAAAAAAAATCAAGCTATCTTTCAATTTTTCTTCACTTGAGCTTCAATTTTTAGATTTTTTGACATTGCTCCTGCAGTCACCTACATGTTTTGGCCCCTCCTATGAGAAAGTCCAGGATACGTATCAAGTATGGTTTTAGACCAACTTACAAATTTTTGGAAAAATCCAAATAGGTAATAAAAACAGTTAAATTAGTTTGGACGCTAGAGGGCTGAATGTTAAGAAGGATGGATCCTAGCTGGCTGACTGCTGGGGATGGACATTGACTGAGTGAGTCGGGAAGTGCCAGAACAGAATCAGAAACAGAAGCTACATAGAAGCTCGAAGTTAATGTAACTTGAAACTAGAAACTTGAAACAGAAGATTGACCTTGGTTGAGTGAGACAGGAAGTAAGTGAAACGACCATTTTACAGGGTTGGAAAATGATATTTTTTGTCGTTTCTCAAGAAACGACTACAAGCGACAACTTTTCGGGATTGAAAAATGATCGTATGTAGTGATTTTTAATGAAACGACCAGAAAATATCAACTTGGAATGGTAAGGCATGGTTGTTTTTTGGTCGTTTTTCAAGAAACGACTAGAAACGATAACATTGCAAATACCGGAAAATGCTAGAAACTAGAAGCTAAAAACTTGGAACTTGAAAAATTAAATAGAGAAAGAGGTCGAACCATGACGGATTCCAACTAACTAGTTATAAAGATGGACCCTGGCTGCATGAGACAGGAATATTATCTCACATAATACCATACTTTTTCTTTATTCTTAAACCCGAATCTCGCCATTTCCAATTATTCCAAAGGCTCTCCAGAATTTTCAAATTTCTCCAGAAAGCAAGAAAATAGTAAAAATACTCACGTTTGCATCGATGTCCGAACGGATACCCATCTTTTCTTCTTTTCGACCAGTTTTCAATTTGATCACTCTAGTCCTCTGTTTTCTCCTGAAAAATATAAAATAACATTTTCAACGTTTCACCTCATTCTCCTCCCCTTATATTTTGAAAACATCAAAAACAGTAAGTATCTAATTTTCATTGAATTCGCTAGGGCAAGTATCTTTCCGGTGGTAAAAAATTATCATTAAGATTTATCTGAATAAACTCATGTCTCTTCCATAAATATACGACGTGGTTTCAATAAACCAACGCAGTGTACAAAATCAATTTTTCAAAAAAACCTTTTTGAAAATAAGATTTGTTTTAAGGGTTTTTAATGATTTATTATAATAAAATTTGTCACAGAAAATTTAACGATGAATCCCGAAAAGTTGGTCCGAAGGCTAACTGGTTGTTTTCTTAGTTATTTTTGTAGGAAATTTAACGAATAAGTAATCCAAAAAATCTAATTTCAAGGTGATAGCATGCCCTCAACTACTCTCTTAATTTGAATCGGTAAAAATTCACTGATAAAGTAAGCAGAATTGAGTCACAGCAGAAATTGATGAAAAATTACTAATTCAATACTTTTGACACTTCAAGTCGGTTTTCTGAGAAAAGGGAGGGTTCTACGAAAAAAATGAATAGAACATAAAATGTAGAGCGTCAAATTTCATATCTATACTGTTCAATTACTTTTTTCTTAGGAGGCTCAGCTTTCGATATATTTTAGATCAAAGTTCAACGTTCATCTTTTTTTAAAACTGAAAATATCTCAAAAACTAAGGCCGGTATTCATAGACGATACTTGACAATTACTTAGCCAAGTAACGAATTTTAGAGCTATTTTTTAAGTAATTGAATAACAATTTTATGATTTTTCAATGATGAATCGATACTTGAGGATCTAATTATTCGATTCAAATGAAAAATTTGTATCCATGGCTCCAATATTCCTAGAAAAATAGGTCTAAAATCCGTTACTTGGCTAAGTAATTGTCAAGTATTGTCTATGAATACGGCCCTTAGCCTCTTAAGAAAAAACTAATCGAACTCTACTGGTAGGAAATTTGACGTTCTGCAGTTTATGTTCTATTCATTTTTTTCGTAGGATCTTTTTTTCGCCAGAAAATCGACTTTAAGGGTCAAAAGTTACATAGTAAAATGTAAAACAAATTTTCAACAATAAATCTTCCAATTATAAGAAATCCTGGGGTAATCGAGAAAACTGTAATCATATTCGAACTCGACACTAAAAATTAGATTAGATTAGAATCACCTACCAGCAAAACTTGAGCGATGGAGAAATTTTAAAATCAGTACTACATTTTAGACTAAAAACCGTGATTAAAACAAGAAAAAGAAAATGCTGTTTTAACTTGAATGGATAATTATTACATTATTTTTCACGCTGATCACGAGAAAAATGATGAAAAAAATTCCAGGACGTCAGGATTTTTCATAATTGAAAGATTTTTCGTTGAAAATTTGTTTTACACTTTTTGATGTAATTTTTGACTCTTAAAATCGATTTTCTGGGGAAAGAAAGGGTCCTACAAAAAAAAATGAATGGAACATAAGTTGTAGAGCGTCAAATTTCCTACCACTAGAGTTCAATTAGTTTTTCCTTAGGAGGCTTAGTTTTTGAGATATTTTCAATTTAAAAAAAAAAATATGAACTTTAAACTTTGAGCTAAAATATCTCGAAAGATGGGCCTCTTTTAAAAAAGCAATCGGACTCTACTGGTAGAAAATCTGACGCTCTACAACTTATGTTCTATTCATTTTTTTCGAGGAACCCTTCCTTTTGTCAGAAAATCGACTTCAATTATCAAAAGTTATCAAAAGAAGTAGAAAACCCGTTAACCGAAAAATTCAAATTGTGAAAAATCGTTGGGTGATAGAATTTTTTCACTATTTCTCTCGTGATCAGTGCGAAAAATACTATGAAAATCACCCATCAAACCTCAAACAGCATTATCCATGTCGACCTGTATTATTGATTCAATCAGTAAATGTAAATTTCTACTGATTCATTTCAGTAGTTATTGAAAAAAGTATCGATCCAAAAACGAAAATTCACCGATTGAATCAGTAATTTTTCATTTATTGGAAGTGAAATTTCACTGATTCTTTAGTAACTTAATTCGGGCTAATTCTTCAGTAAATTTTCACTGATTCAAATCAAGAGAGCACCTTTAAAAAAGGCTCAAAACAAAAAATCTAATTTTGATTAAAAAATCCGTTTATTTTTTTCTTATTGACTGTTATAAAAAATTTCACGAATTATTTGAAAAAATTGATTTGTAGGCTGTATGTTGCCCCTTAGTGCCCCATAAAAAGAGCTTCAAACGAGAAAAATAAAATGATGAGAAAATTTCACATTTTCAAACTCTGGGGCACTTGGGGCGTAATATGTTTTTCGAATTCCTCGATCGTGAAATATCCTATGAAAATCAGGAAAAAAACAAAAATGTGACCCGTGCCGAAAGAATCGCCCTTAGGTGTCTTTTTATGGTTTTTGACTTTCTGCCGGATTTGGGTTCTAAAAAGGGTTAAAATTCATCTGAAGTGGGTTAGACGCCTTGAAACAGAATTTAAGTTCGGAAATATTGACATTTCCACGAAAAAACATGATAAAAAACACACATTACAAGTGCAAGGTAACCAGCAGCCATCCCATCCTTGGTCAAACTGTATTAATATTAGTCCAGTAGAATTAACATTTCATAGGGAAAGACTCGGCGGCCAACCGAATTTTGACTGGTCCATTTTCGTGTCCTGAATATGAATCTGAAGTGTCTGGTCCCGTCCGGTGTGCACGTCTCCCCCAAATTGTGGATCTTTGCCCCCAAATCAGGTTTTTGGCCCATAACTGCCAAAATATTAGCTAGAGCAAAAGTTAGGACTATGAAACATTTCTACGTCAAATTTTCTATCAGATGACTTTTGAATGGTATTCACAAACCCAAGGGAGCTGGAGCTATAATTGATCAAAGGGAGGGGGTTTTCTCCAAAAATCTTATTTTCGCTAATATCTGCTGAAATATTGATTCTAGTGCAAAAATGAGGTCTACAAAACTTTAACTACATCAAATTTCCAATCAAATGACTTATGAATGATACGCACAAACCCAAGGGGGCTGAAGCTACAATAGGTAAAAAAAGGGGCGTTCCAATTTTATTCATAATACTAGTCGACAAAAAAATGTTTGTTCTGTGTTACAATTCTAATGGCTAAATTCTGATTCCAGGAATCAAAATACACCAACATACTTATTCGTGGCTTTCAAAGTTTGCTTGGAGGGGGGGGGGGGTAGTTAGAAAAATAGAGATTTTCGAGAACAATAAACACAAGCTTGAGAAAAAAAATTTCAAAATATTTTTTGGCCTAGTCTTATAGAAAATTTTACGACGAATCGAATGGAACAAACCGCAAACCTACATCTCATTTAGAAAAAAAGTTACAGCTTAAACTTTCCTAAATTCTATGAAAAAATCTCATTTTTTTGTGCCTTGCCTGCCAAAAAGTGACATTTCTGAGCAAACTAAGCGTCCTACGACAAAAATGATGAGAACCAAAATTGCAGAGAATAAAATTTCCTAACCGCTTCTACCAGATAGAAAATTTTATTCTCTACAATTTTGGTTCTTATCATTTCAGCAGATGTAAGCCAAAAATCAGATTTTTGTAGAAACCCCCTCCCTTTGATCAATTATAGCTCCAGCCCCCTTGAGTTTGTGAATACCATTCAAAAGTCATCTGATAGGAAATTTGACGTAGAAAAAGTTTCATAGACCTCACTTTTGCTCTAGCGCTAATATTTTGGCAGTTATGGGCCAAAAACCTGATTTGGGGGGCAAAGATCCACAATGGGGGGGGGGGGGGCGCAAACCGGATGGGACCGGACACCTCAAATTCATGTTCAGGACATGAAAATGGGCTATTAGAGTCAAAAATCGGTTGGCCACTGAGTCTTTCCTTATGACCCCCCCTTTTTTTTTGCTAATTCTACTGGACTATATGGTTGAGAGAGTTGAAAAAAAAAGTAAAACTTAGAAACACGTTTTTCTCGAAAACGCATTTTCGCACCTAAGGGCGATTCTTTCGGCACGGGTCACAAATAGATTTTTCCACACTGCAATGTTCTCTTGAAACCATAATAACCATGTTACATATCGACCCCCTAATTCTAAAACGGTCCAAGTGCCACTTTTGTCAAAATTGAGTTTTTTACAATTTCGAGTTCTCTAAATCAAGCTGCATCGATTAAAATCTAAAAAACGTAAATTAAATAATTCAGAACTGAAAAAAATGAGATTGAAATTTACAAAGTCCATAAGCGCAATGCAAATTTTGTTACGTTTTTTGGCTCTCCTGTAAAAAAATGAAAATGGAACTTAGACCGTTTTAGAATTAGAGGGTCGATATTTTGGGTAGAACCAAAATTTTCCCTTTGAAACACGTTCAAAACATAACTTTTCTCCCGAAATAAGTAAATATTTCTTGTCATTGTGATCGAGAGTGGGAAAGGGGTAATTTTTGGGTCCAAAATTTTTTTCCAGAAGTAGGCAAACAACAATGGTTTAAAAAATTCCTAAAATCAGAATACAGGGGCATTTCATCATTCTTACCCCCCTACCCCTACCCTTTCTAAATTGGAGCTCTTTTTAT
The DNA here is from genome assembly GCA_033439095.1 of Pseudococcus viburni. Classification (NCBI taxonomy): domain Eukaryota; kingdom Metazoa; phylum Arthropoda; class Insecta; order Hemiptera; family Pseudococcidae; genus Pseudococcus; species Pseudococcus viburni. Next base: position 287,325 of record JAVBJF010000335.1, on the reverse strand, counting down.
TCTTTCGTTCGTAAAAATTAAAAACATTATAATTTCATGTGGGAAAGTGGGAAAAAATTTCACATGATCTATAAATTTTTCAATCCCCCCGCCCCATCTTCTGACGCTGATTCCAATTCTTCCCTTCTATTCGTAACTTCCGGTCCAAACGCACACAGCAACTCGCCAGACACCGACGATAAATCGCATTTAGGCGAAAAGTCATAAAAAATGGGCACCCGCCTCCGCATCTTATTGCCACCGCTCGTGGAATCACCGTAGGCGGAAAGATTATCTCGCAGGTCCGACAACATTTCTCCGCTCGGGTAGTTTTTCATTTCGTTTCGCGAATCCAGCCGGCGCAACGCAGCATCAACAAATTCGGCGTGATTTAAATTAATGAACATTAAACAAGGAAAACGGGGCAGCGTACAATGTCATCAATTTTTGGTTGTGTGTACGAGTAGTTAGCGTCGAACGGGTATACTACGTCAAAAGTCTGAGTTAATTTTAAAACATTTCAGTATACATGGCAAATTGAGAGACCACGCTGGCTCGCGGGGTAATTCAATTATACAAATACTAGGCTGATTTTATTTAGCCGCAATGTACACAATACCGCGTCGACGGAACGCCATCCGCATCCAGTCTCGTATGTGTGTACGGTACCTAAACAGCAGCCGAGGCATGGCGGTCGGGTGTAATTACAAAAACCAGCTCTCGTTGGGAGCCTTTGCGAAGGCAGCGTGAAAAAAAAGATTACGAATAAAACGATCAGCAGCACGAGTAAAGGTATAGAAGGGTCATATTCCCACGAGGTGTGTAAAACATTTGATTCAACAGTATAAAAAATGTACGTATTGAGAAATCGAGAGCTGCGGGAAAAAAAAGCAAGAAAAAGTTACTATGTGTTTTATTTATGGCACAGCGCGTACACGCTTCCATAAAAGAAAAAAACTAAATTTATTCGATTTTTGTTTCCGCTAAATGTATAAAACTTGCTCGCATACATCAAGCTGGCAACATTACCTCCGCCCCCATTCGCGTCGTTTTTGGAACCATAAAGTGAAAAAAAAACACGTACATTTTCTAATCAACATCCTACAACGATTTTTTCTCCATCCAAATTACAAATAGTCTGGTAATTCGTTTAAAGGTGCTGAATGTTTATTACGCTCACAACGCGTTGCTTTTTTACTCGACGAATAAAAAACGTAAATCGTCGAACCAGAAATTAGATTTTTTCGCCGAAGATGTAACACGAAATTCGACTATAATACACGTGTCAATATCACCGATCTCGTAAATTGAAAATTATCGCGTTTTCTCGATTTAAAATACCTATATCCGCGAATACCTACGATTTCCATGTACGAGTAGGTACGATGGAGAAAGAAACGCGGAAATACAACTCGGAGACGTGAATTTAATCGAACCTCGACTCAGGTTGAATACAGGGCCGGGTGGCCGGAGGGGTAAACCGAGAGCAAAAAAGCAAAAGCAATAATTCCGTTCCAACGAACACACAACGGCCCATAATCTGAACCCGCAAAGCTCATTCTAGTAAATCTTATGTTGCATACATAATTTAAACACAACAAAAACCCGTATTCCCTTAAGTTTTTAAAAGCACGCTCCTAAGTGCTATTTACCAAAAAGTCAATATAAAAGGCGATGTCTTATCGCGTGTATTTTTTCTTCTTCGTCTTCGTATTCTGCATCCAGCCAATGAGGTTTTTATATAGAGCGAAACCTCGGCCGAACTCGTGCCGAATAAGAGAGAAAAAAACCGACAAACAAATCGTAACGAAATGAGAAAAAATCTTTGTATATCTTACCTCTCGCTACTTATCCCTTTTTAACTAACTAAAAAAAAAGTATTTTTTATAAAAGGAAAACATCCATTAGGTAGGTTGTATGTTTTGCGAAGAGGTGGCTGGCGGAATGGTATGAGGTTTGTTCATTCTACTCGCAGTGCAATACAGGAAAGGAAGGGTTCGAGAATGTGAGATTTATTGAGGAAGTTTTGGGGGGTTTCCTGGTTCTGAGGCGGTTGAGTTGGCATAAGTTGTGAAAGTTGGGTTGGAGGGGTGGATTGGTTTTCATTTCGATATTATCTTATCTCTGGGCGGCGACGATGGTAGATAGTGAGTTGTGATTGGATTCGTGAGTTTGAAAAGTCAGATACTGATTCATAAAAGTTAAGATATTGATTTAAATGAAAATAGTGATTTTTACCATAATTATAAGAAATTGTAATTAAATTCAATTCAGAGTTCGGGGTTCCAGGGTGTCCACTGAATCAGCCTTACAAATTTTTGTGACTATTTCGTGACGTTTTTTGGTTCTTTTCGAAAAAATAATAGACAATTTTCTGTACAATATGCTTTTATCAGAATATAAAATTAATTAAATTTTTTTCGAATCTCTCGTCAAAATTCAAGATTTTTTCATGAGTTTCATGGCTCATTTTCAAATTTCATGACCTTCTTCATGATTTTCACGACCAGTAGACTAGACACCTTGTAACTAGGTATTTCAGTTTTTTTTCAACTTTTTTCATTATTACCGTAAGGCGGGGTGACTCTGCCGAAAAAAACACCAATTTTCAACTTTGACGCCTTGTATCTTCCGTTTGGTTGACGTTAGGAAAAAAGTAATGATTGCTCCATACAGATACATCATTTGACAACATATTCGTGAAAAAAAATTTTGGTTACCCCCCTCCCCCGATTTTTAATGAATTTTTCAAAATCGTCGGCATAGTCCCCCGCGCTTGGGTTCACTTTGCCGATACGTGTTTTTTCATTAGAAATTGACAGAAAAAAAACTTGAATTACGTTTCTAAGGTATTATTCTTCGTGAAATACAAAATTATGATAGATATAAGAAATTTTAAATCAATAACAAGGCTCCGGGAACACAAATCTGCCTCTTTTTTCTTCCGGCTCAGGCAAAATCTTCACTATCATTTCGATAAATACTTTTGAGGCATAATAAATTCGGAATTGTATTACGAATCAAAATTAAAACACTTTCATGCCATAATAAATCATTACCGAACCAAAATTGTTCATCAAACGCATCGAAATTTGTTATTAATAAAAGTAAACACAGAAAAAATAGCATCGGCAAAGTGACCCTCACCACTTCAACCTTGATTTTCTCACAGATAAAAAATCGGTAGAAGTTGTGTGATACATCATTGGAAAGCCAAAAAAAAAAGCAATTTGTTGAGTCCAAAACGAATTCGGTCGGATGTCACCTTCATACCTTTACCCGACCAATTATACAAGGGTTACTTTCACAGCTAGGTATCACTACTTTCAAAACGACCTCATTTGAAGGCATAGACTGCATGAAAAGTGGACTTCAAATACACCAAAATGTAGATCCAACCTTCCTCTTTCAGTCTATGCCACTCCCAGTGCTGTATCTATCATAGTTTTAAAATTACCGACTAAAACATGATTGAAAACGAGAATCGGCAAAGTCGCCCGCGATTCTAAAGTCACCCCTACTTACGGTATCAAAAGAAATAATTTTTTTTTCTTGAAGCCATTTCTATTGCAAGTTTTTTGAAAAATGATCATTTTTGGGCATGAAACCGAATTTTGAGACTTCGTGAGATTGAAAAATTGAGGAGAGGGGGTTTCGGATTACGGAGCTTTCGGAAATCAAGGCATTGGGCATTTCCATTTTCAGCAGACGATTTGAAAAACAAGTCATTAAATCAATAACACCGAATCAATCCAGTACAATGGGATATTTTTCATGTATAGTTGAATTTTGAACTTCGACATCAATTTGCTTAACAACCCAATATAATTATTGCGCTGACTTCCGATTTATGACGTTTCACCTATGACCTACGACCCATGACCGTTGACCTTTGACTCACAATATTTACCCTTTGATATACCACATTAGACCTCTGACCCTTGACCATTGACCTACGACTTATGAGTCGGAGTCGTGACCCTTTACTCATGATCTGTGGCCTTTGACCTATGGCCCCTAACCTTTAACATACAATCTTTGACCCACGACCCATGGCCCTTGACCTTCGACCTACGATATTTAACCGTTGATATTCCACCTTAGCCTTACAACCATTGACCTTTAACCTACAACCCTTGACCTTTAACCTACAACCCTTGACCTTTAACCTACAACCCTTGACCTTTAACCTACAACCCTTGACCTTTAACCTACAACAATTGATCCTTGACTTACGGCTTATGACCTTTGACCTACGACTCATGACCTTTGACCTACGACTCGTGAGTTGTGTTTCTTTACCTACAATCTGTGACCTTTCACCAGTGACCCTTGACCTTTGACATATGACTCATGACCCTCAACTGATGACTCTTGACCTTTAACCCACTACCGTACTTGATCCTTAAATTTCGACCAATGACCTTTGATCTATGACCTTTGACCCCTGTCCTGAGACTTGTGAGTTGTGCCTCTCTACCTACAATCGGTTACCTTTCACCTGCGACCCTTGAACTTCGAAATACGACTCATGACGCTTGACCTACGATCTGTGACCTTTGCTATACTACTTTTGGACAACGATCCATGGCCCTTGATCTACGATATTCAACCTTGACATCGACTTCAGAAGGTGAAAGCCATTCTGGATGATTTTAAACATTTCCGATGTTCCAATATGAGTTCAAAACATTTCATATTTGATCTGGAGTTCATTTGGGCGAATTCTCCGTTTTTCTGCTGATGAATAGAAAGTAACCCCTGTGAATTAATGCTATTATACATTATATGTAGGTACTCATCCGATAAAATTGAATATTTTTCATAACATACATCTGGACGATTTGAAGCATTTTCGAAGTTCCAGCGAGGGTTCTCAACATTTCATATTTGATCCGGGGTATTGTGGCGTTTGGGATCTTGAAAAATGGTAATTTAATTGAATTCTTTTTAATTCTGAATGCATACCCACCGCAGGTTTTAAAAAATGGTTATTTTGAGCATGAACTCAAAATTTTTTTAAATTTCAATCTTAATGTTGTTTTTATTGAAACTCAACATCTTTTTTATCCTTCGATTGACCAAAAAAAGTTCAAGTTTAAAGACTAAATTGAATCAAAAATTGTAAAAAAAATCAGTCAGAGTTCAAACAATAGAATTGATATTTCATTTTGAAAACTCGGTTTCTATTTCTTCCCCCCTCCCCATTATCCCATGATTTCACAGATAACAAAAACTGGAAAAAATATGCTTAAAAAAATCATCATTCAATATTCGTGTCAAAATTTTTCAAAGGCTAAAAATTTTCAAATTTTGTTTTTCGTTACGCCTCAGCTAAATTTCATTTTGGGACTGAATATTAGATTGAACATAAAATTGAAAAACGATAGATACAAAAAAAAACTCTACGAGCATCTAAATTTGAATGAAAAGTGAAAAAAGAAGTTGAAAATTGAAAATTAACGTTCATATACACAAAAATTTTAATTTTTGTTAGGTTCCTTCTGCCCCAGTTTGACAAATGAAATAAATGAAAAATGAATAAGAAAATTTACCCCTTCACTCTCAGAGCCCATCAGAGGTTGATATTTAAATTTAGATGAAACCTGTGAAAAATTTCACGAGAGAGTCCATGATTTAATATTAGCTTCAGAATAAATTGATAGTTGATCCCCATTTCTTCCTAGATCAGCTAATTTTCATTTTGAGACTGAACTGAATTAAAATTAAAAAAAAAACTAATAGTAAGGCTGTCGCTTACCGAAAATGGCAAAACAAAAGTCCTGAGAATATGTAAAATTTTTTAAATATACTTACGATCGATAGGGGACCTTTATCCGAGCCTAAAACTGCCATTACATTTCTAAGATCGAATTGAAAAATCATTTCAGGGGTTCCCAAATTTGTGAAATTTTGACCCTCGCTCGCCTCAGATTCTTTTTTGTGAATGACTTTTCAGCAAATCGAGATAAGGAGTTCGTTTTGGGCTTAAAATGAGCCAAATATATTGAAGAATAAATTTTGAGCGGTATTGACCCTACGTCAGTGGTTTCTCGCAATTCAGGTGTTCCCAAAGTGGAAATTTCAATTTTTTCAAACCAGATGATTCAATTTCAAAGTGGTTGTGAGTTTGCAATTCGATCTCAAAAATGTAATAGCAGTTTTGGGGTCGGTTAGAGACTCCCTATCGATCGTATATCTTGAAAATTTCATAAGTTTTCAGGACTTTTCTTTTGCGATTTTGAAACGATAAAAGAACACTAATATTGGTTTTCTTTCAATTTCAATACCTACGTAAACAACCATTAATTCTTACAATTGTTGTCAAATTTTTGTAAAATATTCAATCATTCCCTTCATAGGTAACTTTTATCAAGAACAGCTAATTTCAATTCGAACATAAATTTGGAAAAAACAGCTAAAAATAAATTTTTTTTACAATGGAATTTTTTCCAATTTTTTTCAACTCGGAAGGCCCAAAAAGGTTGTCACTTGAATCAATTTTTCTCACAAAAAATGATTTATTTTCAGATTTTCAACAACCAAGCAGAACAAAAATCACGTTAATAAAATTGCCTAACGATTTGCCGTAAATACGCAACACTTGCGTATTTACGGCGAATTCGATAGGCAACTTAAATAACGCGACAGTGATCAGCTGTTGGCACGTACAAAGACTAGTTCTTTTCAACTATGGAGACTGCAGAATTTAGATTAGAAAATGTTGAGTAATTTTTACAATCTGGTATAGTAGGTACAATTTATTTCACGTTTCAGTAATTTAAAAAAAATCAAATGTTCACAAATTTTAATTTTTTACCAAAAATTAGGTTTTTTTTTCAATTTCATTTCGAAAATCATTGATTTTCATTACCAGGTATTTTCCTCAGTTGATTAGAAAATGCTTACTACGAAAATCTTAGAATTAAAAAATTGAATTCTAAACATTTTTAATCAATTTTTCCATAATTTTGAACATTTTGAACATCTTTTATAAATTTTTGTAATTTTTTCGATATTTATTTTCATGACGATTTCACTAAATCATAAAATTTTCGACAATTTTGCGGGATTTTAATTAACTTTGAAGAAACATGAACTTTTATGTCAACTAAAAAAAAAAAATTGAACTTTTTTTTGTCAATTTTTGAAAAATTTTAACAATAGTAGGCAAATTTTAATCGAAATGAAAATCATTTTCAGAACAGTTAAACAATTTTTGTGCTATATTATAAATTACAGAAAGAAACGATGCAATTTAACAAACATTTCAACAAAATTTTTTCGCCAATTTTTGAACAACTTAAAAATTTTCAACGATTTTCAACGTATTTATAAGAAATTTTCAAATCATAAAACAATTTTTCACTTTGTCTGCCCATTCTTTCCAACTCGTACAATTATTCTGCAATTTAAAGATGTTCGTAAATCATTTTTTTCCTTGTCTTTCATTTTATGTGCCATTTCAATTGGAACGACGAGTTCGAAAAAAATGAACTGAGCAGAAAAAATGATTCAAAATGAACCGAAAGCCACAGGTTGACTAAAAAAAATCCAAATCTTCAAGTAAATCAATTGCATAGCTCCTCTCAATTTCCAAATTTCGGAAAATCAACGAACTCAGTTTCTTGCAAATACATCCAGACCACTCCAACCCCTCCAAAGAAATCACTCTTTCCAGAGTTCAAATCAGTTGAAAAATAAACGAAATTCTCTCCGCATAGCACATGGACGCGTAGCATCGCGTAACAGATTTATTTCCACGATAAAGAGATCATCGCAGGACGGTCGAAGGAAGTCACAGTTAACATTTGAAATTGAATAGCTTCCAAATAACCTACACGCTTAATTTTACGATGCACGTTCGCCGAATCCCATCCCTCTGGTTAAACTCCGACACCACCGCCGCATAAGCCGTAAATATTTCCAACGTGATCTGCATTCTGGCGCGGGTTAAATTAAAAATACGTGGCCTGCCGGAGAGGCGAATATCGGCGGATATTTTGTCGGAAGCATATAGAATATATGTACGTAACCTACATAAACGACGCGATGGCGACCGGCAGCAGCATGTGAAGTATTTTATGCATAAAACCAAAATGCCTTTTCGAATAAACATTTATTTAAAACAAATATTTTTGTTTTCTTTTTACATACGTACAACATTTCACTCGAACCACGGTACCAACGTTTCTCGTTACGAGGGTAAAAAATTACGAGAATAGGTAGGAAAAAAAAAGGCGAGCAACCCACAATATCGCAAGAAAAAAGATTGGCATCGGGTTCTCTCGCAAGGATAAAAAGTTTTTTATATCTGACCCCCTTCTCGCCTACCTTAACGAGTATGTATAGCATATTATAGTTCTTGGGTAAATATATACCCGCGTATATTCAGTTTTAGGTATAATCTGTTACTGAGTGGTGCTGGCGATGCCGATGGTGGCACGAGGATGCAAAATAGCAAAGTCCCCGGACGGTATCGGCGTGTTGAGGGTAGAAAATTTACGATATAACGAACATTAATGACTTCTCTTGGCTTAAAGTTTTCCCATTACAAGAAGCCGGAGAGCCGAAGCCGAGAGTTTTACGGATAGAATGAGGAAAAATCGAGTATTTTGACAGTGCGACGCGTATTTACGCGTTTTAATCTTTCAAACGCATAGATTCGCGATGAATTAACTCGAATCGTCCTCGACGAATAAGTATAATTCGATCGCGAGCTGTACAAATTGCCTGCCAAGTTTTCATAAAATTGCACCGATAACGATGTTCCATATTCGTCCTTTGTAAGTACGTGTGCTTTTGTAGATTGTGGCAAGGAGGAGCATGACGATCGATATAAACGAATTGGTGTTTTTTTTTCATCCCTGGGCTCCCTTCTATTTCGAGTCGAATTTAATTCGAACCGTGAAAGACACCTTTTTAATTAGTGTTTCTTTTAATACCGGTAGTGAATAGGGTAGTTTAGGGTGCCGGTGATGTTTTGCGTTAAGTATAATGCAATACTGATTCCAAGTTGGTATGTTCGTCTGATCTCTGAGGTATGTACACGAGGAAAAGTTTTGATTTCGAAAATTGACAATTTCTGATAAAAATCGCAAATTCTGAGAAAATTTTTGCAGTGAAATTTTCTCCAGAAATTACTTTTTTCTTCCAAGTTAAATTACCTACCTAAATAATAATAATAAAAAATCATAAAATTTTCCTTATTCATTCCAGTTGAAGGCCATTAAAAAAATTCAAAAATTTTTACACTTCAAAACGATGCCTAATACTGGAAACAATGAATGAATCTGATCAACTACAGGTATGGTTATTTTTTAAACGTAAAATTCTATATAAAAAATACGACAAAAAATTAGGCAGTCAAGTCGCTGAATTGCCATTTTTTGGAAAAAAAATTGCAGCATGAGGTATTAATAATCGAGTATGAGATTATTTTCAATAATCAAAATGAGTTGAAAAATCTGAAACTAAGAGAGAGACGTAGTTGAGTAACAAAATCGTTAATCAACTTACACTAAAATTATTATTTTTTTTTTAAAGCTAAGATTCAACAATTCAGCACATAAAGTTCTGTGAAATTACGTGAAAATTTCTTGCTTTAAAAATATCGTTCAATTCCAAGGATGAACTGAAGTAAGTAATATTTCAGTGAAGAGAACGAGGGGACAAAGCTGCTCATTTTTGGCTCACAAGGGAGCTACCCGAGGTCTGACACGCCGAATGAAAAAAAATGCTCACAGGCGTGTAGAGTATCACAAGAAACTTCCACAGCCAAAATTTCAGCCTCTAAAGTTAACATGAGGAGGAGTTATGGGGTTTGAATTTCGAAAAATTGCCTAATACACCGAAAAATTACAAAAATCTAAATAACTCGCCCCCGTATGGCATTCAGAAGATGAATTTTATACCACGAACTACGCTCGGTATAGGCCATCTGGAGATGAAGTAGTTGTTTGGATCCGCGAGTAACACCACGGGGAAGGGGGGGGGTGAATTTTCACTCATAATATATACTTGCTTTATAGGTGAGAAATAGGTCTTTTTGATACGTCCGGAAACAATTTCTACGAAATTACATAAAGACTGTAACAAAAAAATTCCAGATGGCCTATGACAAAGTTAGTTCGTGGTAAGAAATCGAATTTTTGCAATTTTTCGGTGTATTAGGCGATTTTTTGAAATTCAAACCCCCATAACATTCTCCTCATATCAACTTTAGGGGCTGAAATTTTGGCTACGGAAGTTTCTTATGATACTCTACAAGCCTGTGAAAATTTTTTTCATTTGGCGTGTCAGACCTCGGATAGCTGTCTTGTCAGATGAAATTTTATTCAATTTTTTAGTCCGAAAATTCAACTTTTCTAGATAAAGTTGATTTTTTAGCATTTTTTATTTCAAACCTATCATTTCCGACAACAATACTACTGGGAAGATACGGTTGTCAATTTTTGAAAACCATGGAAAATACAGAATTTCTCAAATCAGAAAAAGTCAGGAAATTCAGAAGATTTGACTCCAAAGTCATGGAATTTTTTTTACATCAGCAAGAAAAAACTACTCATGGAATTTGTTTTTTGAAGAAAAATCAAATTAGGGGATTGGGTTTTTCAAAAATAAGTCTTTGAAAAACCAAGAATAGTCCATTAATGAGGTCTTTTTGTAAAAAAAAAAAAACAAAAGGAGGCAAATTTGAGAGTTGGTGTATTTGAAAATCTTCTAGAAAACTAAAAAAAATCAATCTGAGAGTTGTTTTTTTTTTTTTAAAAAAAAACCTAAAACTAAAAAATTTTATTTTTTGAAAATTGTTTTTATTGAAAAAAGCATAGGAAAGCCCGAGGAAAATCATACTTGTTTGTAGGTTGGTTCTTTGAACAAGAAAACTAATAAAGCAAAGAGGTCTTATTCGAAGACTAAAAAAAAAAAAAATTTCACGGAAAGTTTTTTTTGAAACCTAAATAAGTATTTCCCCAAGTTTTTATGAGTCAGACAAAATGCCAATAATTTTAATGAAAAGTCATCATATAAAATTTCTTTTAAATTTTTTTCTGAAAATCATAAAATTTTCAAATCCAAAGGTCAGAAAACATTATGAAATTTCATATTTTGATCGTCCTTCTCTGAAAAATTGTTCATCCTTGTTCTGTTTGGGCTCAATGAATTCACATATTCGCTAAAAAAAATATGAAACTAAAAATTCGATTCTGAAAACGATTTCATGACCCTCTCTTCCATCATCTCTCGTTCTTCCCCACCAAGTCGAAATACTTGAACATTTTAAATCAGAAAAATGTAATTACCTCCATTTTCTCAAGGATGTAAAATCAGTAAAACCATGAAAAATACAGTTTAATCTCATTACCCTACTGGACGTAAAAGTTTGGAAAATTTGAAAAAAAAACAGCCTTCAAAATCTATAATGGCTACTGTGGGAACAATGTATGTATTTTCCCCTCTGCCATTTATGTAGTTCAGAGGCGTCGTCAAGGGGGAGGGGGGCGGCGAAAAAAATTCTGGCCTCCGCTTGCCCCCCCAAACTTATGTTGTATTTATAAATTTACATTACACTTACATCAGATAGGATTTTCAAAGCATTAAAACATGAGAAAATGTCTTTTTAGGACATTAAAAATCCAATTTTTTCAAAGCTTCGCCCTCGCTTCGCTCGGGCATGAACAAAATTACAATTCTATGATCTATCTGAGACGAAAGGGCAGAAGAACGCTCCCTTTTTACCCCCTCCTCATTTTTAGCAGGTGAAAAAAGCCAGTCCCTACTCCCCCTCCCATCCCTCTTTTCCATTTCGAAAAAGCAAAAAAAATTGTCCAACACACGGCCCATTTTGTGTCCCCCCCTCAATTTTCGATTCTGACGACGCCACTGATGTAGTTCAGTTCTATAAAAATTGTTTGAAGTTCCAAAAAAATATGTAGTTCGTTTTTATTGACCTTTTTATTTTTAAAATGATTCGCTATACTTAAGTGATGAAAGTTAATAAAAAAAAAACAAATTCAAAAAAATGTCATAAAAATTGGTATAAGTTTATGAAAATACGTTCGAAACAGCACTCCTTGGAGTCTTTGAAAATCAATTGAGTGATAAAAATTGTAAAAACCTGCAAGTTACGAAAATCATTTTAAAAAATTAATCAAAAAAGTCAACATTATTTTATTAAAAAAAATTGATTCACTAAACAAGAAAAACGTTTAAAAAAACGTTCAGAGAAGCAACATTTATAGGAATTCGTTTTTCTGCTATTCTGATCATTTTTCTACAGGTTAATAACTTTTTCTGTGTTTTTTATAACACAGTGAAATTTTTTCAAATTTTGAAGGTCTCAGCCTTAGGTTTGAAATGATCATTGAACTAGGGGAATAATTTTAGGAGAGTTAAGAAGGTCTTAAATAGTAAATTTTAGCCATCATACCAGATTTAAGGGTTCCTTGAGCCCCTCCACAACGATCCTCGGGTCCACAGTTCATCCCTAAACATCAAAATTGAATCAGATTTTCAGATTTTCAACTTATTGAAATTTCGCATTGTTTTTCTTTTTGGTTTCTATCCTACCCATGTTAAACCTCATTAAAAAAAGGACCCAATACATAGTCTCTAATAGATGCAGGAGACTAAAATTTTGGGAATCTAATTTTTATACAAAAATTTTTACGTAGCTTTCAATAGGTAATTTTTAGCATTTCGTCGATGTTTACCCTCTCATTCTGAATCAGTGAAAAGTCACTGATAAATAGTCAGAATTGCAGCACAGGAAAAATCAGCAAAATTCACTGATTTTCACTGATTTTTCAGTAAATTTCATGAATTTTACTGATCTTTCAGGGAATATTCACTGATTTTCCAGTTATTTTTCTCACTGATTTCTTTTCAGTAAAAAAATGTTCATTGATTTTCTCCCGTACTGCAATTCTGACTGGTTCTCAGTGATTTTCGATAACTTTCGCTGATTTATAATTGAAAGAGTGCGTTTTAAATTATTTTTTCAACGTTTCAAAATATTTTGAAGTCAATTTTTTTTTTGAATTTTAAATAATTTTTATGATATGTATTACCTTTTGACTTCCAAACCCAGGGAAGGTAGAGGAGAAGAAAAAAAAAGGAAAAAGTTCATTGAATTTAATCCCTTGAAAATTCTACGGATGCTCCTGAAAAAAATGATCGTTCGAGTGCACTCAACCCTATTTGATAAATCATTTCCGCAAATTCGGTCAATGCGCTCATCTTATTTAATCTAATTCCACGTACACGAGAAACACGATCACACACGAGTATCTGCTTCCAACTGTATTCAACTTTGGCCAACTTTTGCATCAACTTTTCCACACATCCACCTCCATATCTCATCTAAAACGAATATACATTCGAACTGCCTACCAACATTCCGAATCTGAACACAAAACATCGTTCGTGTTTCGTTGATTAAAGCTCGAAAGTTTTGAAAAATTTATAAAATTTTTGACAGCTTAAAAATACAGCGTTCGAAAGTTATCTAAAGATATATCTTCGCCGTATTTGCGAGCTTTTTGTCAAAGAATACTATACTTTATAAATAAAGCGTACGCCCTTCGTATTCTGCCATCTCTGTAGATGTTAAGAGAACGACTACGACCGACGAGATGATTTTAAAACCGCCATCTCGATTCGGCTCGTTCCGCGAACTCGTTTTAATTAATCCAAAGCGAAGAATTTATTTCCAAGGTATGAAAAAACTTTTCGTAACATCTTTATACTCGGTAGAAGCAAGGTATTTGCTATTTGAAAAACACTCGCAGCAGCAGTTATCGCAAAACTATACCTACGTCTTTAAAACCCACGCAAAGAAGGTAAAATTTTTATGAAAAGAATCGCTAGAGAAATTCTGGTAAACATTTGGAAATATGTAGCTCTTTTTGATACGGTTGCCGACGGTCGTTGCGTATTTATATGTAGTATACTAGTATGTATGCTTGTGTAAAGGTGTGGAGGGCTACAAACTCTATAGGCAGAGTACCTACGAAAAACTCGATAAAATTTTACGTCACTGTATCAGGGAATTGTCGGACGTAAGATTAAAAGCGTACAGTTTGACAGTTTTGAAGTAGAAGAAGAAGATGACAAGGAAAAGTAGAGTCGAGAGAGAAAGTGAAAAAAAAAGGAGACGAAAAATGTAGCTAGAAAAGTATATAAAATTCAACAAGACGCAAAGGCTGGTCCACGTGGTAATCGAATACCTTATACGAATCGGTACCAGAGAATAAATAAAAATACAGGGCTATTCTACATCAACTTGAACTAAAAATGAAGTCGGGTCTTTCGATTTCACTAAATTTTTATTCACGAGTTCACTTTGAAGGTCTTTTTACATAACCTCCATCATTTCCCTTCTAACCCTCAAGGGGGCTGGGATGAGCTTCGTAATTTTCATGAAATTGTCATTTTTTGTCCAATTACTCAACTTTGAAGGCTCATATCCCGAGATCGGTTGCATTCGGGGAAAAGCGGTTTGTGAGGTTTAAAAGAGAATTGGTAGGAAATTCAAAAACGATAATCACATCTTGAGAAGTTACAAGTTGAACTTTTGTGATAAAAGTTCAACTTTCACGATAAGAACAAAAGATGAAGGCTACTATTTAAAAATCTGAAAAATTACAATGAATAGCGTTTTTTACTCTTTTTTCACCCAATAAATTTTCAAAATGGAATCTCAACACCTGTAGGATGTGGAGGTACAAAGGTCAAATTTTTTCCCAAAATTCAAAAAAAAAAATAAAAACAAAAAGTAAAGTAACATATTTGATGATGCTGAATTCGAATATGTGCTCAGTTTTTTCAACTGACTTAGGTGCCCCCCCCCCAATTAACTCATTTGACAAACTTAAAATTCCAAAAAATGAAGAAGATTATTATTATTTTTTGGTTTAGTAGTGAACTGCCATTCAAGAGTTTTCAACGGAGCAGTATAATTACTGGAGATGATTCAGAAAGGGGGGAGGGGGAGGCAAAAAAGAAAAACCTACATTACCTAACGGCTTAAAGATGGTATAATTTCAGTTTAGAATTAAAAAATGTGATTATACGCAGACCGAGGGTGATATCATATATTAGAATATACGGAGGAAATGAGGCTTCCTTGATTTTCAAGAAAAACTGTAGGTTCGATGAAATTTAGTAAATCTACAACCTATAGAGAATTTCAATGGCTTCAATTTATGTCCTAAGTAACAACTTTTTTTTGGAAATTCCACAGTTTTCCATAAAAATCCAAAAATGTATACAGTTGATGAAGGAACAGTTCCTTTCAATTTGCCGTTCCAATATTTTCATTTTTCAAGATTCAAAGTCCGAAAAAACTAGAAAAAATTTTAAAAAATTAAAAAATATATATTCCTGATTTTGAGCCAAAAACTTTGTTTCTTCAAAGGTTTTAAGGTCGAGGACAACGATAAGCGGAACATTTTGCTAGAATGGTAACCAGAATGAGTCATGGAATGGTAACTGGAACGGTTAATAACCGATAACTGGGAGAGTTACAGGAACAGTAAATGGAACGATAAGTAGAAAAAGTAAGTGACGAAAATGGGAACCTGACCACTAAATTTTTTGAAATTATGACTGGAACTATAACTGAAACTGTAAAAGAATCAAATTTATGACTGGAATGGGAATGGTAAAAAACATTTCCGTTCAGGATCCCTGAGTAGGTAAAGGTATAGTTCACCCAGAATAAGTTGGCACTCCTAGTTTTGTTGCAAACTGGCAAGTATACCCAAACTAGTACACCTGTTCCTCCAGGTAGGTGCGGAATATCAAGCAATTACATAGGGAAGGGTTATGTAGAGTTATTTTTTCATCATTCCATGATTCGGACCCCTTAATTCTATACAAACCAGTTTTTCAATCTTCTCTCTATATTCACCCTATCCCCTTTAACACATTTTAGAAGCTGTTTGAAATACTTCCAAGGATGCGCATCGCGTCCTGGAAATCAACACAATTTGATACCATTCTGGCCTTCATTTTATTCTTATTAGCGTGTAAGTGTATGTTGCAAATTGTAGTGTATGCTTTTAACTTGAAAACTTCACGAATATTCAATTTTTCTACAATATTTTTCCAACTAATAATGTGTTGTAAAATGTCCCGAAATATTATTTTTAATATAATTCTGGTATCTGAAGAAGAAAAACGAATGAATGCATTAATAGAAGATTTTAGGTAAACTAAATGAAGTGAAATTATCAACGCCAGGTAAACAAAGAAACAAACCTACAAAGGTCAGTTAATAAGTAAGGTCAAAAGTCGAATAACTGGAGAAGGGAAATAGCTAGGGACTTGAAATTTTGTGGCGATACTGTCACTATGGAAGCATACCACCCAGTGAAGTTTTATCCCAATCGGTTTAGTAGAACGTGATTTATAGTTGTGTAAAGATGTCAAGTGATAGTGACCCTGTGTCGTGTGTTTGAGAGGAGCAAAGGGCTCAAATACGTTTGTTAAATTTTGAAAAAATTAAGCCAAAGGACATCCATAAACGTTTACAGATGCTCCATGGTAAAAAAAAACTACGAGTTTGTCCCATATATACAAATGGTGTCAATCTTTCAATAACGGACGCACCAGCATTCCCGACAATCACCGAAGCGGTCGCCCAGTAAGTGTGTCTATAGCTGAATTACAGTCTAAAATCGATGCATGTATATGCAAAAATCGAAATATTAGTATTGATGATATAAATGTTGGAAATGTGACGCTTCGCATGGAACTGTTTTCAACATGATAAAAAATCTACTTTTAATGAAGAGGCAGGGTAAAAACAAGTTTCTTGGTTGGTTGGTCACAGGTGATGAGAGTTGGGTACATCACTATACCCCTAAATCCAAGCAGGCATCGAGTTTGTGGAAGCATTTTGACTCTCCGCGCTCCACTAAAGTGAATCAGACCATCTCCGCGGGTAAAGTAATGTTGACCCTTTTTTTCGATTGTGAGGGTCCACTTCTCATCAATTTCCATCCTTGTGGTCTTACAATCAATGCTGCCGAAAATGTAGACACCTTAATGACCTTGCATTCGCTTATTAAAAGAAAGCGGCCAGGTTTATTAAAGAGAACAGTTCTGTTGCACCAGGATAACATGCGTCCGCATACCGTCAATATTTCTCAAGGAATGATCGAATTTATGAAATGGGATTTATTGGATCAACCGCCATACAGCCCTGATATGGCCCCATGCAACTTCAAAATTTTTGGTTTGCTGAAAAAAGCGCTTTCGGGATTACAGTTCGAATCAAATGAAGAGGTACAAGATTGGGTTACGAAATGGTTATTACAAGTAGGACCAGAGGTTTGGAGTGCCGCAATTTACGAAATGCCAGAATGTTGGCAAAAATGTCTGGATCGGAATGGTGATTATGTAGAAACATAGATTTTTTCACGCTCGTTCCATTGGCGTAATTATTTTTAAGATTGGATTTCAACTAAAAAAGTTATTCGACTTTTGACCTTACTTATTGACTGACCTTTGTAGTTTTATAAAATGTGATAGTTTTGACCAGCAAGTAATTAGACGAACAATTTCAAATTTTTACTTGGAAGATAAACCAAGAGTTCTTTCAACTAAAAAACTTCTGGGAGTCATTCAAGAAAACATTAATTTCCCTTATGGCCTCAAAAAATTATGTAAACTGCTGCATTACATGGGATATTTATGGAAGAAATGTGGTACCAGGCAAAAATTGTTAGTTGAACGTCCTGAAAATATAAGGTGGAGAAGAAATTATATTGAATAAATATGAAAATATAGGAACGAGAAAACAATTATTTTTTATATTGATGAGACTTGGATTGACAATAATCTAACATTTTGAAAATGTTGGCAGGGTGAGGGTTTGGAGGGAATAATTGTAGACAACTCATCAAAAAATTGGTTAATTTTATTGCATGCATGCTCTGAAAATGGAATGTTTCAAGGGGCAAAAAGATTATTTAGGGCTAATGTAACAATAGGAGATTACCATGGTCAGATGAATTTCAAATTATTTTTTAAATGGACTACTACTCAACTTATTCCACATTTACCTCTGAATTCTGTAGTTGTGATGGATAATGCTCCATACCATACAAAATTATTGGATAAGGTTCCAAGTAAATATAATACAAAGACAATCATGAAAGACTAGTTAACAAAAGGAAATATTTGAAGACACCGAATTTCAAAGCGGGCTTAGTCCATGCAAGTGTATATGAGAAAAGGGACTTGGGTGTAATCTATTTTTCAGTACATTTAAGCTCTTTTTCTCATATACTGTTGTATGGACTAAGCCCGTTTTGGAATGTGGATCTTCATTTAATTTACTGAGAAGATGTTAAAACACAAATTATATAATTTGATTGAATTAAATAAGCCTAAAGAGAAAAAATATGTTATTGATGAAACAAAACAAGCAGCTGGTTGTAAGGTTTTTAATACTGTTCCCTTATATGTGTGAATTGAACATTATTGAAATGGTGTGGTGTAAAATCAAAACCAAGGTTAGGGAACCAAATATAACTAGTGATTTATGCCTTCAAAAATTGGAACCAATTACCCATGAAGCAATTGCTTTAGTCAATGCCGATGATACAAAAGGGTTTATGGAGCATGTAATTCAACTTGAAAATGAGAACTACAAGAATGATCCTATCATTAATAACAGAGTCGATGAAATTATTGTCAATTTTGGAAATGACAGTGAATCTGAAGATAATATATTTTTTGACAGCGATAAAGACAATGATTCTGATGTACTTGCAGAACCGCTAGATCAAAAATCTCAATTTTAATTATATTTTAAATTTAATGTTTCACTTTGTAATAGGTTACATAGAATATTTTTACTTGGTAGGCGTGTAAAAGTATCAAATAAACGTTCATTCATGGAGTACGAAATTTAACAACCACTAAAAAACTGGTTTTAGCAAGTTCAAGGTCGAAATAGGAGTGCCAACTTATTCTGGGCGAACTATAATTTGTAGTTGATTGTTTGGCAAATTTAGTCATTTGTTCCAGGGGGTGCATGATGTTTGGTCAAATTCAGGGGAAATAGTCAACTTTTTGATTTTTGGCAAATAAACAAATGTTTGACTTTGACTGCTTTGACGGACATTGAGGATCCAATATTGCTGAGTGGGTAAAACCACATGTACCTAGGACACTATAGAAAGGGGTATGCTAGTCAGCCCATCGACGTTACATTAATATGGACTGCTACTTCAATGGGGATTTTGGTGATTCATTTGAAACATCAATACGGGATGAATTTTACAAGAAGGACGTTCTGCGCATGCGCCATTTAGTGATAATATGATAATGTGAATGTGATAGCATTATTTTTGATGTATTTTTGCCGGTTTTTTTTCGTATTATCTGAATTAACCTTTAAAGAAATAAAAAAATGTCTGAACGAAGTTGCAAGATGAAGAATTCGGCGTTTCGCTGCTGCGTTTGCACAAATAATTCCCCATTGGACTCTTATTTTAAGTAAGTATTCATTTTCAAGATAACGAACTATATTTGTTCTTCGGTTACATTTTCATTTATCTCTACAGATTTCCAAAAAAAAATAGCACCCGGCAAAAATGGCTGTCCTTTTTTGAATTTAATGCGAACGAAGTGAATCCATATTCCAGAGTCTGTAGCCACCACTTCACCGAAGATGATTATGTAAGCCATGAGAAGGCAAATGGCCGTATCACAAGATTTTTGAAAAAAAAAGAAAAATCCAAGCCCTACACTTCGTCCAACCAAAGTAGTGTTGTAAGTGTACACAAATACATAATTGTTATATTTCATAAATTCAATATTGTTCATTTTTTGTATTTTACACTGTTTTGAAATAGAAACCGAAAATCAAGATATCACAGATGTTTTCTATGTGGAAAAAATGATGGTGAAGGAGGTCGGTGCTATTTCAAGTAAGATAATCTATTCCACTACACATTATCAGTTATTTTCTTGAAGCGAAATGTCTAAATGCTACTTTTAACATAGTTTTCCCGTACGTAATGAAGCTATCTGCCGGCAGTGGGCAAGTTTTTGCGACATACCTCTAAACAAAGTTCTACGTTCATACTGCCTATGCAGTGATCATTTCAGGCCGCAGGATATCAATGGGAATACTGCTTTTGGCCAAAGACGTCGCCTTAACGATGATGCAGTCCCAAGGATAAGGTATTTCCTTAAACATTGTTATTTTTATCAAAAGTAAGAAAATTGTCAATTAACAAATATTTTGGGTTTTAGAGACGGACAAATTATTGATACTGGTGTCGAAATGGATTCGGAAACTGTTACACAGCCCATTACTCCAACAACACTGCAATGTACTCCGAATCGTGAGAGTTTACACGTTGAAGATATTACAGTCCCTATAATTAGGTATTTCATTACACCTATCAATTTTTTTTCAACGTAGACATGTGCGCCGCTGCCTATATTTTCATTTTCCACGCCGAATGAAAAATCAATGTACATTCGGCGCGCCATTTCAACACCGCTGAAACGTCTCTGAAAATCTCATCGACGTATTTCCGGCGTATTGTTGACTTCTATTTAAATTGAAGCCCTTTTTTTTAGTAGATTCTACAAATTTTGAGTGTTGTATACGGAAAGAAATGATGAGAAAATTGTTACACAGTTTTTTTGCGATTTTCGACCTCCGGCCAGATCCTTTACAAAATTAATCAACGCCGCCACATTGAAGAAAAATAGGGCGACGCCGCCGCCGAGTAATTTGAAATCGGCGCGCATGTCTATTTCTAAGTATGAAAATTAACAATAATTAATAAATCTTTTGGGTTTTAGAGACGGAGAAATTTTGAACAATGGTGCCATTGAAATGGAAATTGAGTCGGAAACTGTTACACAGCCCATTACTCCAACAACATCACAATGTACTACGAATCAAGCATCTGTAGATCAAGTACTACCAAATACCCCTCCTTGTAAACCGAAGCGTCTCGGAGATGTCTGTACTCCTCATGTAGCAACTCCCAACCGAGCGAAAAAAGTAGTATCTATGGCGAGGGAGGAGATTGCAGAGAAAAACAAAGTGATTAGAGCTCAACGGCAAACTATCAAACGTCTGCAGGACCAAATTACGACGTATAAAGAAATAGTAGCTCATTTGAAAGAAAAAAATTTGATATCAGAAAATGCTCAGGCGAAATTAGCGGTGAGTGGAAAAGGATATTGTAAAATATGTGGTTTTTAATTCAGTAATTTGCATATCGATGTTACATTACTGAATTCTTCAGAAACTGGTTCCGTATATAATCGTGTATTTTTTTTTTGGAAAATCGTCCTCAAATTACCTCATTCATAACGTTAATATATTTAAGAGACTGGTTCTCAATTTTGTTATGTTAATGTATTCTTCAGAAACTGGTTCCTATATAATCGTGTATTTTTTTTTGAAATTCATTCTCAAATTACCTCATTTATAACGTTAATATATTTAAGAGACTGGTTCTCAATATAATCATGTACCTATTTCGTTTTTTGTTTTGGAAATTCATCTTCAATTTACCTCGTTTATTACGTTGATATATTTAAGAGACTGGTTCTCAAATTCATCATGTATTTTATACTTTTGATTCATCGTGTTATGTGATAACATAAGTCCATTTCTTGAGGAGCAGTTTCTGATTCAATGTATCAATTGTTTGATGCAAAAAAATAAATGATTCCTATAATTTACCTGATTTTTTTTTTCTCATGAAGAGATTATAGGTACGTTTATTACAATCCAATATAATATTTTGTAAATTGCACTGTAGGAATGTATGCCAGAGTCGTTGATGGAAATAATTCAAAGAATTCAAGAACCAGTGCAAGCGAAATACTCACCAGAACTACGAACTTTTGCCCTTACTTTACGATTTTATTCAGCGAGAGCATACGATTACGTCAGGGAAGTGTATGGACCAGGTGTGCTACCAGCACCTTCGACAATTCGGAAGTGGTACAGTGTGGTTAACGGAGCCCCTGGTTTTTCAGAGGAAAGTTTCTTAGCTATCGCTTTATTTGCAAAAGAAGCTGGCCATTTACCAGTAAGTTTGGTAGCCGACGAGATGTCCATTCGCCAGCAATTGCTTTACAAGAATGGTAAGCAATATGGGCAGGTAAACCTGGGTACCTCCATGATGACAGAAGAAAGCGATAATGCACCGGAAGCGAAAAACGCGCTAGTTTTCATGGCCGTTTCATTGAAAAAGGGATGGAAGATGCCTGTCGGTTATTTTCTAATCGATGGTATGACTGCAGCCGAACGAGCCAACTTAATGAAAATTTGCATTTCCAAACTACACGAATCAAACGCAGATGTTAAAAATATCACCTATGATGGCACGTCAGTGAATATTGCAATGGCTGAAATTTTGGGTGCAAATTTCGAATACGGAACTGCTAATTTTAAACCTTGGTTCAACCACCCAGAAACAAATGAAAATGTGTACGCAATTCCAGACCCATCGCATATGTTGAAACTCGCCAGAAATACTCTCGGCGAATCAGTATATCTTATAGATGGTGAAAATAAGCGGATCTCGTGGAATGACGTATGCTTATTGCAGGTTTTGCAAGAAAAGGAAGGCTTGAAAGTTGGAACCAAGCTCAACAAGAAGCATATAAATTACGACCAAGATGTCATGTCTGTAAGATTGGCTGCACAAACCCTAAGCAAGTCAGTGTCCGATGGTTTCGCATTTGCTAAAGGTCTAAAGTTGCCAGAATTTCAAGATTGCGATGGTACAGCTAAATTTTGTTTGATGATTAATAACGCTTTTGATATATTAAATTGTCGAAGTAATTGTGCTGAAACCGAATTCAAGGCACCAATAATGGAACCAACGATGCACTATTTAACAAAGAATGCCAAAGACATCATCGATTATATCAAAAAATTGAAAATTTGTGTGGAAAGGAAATCTACTGTGGAGGGAGTTACCACGCTGAAATACGAGATAATCGACTTGTTACACTCAAAAAGAAAAACTGGATTTATAGGCTTCATCTGCGCTTTAACGAACGTTTTCAAAATTTTTGAAGCACTCCGGCTGAAAGGTCAAGGCTACCTACTAACTTACAAGCTCAGCCAGGATCATTTGGAATCGTTCTTCGGGGCTGTCCGGTCCAGAGGAGGCCATAATAACAATCCAAATTGTTACCAATTTGAAGTAGCGTATAGAAGCTTAATAATTCACAATGAAGTTAGAGGAAGCCAAAATGGAAACATTTCGACAAATGATGACCTAAAAGTGTTACATATCTCTTGCCCTTCTGCCAAGAAATCTACAGCAAAGGAAGGAAGTTGTATTATCGCCGAAGAAGAAAATGACGAGGCTATCGTTGATGATGTCGAAGCTATTAATACCGAAATGATAGATGGTTTATCCAACGGAACAATTGAAAATGCCAAAAAAAATAAACAAAAAGATCCATCTTCGACGTTAAGTATTTATAATCGAGAGGTCGTAAAATATATATCCGGGTTTGTAGCGCGAAGTTTACGAAAGAAATTAAAAAAATGTCCGACGTGCCAAGAAGCCATAGTTTCAAGTGACCGAAAAGTAGGAGGCCTGCTTCTGAACGTCAAAGATCGGGGAAGACTGACGGTACCCTCTGAAGATGTTATTATAATTTGCCTAGCCGTCGAGCAAATCTTTCGCGAAATGCTTCCTCCAAATTTCACTGAAGCTGTGAAAAATGAAATTCGAAAATGCACGATGAACGAAGTATCTACGCTAGTTTTCAACACGATGGAGTGTCAATCCAATCATAAAAACGGATTAATTCAATCTGTTACAAATTTATATTATAATATCAGAGTCCACCATGAATTGGAATGCAGAAGCATTAAAAAGAAGTACATACGCCGAACGATGTCTAAACTTATATTGTTTTCAAATGAATAAGTTAGTGATTTTGTTAATTTACCATTTTGTTTGTTTTTAAAACGAAAAAAAATTTTATGTAATTGATAATTTAGTCGAATAGATGAATGTTGCTCGTTACTGAATTTCTTGTCTTGAATGATGAGTTGGTCCAGCTCAGAAGCAGAATTACGAATAGAGTCTGTGCGATTCGTCTAGATACTGAAAATAAAAGAATACAGGAAATTGTACAATGAAATAATTTTTTTAAATATCAAACATAAGGGAAATTCAAACAATTTAGATTCATTAATTTTCATTTCAAAGCCTTACTTTTTAATTTCCAATTTCTGGTTAATTTTTTCCACATCCCTAGTGGATTTTTGGACGGTGGCTCTCAACTTATGATTTTGCTCTTTGAACTTTGAAATTTGTTTCTTCTTTTTCAGCGAAGGTCTTCCTCAACTTGATCTTTTGTTTCGTTCAAGTTTCAATCGAGCACGTATGTCAATTCCTGAAAAAATATAAAAAGTATTTGGAATTTGAACAATACATATATTGCATCTTAGATGAGAATACACACCTCGAGTTTTTCGTCATCTTTTTGTTCCATATCCGTCATCATTTGAGCGTAATTTTCAGGATCTAAAATGATACCATTTGTTTTTCGTGAAGAGCTACTATATCACATCGAAGACGTTCTATTTCTGTGGTATATTCCTTTAGGAAAAAATCAAGTAGATAAAGGAAAAAAACTGAAAAGTGATTCAATATGAAGAACATATTTACTTTGAGGAGAGCAGCTGTAGTGACGGTTGATTTATCTCAGGTTTATTCGTTATGTTTTTAGCTCTATGAGCGTAATCCAACGTGCTCAGGGATTCCTCTAAATTCGATATGGCTGGAGAAATAGTAGCAATAATGGAAGTCTTTGTACGACCTTCTTGTAACAAACGAATCTACGCTAGTTTGAGTTGCTGCTTTAATATTGCCATCCTGTAATAGTAAATTTCATGAATAGTAATGGTAAATGATGTCAAAGGTTTGTGAAATACTGCACATTCTTACCTCATACGTATGATGAGAGGAAACCACATTCCATTCGAGATCACTTTTCATACACAGTACTTTCATTATGGAAATTTCCACAAACTGTGCATACGGTTGACGGTTAATTTCAAAGACAAATGTCAAATATTAAACTGGGATTGTCGCTCAATTCATTAAAAAATATTTAAAATCATTTTTCAAACGAAATTTCACCATGTAATATTCAGTATCATTTTTCTCAAAACAACATGATAAAGACGAAAACCACAAAAAACAATAACATTCCATGTATTATGTGTATGGGCAGAATGATTCTTGCAAAATTCATCCCGTATTCATGTCTCAAATTCTCCCATTTGAAGTAGCAGTCCATATTAATGTAACGTCGATGAGTCAGCCATATTCTTTGACTATAGAGTATATGGACCGAGCTACTTGTGTACAAACGGTACGAAAAGCGTCGTCAGACATCCTACGGAGAAAGAACGCTTCTGATTGGGTAATCATACCGTCCTGTTCCCCTCAACCACCACGCGCATAAACCACAACGACGAGACGAACGTTAGACTCACTCACTCGTTCGTTGTAGTAGTGTATGCCGCTGATGCAAATTGCTTGAAAATTACTCGTTTAAATGAAAAAGCACAAGAATTGAAAAGTTGTTTATTTTTGAAGTACTTCAATATGAGCTATGAACGAACTTTCTACGATAAAAACTCGCTGAGATCTGATTTTTCACATTTTACATGATAAGAAAACAACCAATCAGAAGCGTTCTTTCTCGGTAGGATGTCTGACGACGCTATTTATTCAGCTAGCTCGGTCCATATACTCTATAGTCAAAGGCCATATTGTACCTTTGAATCCCCTGAACACTGAAACGCATTCCACAATGATACACAGAAGTTCGATTAAGCCAGTTGAACAGTGTTAAATCAAAAGAGACCAAGCGACATCAGAAATTTCACCAAAAAACAAACTTGAAAGTACGATAACTTCTAAAAAAGTTGAAGAAGGGATAATAATTATGAGAAATATGAACTCTGGTAACATTAATCTATCAGTAATTTATGTGTTCAGAAGCATATTTTGTGTTTCAGGGAAAAATAAGTTATAATCTCAGCACTTTCAAATTTGTCGCTTGGTCGCTTTTGACTTAACATGGTTTAGTTACATGTCATATTTGAACTCTTGTATAATGTTGTGGAATGAGTTTCAACATTCGGGCGATTCAAAGGCACAATACATACAGGGTCTATAGGGCGATTCAAAGGCACAATACATACAGGGTCTATAAATGAACCGGGCAACGTCTGCGCGAAAATCCCTGCCTGAAAAAATGAAATTTCAGATTTTTGTTTTTTCGTGTCTATTACCCCTGAAAGAAAGTTTATCAAGTGTCAAAAATCGTAATTTTGATAAATTAAATTTTAAATGATAAATTCATTCCTTATTTGTCAATAATTGTAATTAATAAAAAAGTTTAATTTCAAAGAATTGATAATTTTACGTTCGAGATTATGGCATTCTGATGTTGAAAAAAAAGATTCATGTAATGTTATCGAGTGGGCATTTCAACTCTGTAAAGCGTATTTCACACTTTTACCTGCTAATTTTATAAGATGACTCATCCCTTACATTAAACTTCGTCACTTTTTTTAATCTTGCTTTCGTTTCGTTGCGTACTACAACAATAATATCAGTGATGCATCGCAACGAAACGGGAAAAAAGGAAAGAAAAGAATGGGAATTTTTACGCAGACGTTGCCTGGTTCATTTATAGACCCTGTATAACTGACCAGCATACCCATTTTTATAGTGCCCTACACGTATCTAGTGGTACTTTAGATGGCCAAAACATTTTCCCAGGACATTGACAATTGTGGTCATCAATGACATGAAAATTATTTCCAATCAATCCATTCTTGGGGCACATTCTCCATTCATGTACTTTTCTGAGATCACATCTCCTTTCATTTGTGGTAGAAGGGTCAGCGACTCCAAAATATGTAGGACTTTACTTTAGATGATTTGGAATTTTCTATTATTAGTGTTTGAAGATATTATCCACAGTGGACCACCATTATGTAGATGAGGAAACTAGGAAGTGGGAATAAGGCGTTTGTATCACAGCATACAACAGTGCCTGGGGAGCTTAGAGTGGCGATTTAGTAAAGAATATAGTATTTAAATTTTTATAGTTTTAAGGAGACATCTCTTGATTTAAGTAGAATAAGTTTTTTGAAGAATAATTTCTGGTGTAAGGTCATACTTAGAGACCGGATTCTTATGCAATTGCATATTTTTCTATGCGACAGTTGATTGCGCATATCGATCAGATCTTTGCGATTCATGCAATTTCGAGTTCATAGAGCCCCATTGATGTTGCATATTTTTGCATATTTGGGCCATAAATGCATAAATCGACATAAATGAGGTGTTTTAAGTGCATATTTGTGCATATTTAGCGTATTTTCACTATTTTTCTGCATATTTTCACCAAAACATTTAAAATTTGGTATTTTTTCAATGTTTTCCAAACAAAACAGAGACGTGATGAAAAAAATGCCACAAAATTTTCGAAAAAAAATCAGAATTTAAAAAAAAATTTGTTCATTTACTTGACTTTTTTTTTTTAGTGGTACCCGGTTATATCCAAAAATGAAGTATGGCAGACCACTTACCGGACACCCTGTATGAAAATCAAAATTTAATCATACTTTCAGATTTTTAACAAATGTTTGGAAATTTTGCTTCATTTTCCCAAAGTTTTTTTTTCAATTTCGTGTTTCAATAATAAAGATTAATGTTTGACGATTTTTTCAAAGAATAAAATGATAAAATACAGTAACAGTGTAAATCTGATTGAAAAATGCTTTCCGTAGACACCCATGTCGATTGTGCATATTTATGCATATTTTGCTCATAAGTGCATATTTTTGCATATTTGGGCAATTATAAATGCATATTTTATGCGCATAAACAGAGATTTTAAGCGCATAATAATCCGGTCTCTAGTCATTAGGAACACGATTATACCATTCGTTCAAATTCACCTTTCCTTATATATTTATATATATATATTTGCACGCGACCGTAGGTTGTCAGCCACTTTCTATATATACTCAAAATTTTTTGAAAATTTTCTAAATTTTCTAAATTTTCTAAAATTGTTACTAATTGACTTATCAAAATTCTAATTGCAGATTCGTGCTTAGCTACACAAAATCCACCTTAGCAAAAAAAATGAGACTCCTGCACCAAAATTTTTGAAAAAAAATTGCAAAATTTTCTAAGCCATTGCAAATTTTGGAAAAGTTTTTCTATTACAAAAAAGCCTGGCTCAAATTAGAATTTTTGGTGTCAAAAATTTTTGTTCAAGTTGATAAAATGACAAAAAAATGATGGGGTAAATTTAACATTGTGCATAACCAAATTTGGTACAGGTAAAAAATTTTTGACCTGTTTTCCTTATTCTACTCATCACCACTTGAAAAATGAGCCTACGTTCATCCTCGCGACTCAATTTCTAAGTGGTGCGCACTCTGGTGGAAGTTTTGAAAATAGTTGGCTCACTTTGTATGTAGAATTAACCCATTCAATCTCAGCCATGGCTGAGAAGTACGGTGGCTCACTTTGTATGTAGAATTAACCCACAAGGTGGTTGACATGTACGGATATTGCTACCTATATATATATGTATGAAATTTGTCCTCGATTAAACTCCGAAACTATGAGGTTTGAGAACAATCTGAAAAAGTCGCGCTGTTGAGGCATTGCTGAACCTGTGAGATTTTAAGTTTTATCGAAATCGGTTGAAAAGTTTTTGAGAAAAATGAATTTTTATGATTTTTTAATGAATTTTGTGTGAAAATAGCGTTGCCTAGAAGTAATTCTTGTCCGAAAAAAGGTCTTCAGGGTGTCCAAAAGAATATAATGAAAATGCATGGCAAAAATTATTCAACCAACTTAATTGAAAAATTTTAAATTTGGTGTCAGTCCTGGTCTATTACCATTCAAATGTACATGATAGTAGAAAGGATCCAGTCGAGATGAGCTTCTTCAGGTTACGAATTCATCATTTCCGGTTACCATCAACTTTGAAAAAAAAGAGGTCTTCAGGGTGTCCGAAAAAAATTACAATTAAAATGCCTAGCAAAAATTTCCTCATCAACTTAGTTAAAAAATTTTTAATCTGGCGTCATTCCTGGTCTATTACCATTCGAATGTACATGATGGTAGAAATACAAAACCCCTCGATAATTTTCGGTTTATTGAAACATGCAGTTGAAAATTTATGCAGATTGTTTATAAAAAAAAAATTGTTCAAGTCTTGAAGGTTTTGTTTTTTTACAGTTCTTTGGAATTAACTGTCAATTTAGAATTCAAAAACGGAATCGGCAAGAAATTGACTAAATTTTGAATTAGAATATGGGCTCAGTTTTTCAACGGATCGCAGTGAACTTCCTATCATCTCTCCCCCCCCCCCGGGCCGATGAGGTGAAAATTCAAAAAAAAATGAAAAATAACATGTTACGTGTCGTTTGTTGGGTTTTTGAGAGAACTGAGTTCGAAAATATGCTCAGTTTTTTATCCGATTCCTCTGAGCCCTCCCCCCCCCCCCCCCATCGTCTCCCCCAAAACTAGGAAATTACGTGGATTTAGGTTAATTTTGTATTCAGTCATTTTCATTGTATCAAAATGAACCCCAACAAATAGCTATTGATGACAAAGATGATTTCTTTGTCAGATAATACATTTTGTTGAAAAAATTCATGCATAAAAATACGAGAAAAGTCGGTTACCTCACGGTTTAGGCGTGAGAATTTTTTTTGAGATGAAAATATTTTTTTCTCAAATCATCTCACGATTTTCCGGGCTTTTGAGGCAGAGATGATGTTTGGGATGAAAATCAAACTGTCAAACCATCATAATGAGAAAAAAATTTAGTGGTAAAAAATATCTCGAGAAAAAATCATTTGGGTTGAAAAATATAAGCTTATTTTGGGGAAAACTACCAGAGAAAAAATTTCAGATTTGGGGGAAAATTTGTTATTTAGTTGAGGTGAGAAAAAATTGTCTTAAAAAACAAGTATTTTGGGGAAAACATGCTAAAATTTAAGAAATCCTGAGAATAGTGAAAAAGAAATTCGATTTGAAAAAATTTTGAAAATGAAGGACTCGGGAAAAAATCATGTTGCATAGTAATGAAAAATTGCATCAGTGAAATACGATAAATTCAGGATTTTTCTGAATAAAAAATCCAAAATACCTACGCTTTCTCGCTGACCTTCTACGATGATCAATCAAACCAAAAAGTTACTCCACAGAAAACACCTTCCAGCAACACTAAAAATATTTAAAAAAATCCATCGTAAACCTCTGCGGTCCAAAAGTTGGCCAAACAACCCCACGTCGACTTCATGTTGCATAGCCACCAGGTGGAAATCCTTCACCCCTGAACCACCCCGTATAACAAATAAACGTCGACGAATCGCAATCGCCCGTATACGATACCAATTAAAAATGAATACAGCGAGGAAAAAACCATCGAACGGACGAAAATTACTCTATTTAATTGTCCCTCGGATGTATAATCGATGCACCTGTATGTACATTTTCGCACACCACCGTCAGCATTCGATATTGTATACGGTTAATCGTGTAATTAAAATCGAACCCTACCCGTACGACTATTTCACTCCAGTCGTAATATTTGCATTATTTTTGTACCAGCCAAGTATAATTTTTCGACAAACTAATGATTTCGGAAGGCCAAATAGACCAATACGAGGGCATTAATTTCGCACTGGAGATGGCGGTGTGATATGGGCCGGCCTCGTACTCGAAACGAGGATCAGTACGAACGCTGTTAAAAACAGAAGCGCTGAAGTAGCGCGTATGTTAATAGAGAAAAACAGAAAACTGAAAAGCCTATGAGATGTTGTGTACGATAACGGTTTAAAAGTTGAAAAGCAATATCGTTTTTGATATTTACGATAATAACCCGAAAACCTTAGCTATATAGACTGGACCAATATATACTATAAGGATAGTTTGCAATAAGGGGGCGAGCCTTGTACCCTTCTTCACTTATTTCAGCTTTTGCTTATTTTTTTCCTCCGCTTTCTTATTCGTCTCGGGTCTTTAATGAAAATCAATATTTACAAGTAATAAATTGCCGAGATGAAAACGAAGCGGGGAAAAAATTAATCATATTGCATCTATTTAAAAAAACTTCTTGGCAAGTTTCATCGAATATTTTATCAGTTATTTATTCAGAGTTAACGGTTCGCTTTCGAGCGGAGGCGTTTAGCTCAAACATTGCGAAATTACCGCAACCCAACGTTTTCCCAATGACAATTAAGCTCCGCGAATAAATTTCCCTACTTGGCGAAAATAAACTACGTATTTCGATTGATTCTCAGCTCCTCTCTCTGTTCTGTCTTGATACCTGCCGTGTTTCGTCTTCGTCGCAGAATTCTACCTCGTGCGTCTTTGTAGGGCTATTCTACGTAAACTCGAACCAAAAATGAGGCCTAGCTCAAGTATTTTGGGGAGGGGCCAAAATGTGTGTTTTCTCTCATACTTTCTGATTTTTCGCCAAATATAGATTCGAATTTTTTTAGATACCATCTAAGGGGTTAGAGGAACCTTGAGATTTTTTTTCAAAATTTTTGGACTATTTTTTCCCGAGTTGCTCCCTTTTTGAAAATGTTGAATTCTCCTTTTGTAATGAATGGTGAAATGAGCAAGAAATTTTTTCCTCAAAACTTTAAGAAAAAAGGACATTGTCATCTTCACAGGTTATTTCAACACCACATTTTCTTCACAAAATATGTACTTGCATTATTTTTGGAAAATCTAAAATTTCACACGTGTAAATCTCTTCAACCTTTTAAACACTACACTCTTCATTCTGCACTGCTTTGACATCCCAAAAGCAGTAAACAACAAAATAGCTATTTTCACTGATGATACATGTTTATTAAACCAATATAACGATCCACACACTGTAAGAAATAATCTTTAAGCTGGTCTCATTGAGATACAAGCAATGATTCAGTAAATGGAAACTTCATTTAAATACCCTCAAAAGTAAGGTATAAATATGCAATGGCATAGTCCTTTAGAATCCTACTACATCCAGCATGAAATATCTTAGTATGACTAGAGACCGGATTATTATGCGCTTAAAATCTCTGTTTATGCGCATAAAATATGCATTTATAATTGCCCAAATATGCAAAAATATGCACTTATGAGCAAAATATGCATAAATATGCACAATCGACATGGGTGTCTACGGAAAGCATTTTTCAATCAGATTTACACTGTTACTGTATTTTATCATTTTATTCTTTGAAAAAATCGTCAAACATTAATCTTTATTATTGAAACACGAAATTGAAAAAAAAACTTTGGGAAAATGAAGCAAAATTTCCAAACATTTGTTAAAAATCTGAAAGTATGATTAAATTTTGATTTTCATACAGGGTGTCCGGTAAGTGGTCTGCCATACTTCATTTTTGGATATAACCGGGTACCACTAAAAAAAAAAGTCAAGTAAATGAACAAATTTTTTTTTAAATTCTGATTTTTTTTCGAAAATTTTGTGGCATTTTTTTCATCACGTCTCTGTTTTGTTTGGAAAACATTGAAAAAATACCAAATTTTAAATGTTTTGGTGAAAATATGCAGAAAAATAGTGAAAATACGCTAAATATGCACAAATATGCACTTAAAACACCTCATTTATGTCGATTTATGCATTTATGGCCCAAATATGCAAAAATATGCAACATCAATGGGGCTCTATGAACTCGAAATTGCATGAATCGCAAAGATCTGATCGATATGCGCAATCAACTGTCGCATAGAAAAATATGCAATTGCATAAGAATCCGGTCTCTACTAATGACCCAAAACGCAAAGAAAACTCACCCCCGACCCCCAGTCTCACCGCGGCAACAAATTTAGTACCTGACTTTTCAAGAAAAGTCGGTAAAAACTCAGCCTCAAAATCTCAGGAAAATCGTAGGATGATTTGAGAGATTTATTTTCATCACAAAAAATCATCCCAGTCTCGAGACCTAAGGAAAAAAAGTGAGATGACTTGAGAAAATGATTTTCATCCCAAAAAATCCTCACAGTCTTTAAATCTAAGGAAAATCGTGTGATGATTTGTGGATTGAATTTCATCACTAAAAATCATCCCAGTCTCAAAATCTAAGAAAAAATCGTGGGATGCATTGAAAAAGTGATTTTCATCGCATAAAATCATCCCAGTCTCAAAATCTAAGCAAAAGAGGTTCTGAAAATGATTTTCTTCTAAAAAATTATCCCATTCTCGAAATCTCAAAAAAATCGTTTCATGTTTTGTGAGATTGATTTTCATCACAAAAAATCATCCCAGACTCAAAATCTCAGAAAAATCGTGTCATGTTTTGTGAGATTGATTTTCATCACAAAAAATCATCCCAGCCTCAAAATCTAAGGAAAAACCGTGGGATGACTTGAAAAAATGATTTTTTTGCGATGAAAATCATTTCAGTTTCAAAATCTCAGGAAAAACGTGAGAATACTTGGAGAAAATGATTTTCATCACAAAAAATCATCCCAGTCTCGAGACCTAAGGAAAAAACGTGGGATGACTTGAAAAATTATTTTCATCTTAAAAAATCACCCGTCTCAAAATCTCAGAAAAATCGTGTCATGTTTTGTGAGATTGATTTTCATCACAGAAAATCATCCCTGTCTCAAAATCTAAGGAAAAACGTGGGAATATTTGAGAAAATGATTTTCATCACAAAAAATCATCACAGTCTCAAACTCTCAGGAAAATTGTGTGATGATTTGTGGATTGATTTTCAACACAAAAAATCATTCCAGGCTCAAAATCTAAGGAAAAACGTGAGTTGACTTGAAAAAATGATTTTCATCACAAAAAATCATCCCAGTCTCAAAATCTAAGAAAATACTTCTGAAATTGATTTTCATCCCAAAAAATCATCCCGGCTTCAACAGCTTGAAAAAATCATGGGATGATTTGTGAGATAGATTTTCATCCCAAAAATCACACCAGTCTCATAATCTCCGGAAAATCGTGTGATGATTTGTGAGATTGATTTTCATCACACAAAATCATCCCAGTCTCAAAATCTCAGGAAAATCGTGTGATGATTTGTGGATTGATTTTCATCACAAAAAATCATCCCAGTCTCGAGACCTAAGGAAAAAACGTGGGATGACTTGAAAAATTATTTTCATCACAAAAAATCACCCGTCTCAAAATCTCAGAAAAATCGTGTCATGTTTTGTGAGATTGATTTTCATCACAAAAAATCATCCCTGTCTCAAAATCTAAGGAAATGACTTCTGAGAATGTTTTTCATCTCAAAAATCATCCCAGTCTCAAAATCTCAGGAAAAACGTGGGAATACTTGAGAAAATGATTTTCATCACAAAAAATCATCACAGTCTCAAACTCTCAGGAAAATTGTGTGATGATTTATGGATTGATTTTCAACGCAAAAAATCATTCCAGTCTCAAAATCTAAGAAAATACTTCTGAAATTGATTTTCATCCCAAAAAATCATCCCGGCTTCAACAGCTTGAAAAAATCATGGGATGATTTGTGAGATAGATTTTCATCCCAAAAATCACACCAGTCTCAAAATCTCCGGAAAATCGTGTGATGATTTGTGAGATTGATTTTCATCACAAAAAATCATCCCAGTCTCAAAATCTCAGGAAAATCGTGCGATGGGTTGTGAAAATGGGTTTCATCTCAAAAATCATTTCAGCCTCAGAATCTCAAGAAAAGCGTGGAATTATTTCTGAAAATGATTTTCATCGCTATTTCAACATGACTCAAGATTTTTGATGTTTTGATTATCATAGGTACGTAGTAAATACCTTTGAAAATTTGAAAGCTATTCACAATTTTCTAAGGGATTTGCATTAAAGAATTTCTTAAATATTCGAAAAATCGCGAAAATCAGTGCGTTTTTTCTGTACCTATTTTCGTGGAAATTCTCGAAGAATTGATTACTACAAGCATTTATTTTATTGATTTTCTTTTTTAAATGACGCACAGTAAATGGGTATTAATTGGATAAGAAATTGTAGCTTTTTAAATTTCAAAAGAATTGATTTCAAGATTTTTGAGGATTTTTTCTTAAATTCAAATGCCTTTAACTTTTGTTTTTATTGAAACAGGGAATCTGAAGAGTTTTTTAACGCTTGATACCTTCCCAGAAGCGAAGGAAAAGATTTTAAATACGTATTTTTGAGCAATTGAGAAAAAATATCTTACCTTTCCAACACGTTACGAAGCTAAAACTCGTGATAAAATGTTCTCAAACGAAAATCCTCCGTAGTCACTCGGGATAAATAAATTCTGCAATGAAAAAAATCACAAAAATTACAATTTAGAAGGGTACGTATTTGGTTTGAAATTACAACATTTGATCACAATACACAAAATATAATAAGAAATATTTCATCATTCGGATAAAAATATCCAAAGAATTTACGAATCGGGAATTCGCCTAAGATGTAATAAATCCGAAGACTCGAGTCGAGACAAAACCCAACCTACGTCGAAATTCAGTCGCCTCAAAAATTAATAAATAGAAACTAATAAAACCTGGCATCTACGAGGAAACTCGAACGAAATACCCGATATTGCGAATCATCCTCTACCACACAAAACACCACATCGAAGAAAATCTCCCAAAACCGCATCCACATATTTCGAAACAAAAATCACACCTCTGGCGTACCTCCGCCTTGAAAAATTTCCAACATATCCCGATCTGAAAACCTATTAAACTCGTGATAATATTATGCCACATCTCGACTCTCGTTCTCGCTTAAAAATCTACTCGAACCGAAGAATTCGGCGTGTCGTCGTTGTAAAAGTTAGCAACGTAGAGACGAACGTATACGTAAGGTACATACCTGAAATAAAATCGCGAAAGGATGATGGCTGGGGTGGGGTGGGGGAAGGGAGCTGAGTGTATATACTACGTTGGTTTACGATGGAATTAACACATAACTTTTGTTATAAGTTGTACGTTTCGTTCGTGTGCAAAACTTGCTACGAAGTTAGTCCGAACGATAAAACTGGCGAACAAAAGAGAAGATGAAGCTCAGACGAGCGACGCGAGGGGAGGCGAGGAAGAGATGAAAATCCAAAAACTTGGGTTACTTTGTATTTTTCTTCTTGGCTGACTCGTTCATCTCTCTTATAAAGTTGTATGTGTGCTTTATTGAAACTGTACGTATACGAGACACGCCGCTTTCGTGTCATCGCTTTTCATCCTATATTTACAGCGAGCTGGAATGAAAATTAAATCGGAAATGGCGAAAAAATCGCTGCTAACGAGTATTCGTGTGCTATATGTGTGTTAACGGGCGGAATAAAAAAATATGTGGTTAGGATTTTGACAAAAATTGATGAGGTAGTTTAGTTTGATTGAGGGATCTCCAAAAAAAATTCGAGTCTCCCAGTCCAAAAGAATACAGCGGAGCGCTTGGAGGCCGGAGGCCTCAAAAAGGTATCATTTTCGGAAAAAACTGCAATTTTTTGCCATTTTTGGAGAGAGCTACTAGCTGGGAACCAGTCACCCCTAAAAAATTGTGATTGGAGTTTCTACACCTCCTTGAACCATCGATCTGATGATTTCGAAATTGGATACCACCTTTTGCCCTCTATCAAGGATTGAAGAGTTGCAGATAACGAATTTAAAAGGGAGGACATTATTTTTAAACAAAAATTTCAATTACTTTTGATTGTGAAAAATGAGCACTTCCCAAATACATTATAGTCACAAAAAAAACAACTTTAAAGTTTAGTAGGAAAATGGTGTTGAAGAAGAAAAAAAACGTGGGTGCATAATTATTTCCTCGAAATGGTACGTTGGATTAAAATTCTCAAATTTTGAAGTAATTAGCCCCTTCCAGGCCCGTTCTCGGCAAGAAGTTCAACACTTGTCCAAAAACTACCACAGAAGGATCCAACTTGAACGGAACATCTCTTCATTTTCTGTAATTTTAATGAAAAAATATCTATTATTTAAAAAAATTGAACAGTCTGCAAAAATTACCCAAAATTATAGAAAATCAAGGAAACTTGTGTCCTCTATTAGTGAATATTTTAAAATCATCATTTGAAACTGGCACCTTTACGGTGGTAT
Organism: Pseudococcus viburni; assembly: GCA_033439095.1. Lineage (NCBI taxonomy): Eukaryota > Metazoa > Arthropoda > Insecta > Hemiptera > Pseudococcidae > Pseudococcus > Pseudococcus viburni. The sequence continues at coordinate 250,189 of JAVBJF010000335.1, read as the reverse complement.
TTTACATCCCAACAAAATCCTACAGCTTGAATTTTCAACCTAAATAAATCATCTCCCTGAAATAATTAATTTGAATAAAAGTCTGCAATTTCGGGGTAATTGACTCCCAGAACGTCCTTCCTCAGTAGAAAGCTCAACTTGTACATAAAGATCCCCTTCAAGAAGTCCACAATAGCTCAGAAATAATTTTCCCTGCCCCTTCCAGGTTTTCCAGGCCAAATTCAATCCTGATTTTTTTTTACGTTGTACGTTCGTAATGGTCTACTAAACAACATACTACCATAACCCTCCGCTACCTCCAGGAGAGGGATAAATGTCTGCTGAAAACCGGTTTTTCGTGAATATCTCCTCAAATAGGCCTCAAAATTGAAAAATAGTTATGAACAATCTTGTTCTACGTGTAATTTCCTATTAGAAGGTTTTTTATTTTTTCAAAAACACTCACTTCCTTGATCAAAAATTAAGGGTAAAAACGCATATTTTTCAACAATTTACAGAATTTTTTGAAAAAATCGAAACTTTTGTGAATATCTTCTCAAATAAGCCTCAAAATTGAAAAATAGTTATGAACAATCATGTTCTACGTGTAATTTCCTATCAGACAGGTTCGGTTTTTTCGAAAATACCCACTCCTTTGCCCAAAAATTAAGGATGGAAAACGCCTATTTTTTCAATATTTACAGTATTTTTGAAAATGATGAAAAATACAAAGCTGAAAATATCGGTTTCGAATCCTTACGGCGCAAAGAAATGTTTCGTATCACCAATAATAAGCAATAACATGGCGTTTAAAGTACTTTTTCTTTCCCCAACCTCGATTTTTTAAATGCAGTATTCAATAACCTCCCTTATACTTAACGGTAGGGGTTGAAATTCTTGCTGTGACTTTTTTGGGAATACCCTACTAGCATGTATTAAAAAATTACTATCCACTGGTATAATTTTGGGTAATTTCAGCTTCGTATTTCCATCATTTCCAAAAATACTATAAATATTGGAAAAATAGGCGTTTTCACCCTTAATTTTTGGGCAAAGAAGTGGGTGTTTTCGACCAAAAAAAAACGAACCAGACTGATAGGAAATTACACGTAGAACATGATTGTTCATAACCATTTTTCCATTTTCAGGCTTATTCGAGGAGATATTCACAAAAGTGTCGATTTTTTCAAAAAATTCTGTAAATTGTTGAAAAATAGGTGTTTTTTATCCTTAATTTTTGGTCAAGGAAGTGAGTGCGTTTTTTAAAAAACAAAAAAAACCTTCTTTTAGGAAATTACACGTAGAACAAGATTGTTCATAACTATTTTTCAATTTTGAGGCTTATTTGACGAGATATTCACGAAAAACCGGGTTTTAGCAGACATTTACACCTCCCAGGGGGTAGCGGAGGGTTGTGGGGGTGTCAATTTTAGTATATTGTGGAGTGGACCATCAAGAACGTAAAACGTGAAAAAAAAATCAGGATTCAATTTTTAGGGGTTTGGTACATTTTTTCTCTTATATGCCTGGACTATGTACAATTGTACAGCTAGAATTTTCAACCTAAATTAGTCATCTCCCTGAAATAATTAATTTGAATAAAATTCTGCAATTTCGGGGTAATTGATTCCCAGAATGTCCTTCCTCATTAGGAAGCTCAACTTGTGCATCAGAAATCACTACTTTTTACGAGATTTTTAGATGTTTCTTTTGGATAAAAACATGCATTTTAATATCAATTTTTTGTACTTAAATCACGGCCAATAAAAAATAACGAATAAAAAAGCCAGTGAAGGAAGCGAGGGTAAAATTTTTGAAAAATTTATAACAAAATAAGTGAAAAAAAAAACATTTTTTCAGATGATTTATCTTTTTGAATTTTTAAAAAATTCCAAAATTCCATGACATTTTTCTGATTTTTCTATATTATCCACATTTTCTATAAAGTGGACACCCTGCCTTTTTCTTAACCATACTCAAATCCAAAATCTCAATTTTCCTGGCAAGGTGTTCATTATTTTTTTTATTGATGTGGGTAGTTTTTACGAATGATCAATTAAAATGTCTAAATCTTGACGAAATTTTTCGCATAATTAAATTCAAAATTATTTGATCAAGAAATGACAAAAATGTATTGTGAAGTGGAAACAAGAAATGAGGTTAAGAGGCAGAAAACCATTTTTGAGTTAACAGTGGTTCTGTGTACTTTCGACCCTTAAAAAACGATTGAGAATGGTTACAGTCCCTCAGGAGGCTTGTATCACCCTTAAAAACGCAATTTGAAGAAAATACTTTTTTATTAGCAATCGTTTTTTTTTGGAATGACAAAATGTGGTTAAGGTAACATGAAATAACTCCCAAGATAACTTGTTCGAAGCAGCAAGATCCAACGATTATTTTCCACCAAGTTTCATGAAGGTACGAGGTATACGTTCAGTGTTACACGGGAAAATGTAAAAAAATCCTCACCCCAAACTTTAAACCTAATTTCCCAGAAAAGTGATTTTTCCCCTTGACCTCATTTCTTCTTTCCACATCACATATTGTCGTAGCGACCCTGTTTCATTGTGAAGAAATTGAATCACGTGTTATAAAAAAAAGACCATGTCAAAATGTATAGATAATTGAGGGGCTTAGTTCCAAAACTCACTTTTGCCAAAAAAAATCGATGTCGTTTTTTTGCAGATTTCGATTCAGTATGAAAAACTGAACCAGAATCCGCAAAAAAAACGACATCGATTTTTTTTTGGCAAAAGTGAGTTTTGGAACTAAGCCCCTCAATTGTGTTGAAAAAAAAGTTGATGATATCTCCAAAATTTATAGAATATCTCAGTAGGAAACAAGGTATTAAGTACATATGAAAAAATACAGTTTTCAGAAAACCAATTTTTCTAAATCAAAGGTCTATTCTTTCTTAAAGTTTTATTTTTTAAATCCAATTTCCCTACTACATTTTTTTGTAGTTTTTTCGTTTGTGGCCGTTGAATGTATTAAGGAAGTGTTTAGCTTTCATTATCAAGGGTAATTCAAAAAATGATTTATTTAAAATTCATAACCTCCATGCCTCTTGAGAAAATTTTAATTTTTAGAAATTTCGAATCGCTCAGTCGAACCCTTCAAAATCGACAAAAAAATTCTCCGAACATGAAAATTTTTTGATGATGACAGTGCTGCCAACTGCATTTTGATACACGAAATTTTCAAAAAAAAATTATTTGGCAGCATTGCTAAAAAAAAATCAAAAAAATAATTTAACGACAAAACAATTTTTAGCTTTTTTTTCAAGTCACAGAACAACTTGAATTTTATGAAAATTACGTAGGTAAATCAAAACGTAGTTGGCAGCACAGCTATAATTTTTTTTGGTACATTTCATCAAAAATCATCCCAGGAAAATAATGGGTTTAATTTCCGAAAAAAATAATCGCCATTTTTTATCACTCGAAACGAAAATATCGGTACTTGAGGGTATAACGTAGAAAATCTGCATTGAGCACTCGCTAGCTCGTTATTAAAAATTAAATTACGTGCCATTAAACGAATTCAAATTAAAATATTCGAGTCACGTGATATATACGTTCATTAGCTCGGTTAGCATGAAACGATATTGTACAAAGAACCGAATCGTCCGTGTAAACAGAACTATAGTAGGTATGGTATAGGTAAAGGTACCACTACGCGAGTAACATTATCAAAGAATATAGTTATCACGAGTACGTTTACACAGATACACGTTAAAAGCTCGCGCGAAATTATAAATACGGCGAAAAGTTCGCTGCAGCGACCGAGAGAAGATTTACCAAAATAATCGAAGAGGAAGAGTATTCTGAAAATGAAAATGGGGTGAAAATTCATTAGGGTTTGGTAAACGGCTTTATTAGTAATTACCTTTTTGATGGCGTATTATGAAAGCGCCAACTACGAGCTCTTTCCTTTTGTATCTTTTACCTTGTACTTTTTCGATATTAAAATTTCGCTTGTACGATTTACATTTACATAAAAGAGAACAAGTATGGAAATCGTTTTACCTTTAATTGAGGTGAAATGCTAAAACGTCCACGTTCGCTTTGATTATTTAAAAATTATTCCCGACCGAAATTTAACCCCTTTACTTTGCGTACACCGAAATCCAATAAGCTTTTGTTCCGAACCGAATTAATATTTATTTCTTCGATATCGATAGATATCATTTTCACCAACGCGGAATCGTAGGATTTAATGAGAATAACACGGAGAAGGGGAAATGGGAATGATAACGGAGAAATTACCAAAGACCTCGATTGTAAAAAAAAATCACCATTTTGGGACCTGATTTGCAATCAAATTAATACTTCGAGTTTTTTTCGTTGGCTAATCAAGAAGTTGTTAATAAATGCCTTTGTTTTGAGGAGCTGATTGCGACATTTCAAAATTTCCATTTCAGTAGATTTTGATAACTTGCCCAGCTTGAGTGAATTATGAGAAAATTAACTATTTTATCACATGATAAAATACCGATGAAGCGTCTCAGTTTCAAGCCATATTTGAAATTAAGAAATTTTACTATTTTTGCTCAATGTACATAGATAGATGAAAGGTCTAGCACAAGAAAATTAATGCTTGAACAATGGGAGGAGGGGAGGGGGAATAATCATGTAGCGCAGACAATGGCATTTTAAAATGTGTCAGCTGTATGGACTTGGGCTCAATATCAGACTTGAGACAAAGAATAATTTTATTATTCACCCTACAAACCTTGAAAATTTGAAAAAAGTAGACATTTTCAAAAAAATTACTTGATAAAAAGGAAAAAAACGCACAATTAAAAATTTCAAAAAATCTCCCAGTTTTCTTTTCATAAAAAAATATTTTCTGACTTTTTCAGCTACAATATTTCTTAATCATTTCTATGTATCATGTCGGATTTCAAAAAGTTGCAAAAATTTATTAGTACCTATTTACAACAATTTACAATCAAATGGCAATCAGTTGTCGGTAATTTACCGTAAAATACCACTTGCTTACAGCAATTTTCCGTAAATTACCTCAATCACTTTTCATTTACGGAAACTTACCGCAAAGTACCCATTATTTTACGATAATTCACCGTAATTACTTCAATTATCGATTATGTATGGTAATTTAAAGTCAGTTACCAGTTATTTACAGTAATTAACAATCAATTACCAGTTACGTACGGTAACTTATGCGTCAGCTACTTTGATTACTAGTGATTTGTGGTAATTTACCATTGTTTACCGATTACTTATAGTAATTTACCATCTATAATTGATTATTCACGGTAATTTACCATAGATTATTAACTATTTACGGAAATTTACAACTGATTACCAGATATTTAAGGTAATTGATCATTGTTTACTGATTATTTGCGGTAATTTACCATTGATTATAAACTATTTACGACAATTTACCATTGATTACTATAAACCAACCATTTACGGTAATTTACCATTGCTAACTGGCTATTTACGGTAATTTACCATTGCTAACTGGCTATTTACGGTGATTTACCATTGGTTACCAACTATTTACGGAAATTTTACGGAAATTTACCACTGCTTACTAACTATTTACCAACTATTTACGCTAATTTCCATGGATTCCTAGCTATTTACAGTAATTTACCATTGATTACTGGCTATTCATGGTAATTTATCATTGATTACCAACTATTTACGGTAACTTACCATTATTTACCAGTTATTTACGGTAATTTACCATTGATAACCAACTTTTTTCGGTAATTTACCATTGTTAACTGGAAATTTACGGTAATTTACCATTGTTAACTGGAAATTTACGGTAATTTACCATTGGTTACTGGAAATTTACGGTAATTTATCATTGGTTACTGGCAATTTACGGTAATTTATCATTGATTACCAACTATTTACGGTAATTTACCACTAATTACTGGCTATTTACGGAAATTTACCACTGATTGTCAACCATTTACGGTAATTTATCATCAATTACTGACTATTTACGGAAATTTACCACTGATTGCCAACTATTTACGGTAATTTACCACTAATTACTGGCTATTTACGGAAATTTACCACTGATTGTCAACTATTTACGGTAACTTACCATTGATTATAGGCTATTTACGGTAATTTACCGTTGTTTACCAACTATTCACGGTTATTTATCACGAATTACTGGATATTTACAGTAATTTACCATTAATTACTGGCCATTTATGGTAATTTACCATTTTTATCAACTATTCACGGTAATTTACCAATGATTACCAACTATTTACGGTAATTTACCATTGATTACCAACTATTTACGTTGCTTTACCACCGATTACCAACTGTTTACGAAAATTTACCACTGATTATAACTATTTACGGTAATTTACCAAGAATTACTGGCTATATACAGTAATTTACCATTAATTACTGGCTATTTATGGTAATTTATCATTGGTTACCAACTATTTACGGTAATTCACCATTGGTTACCAACCATTTACGGTAATTTATCATCAATTACTGACTATTTACGGAAATTTACCACTGATTGCCAACTATTTACGGTAATTTACCACTAATTACTGGCTATTTACGGTAATTTACCATTGATTACCATCTATTTACGGAAATTTACCATTGATTATAGGCTATTTACGGTAATTTACCGTTGTTTACCAACTATTTACGGAAATTTATCACTAATTACTGGCTATTTACGGTAATTTACCATTGATTACCATCTATTTACGGAAATTTACCACCGATTACCAACTATTTACGGAAATTTACCACTGATTATCAACTATTTACGGTAAATTATCACTAATTACTGGCTATTTACGGAAATTTACCACTGATTGTCAACTATTTACGGTAATTTACCATTGATTACCAGCTATTTACGGTAATTTACCATTGATTACCAACTATTTACGGAAATTTACCACCGAATACCAACTATTTACGGATATTTACCACTGATTATCAACTATTTACGGTAAATTATCATTGATTACTGGTTATTGGCCGTCAATCACCCCTATTACCGGTTATTGATGGTTATTTACCAATGATTTGGGTAATTTACCGTGAATTATCACAATCACCGGTTATTCACGATGACAGTTTCCTCAATTATCAATTATTCGCGACAATCTGCAACTAATTATCAGTTATTACAATAATTTACCGACAGTTACCACTTTTTCGAAATAATTTAATTTAAATTACCAACTATTCACAGTAATTTACTAACGGTTACCAATGATGTGAGAAGAATTCAATAGTTGAAAAAATTTGGGAGTTGGCAAAATCTTGAGAAAAAATGGGTATAACTTGTTTTTAAAAAATGAATTGAAAATGTTGAAAAAAATTAAGAGTTAAATTTTGAGACAACTTTTTTGAAAAAGAAATTTACAACTTTGAAAAGGTGTGTAAAATAAAAATTTTGAGATAAACTTCTGGACTTGAAGAAGATTCTGAGAAAAAAATTTTAGTTAAAAAATATTACAAGAATAATGTTGGAAAAAAAATGTTAAGTGGAAAAATTAAAGTCAAAGAAATAAAAAATTAGTCATTAAAAAAATTTAAGAAAATAAAAATTGAACTGGAAAAACCTTGAAAATTTGAAAATAATTGGAGTTGGGCTTTGAAACTATGTTCGGAGTCAAAGAGTCAAAAAAGTCAACGATTCGGTCGTTCGAAATATTTTTGAATTTGGTGTCTGAAGCTGATTAGTGTAAATTTCAACGGTCTAAGAAACGGGCACTTAAGAATGATTTGGTTACATAACACATTACTCAACCAGTCTTTTGAAATTCTCAACTTATAATGGAACTAGTCGAAGTATCTGCTTCCAATTGGAGCAGGAGTAGAATTTTAATAAACAAAATAATTATTCAAGATTTCTAATAAAAATTCCAATCATCTTTTGATTTTCTGATTTTTTGGAAATTTTTCTCTGATTTATCACAGAGATAAATTTTGACAGAAAATTAATCAATTTTACCGGTTTTTCATTGATTTTCACCAATTTTTCCAGCTCTGCTGTAATTTTGTCAATTTACACTGATTTTTCACTGGTTCAGAATGGAAAAACATTACCCATAGGAAAATCACCACTTTCCGCAAGATAATTTTCCATACAACAGACACTTGACAAAAATCGTTAAAGCACATTTTAAAAAACAACTTCGGAATTATTGTGATTTTAATTCCCCCGTTCGCTGATTATCTCCAGAATGTTGTAATTTTCGAGATTGTTTGTTAAAAATTTCCGTTAGAGAAATATACACAAGGATTACGTAAAGAAGAGACCTTTGTTTTGGAAAAAAAAATCCTCTCTTATCAGGACGTTCTCATTCGAATCCGCCGCTGGTAATCTCCGTCCTGCCAAGTAATTTCTCATTTAAAAATAGCAAAAGAAAAAAAAGGCGCATTAAATAAACAAAGTACATTCCCCATTAAACATTTTTTCCTGGTAATTTTTAATTTTAACGAGCAAAGCGTCGCGGTTTAGGAAAGGAAAAAACACGCGTATAAACATCGTTAAGCTACGAAAAAAATTCTAATTTGATTTGTTCCTCTATTCGGAGGTTTATTGTAGTCGATACATGTTGAGTATACGTATATTTCGCAGTAATTATAATTTCTTTCCGGTTCGTATTCGGTAGACGACGAGGGACGAAAAAAAGAACAAGGTATATTTATAATTTTATAACGCGTCGGGAGAGAAAAAAAATGCTTAAAAGAATCGTCTCGCCAAGTTTTACCGAAAACAATCTTTTCTTTAGAATATCGTGGAAAAATGTTTTCAGAACTGTAGAAGTGCTATGAGCGAAAATAATTTTCTTCCATTTCGTTATCTGCGTCGAAAATTTTTCAAAACGATTATTACAACAAACTTCTTTTTAATAGTGGGAATAAAAAAAATAGAGAAAAAAAGTAAAAAAAAAACTTATAATTTTCTCTTAATAAAACTTTTTAATGAGTGAAACTAACGAGAATTTAGGAGCACAGTACAAACGAAAAGACGTGGAAACGGTAAAGAAAAGAGAAATTTACTTTCCTTCCGGGAGAAAAGTTTGGTAAAAGGAAACTGAACTAAAAAACGTGCCCGAATTGTAAAAATAAATAAAACGAAAAGGAAACTGGTGTAAAGTTTAATAACAATTTCGTCATGATTTATATTTCCACTTTACCTCGATTATAATGAATATGCAACACGACTCGATGCCAAATTAAAATATCAAAGCGAAATTACCAATTGAAACGTTCTCCCAGTTGGATTGGCGAAACGTAAAAAATAAGGGGAAAAAAAGGAAAGACCACCATGAACCGAATTTCGCAACATTAGTAAACTAATTTCATTAAACGAAGCGTATATATTTGTAACTCTCTATACCTTCGACGAAGTATCAAATCATCTGCAAATACATAAAGATATCCTCCGTTTCCTTTCCGTTTCTCGTCTGTGCTGTGGAGTCGTCGAAGAGGGCCTATTTTCAGCGCCAAGCTTTCCATCCCCCGTCGACCATTAACCCTTATTGCTAGACTAATACAAATATTGAATCGAAAATCGGCGTGTGTACACATCTTTTGATACTCTATCGAAATATGCCTTCGTTTATGGAGTTTGTTTGTTCCCTTATAACGCTATGTTATCGTTCGCGTTCAAAAGGTCTCTTATATATTGCGAAATCTCAAACAGAAATAGGCCCAGGCCGATACGATTATTTAATTTACAAAATCAATATTTAGATCGAGAACAGATTTGGAGAAGAAAGAAGCTTATGTAAAGTATAAAAGTACCTTTGGGGATTCCTTTTTTCGGCAAGTAGGAGGCTCGTGTAGGTAGTAAATTTATTCGGTATTTTTTCGAAATGATGGATAATTGGATGGGTTGGCAATTTATTGTCCATTTTTTCCAGATTTTCCCACTTTGGAAAAATACAGCTTGTTAGTTTTGATTTGTGGTGGTGGGTGAAGGGGAAAATGGTTAGGATCGAACAATCGACCTTTCTCAGCAAACTGAAGAATCATTTTCGTAGAAAAATTTTTTCTGAGAAATTTATATGATATTTTTCAATTTTACTGCAAAATATGAGCGATCTTCTAATTTTGCCATGAAAGTTTTCCAGTCATGAAATATTCTTGAGATTTTGAAACGATGCACTTTTTCATCTTTCTGGGGGTTTGGATCGTCAAAAGTCGAGATCCTAGTTAGATAAAATTTTTCAAGAAACTTTTCAAAAGGGTTTACACAGCCTGAAAGTTTTTGGAGTCAATTTACATGAAATAATCGAGCCTTACTCTGAACAGATTTTACAAGTGTCGAAAATTGGTGAAATTTTTTTTAAAGGATGGACTGCTCAATACGGATGTTATTTCTACATACCTATATAATCAAATACATAAATTAAAATGGCATTCTTTGCTCTTTCAACAAATTTTTTACATTCGGAATGTTTGTTTAGAAGTTACAGTGCCACCAACATGTAAACTTTAAGATTCCTCACTCTTTATATAGGTAGCCAGATAATCCTCACACTTCTTTTCTGGTTTTAATGATACAATACTCAATCAATTATGCTCAATAATTCAGATTTTTGATTTCAAATTTTCCCCTCTTCTCATAACCAAAGATTTTGTTCAGATTTTAGACCAAAAAGTTTTTTTTGAAAATTTTTATCTATTGGAGGAAACTGGGGAGGAGGAATAACCCTTTCTCAATTGTATTTCGAATTGAAAAGTCCACCTACAGTACAATTCTGTAAGCTATAATTTTTGAAATAAAATTGTGCGAATACAAATCATTCTAAAAATCTGAAAAATGTTTCAGGACTCAGAAATAAAAATATTAATTTATGTATTCAACCGAACAGATACTCCCTCAATTAGAATTTCCATGGAAAAATAGTTGACGAAATCAAATACACATAAAATCGAACGGGCAACTAATCAAGCAAGAATATAATTCGTTTTCTGAAATTTGAAATCTCAAAAACTCAGCCTGAAATCGTGAAGTGAAGAGAAGTATTGGAGAAATTCTGGAGAAATTCGGAATCAGTAAATTCATCCAGGAGGGAGGGAGGAAGGGAAGGAGTTACAGAAAAAATTGAAATAACTGAAATTCAATCTTGACGGGGGTAAAGGAGAAATTCGAAATTACCAAAATTTAATCCAAAGTGGGTTACAGGAAAAATTTGAATTAATCAAAATCTAATTTGAATTAGGGCGCAGGAAAAATTCTGAATTATTAAATTTGAGTCTGAAATAAGGTACAGGAAAAATCATAAATTACTAAAATTCAGATTGAAGAAGGGTGGGGAGGAATTATAAATTACTAAAGACGAGGAGGGAGGTACTGGAAAAATTTGAATTTACGAAAATTCATATTGAAGGAAACTAGAAAAGGAATTTGAAATTAAAAATCGAAATTCTGTCCGAAGGGAAGTACATATGATAGAAAAAATTTTAAATGATTGTTTAGAGCCAAATAGATAAAAATGAGTGATTAGACGATGAAAAATAGATTTCGAGGAACACGATTGTTAAAATTTTGTATTTAAAGAGGTGATTTAACCTGTAACAGAAACATTTGATGATATTTTTATTTACGTGATAATTTTTTTGGGACTCATGTTTGCTGATTTTTCAGCAAATTTCTTAAATTTCACTGACTCTTCAGTGAATTTTCACTAATTTTCTCCTGTGCTGCAACTCTAACGATTTCTCAGTGATTTTCGATAATTTTCACTGATTTATAATTGAGAGAGTAGTTAATAAAATTTTCTTAGAAAGGCTGCAATTGAAAATTTATTCAAATTTTTTCCAACTCATTATGTATCTAATTAGAAGAAAGTTTAAAAAAGTACCTAAAACGTGAAATCGAAAAAAATTATAAAAATCAAAATTGGATGAATTTTGAGACGATTTAAATTTTAAAAAATTTTACTGATGAAAAAATCCAAAGATTGAATACATAATAGAGGCGAATTATGAAAAAAAAAAAAACATTTTTGCTATTGCTGAAAATTGTCGAGAATGGTCCCATGAGTAACCCCAAAGAGTTACCACCCCAAAAACCAAAAGTGGTCATTTTTCGAGTACAGAAAATGTGAGTCAAATTTCGTCCCCCTTCTCTAATTTTCTATAAAAAAAATCGAACACAGTTTCTGAAATATTGAATAAAATTGAAAAATCAAACAGATACTCTGAAAATAGATACATTGCTGAGCTACAAAATGGTAAATTCACGATTAAAAATTATTTGCTTTGAATACTCGATATTCGAAATTTTCCATAATTTTTCGATGTTTCTATCGAAAATTAGAGGAGGGCACAGTGGGACCAATGGACAATTTAGGCGGAAAAAAGTCCCATGAAGGTTTTTCAAAATTTTTTCGGACGGAATATATGTAATTTTTAACGCTGAATCCAAATTTAATATTATTTTTACATCAGGACCCTTGGGGGAGGGGGTGAGGGGGTGAAAAGTGTAAAATGGGGGTTGAAGTTGATATGGGTGTCCAAATCTAAGTTTTCAAGGGTGCTGAATCCAAATTTGAAATAATTTTTGCACTAAGACCCTCGGGGGAGGGGGTGAAGGGGGTTAAAAATATAAAATAAGGTTGAAAACTAATATGGGTGTCCAAATCTACATTTTTAACGATGCTGAAAACAAATATGATATTATTTTTGCACCAGGACCTTAGGGGGTGGGGGTGAAGGGGGTTGGAAATATTTTAAAAAGTTGAAAATTAATATGGGTTCAAATCTGCATTTTTAACGGTGCTGAAAACAAATATGACATTATTTTTGCATCAGGACCTAAGCTGAAAGGGTGAGAGGGATGAAAAATGAAAAATGGGGTCTAAATTTGATATGGGTATCAAAATATACTTTTTCAAGAGCGCTGAATCCAATTCTGATATCATTTTTACTCCTGGCTGGGGGACGGGTAAAGGGGTCAAGTTATGTTGCTAACAAAATATTTTTTTTTATTTTTAATAAAAATCATATATTACAAAAAAAATCACAGTTAGCACTTCCTTTCACGCTCATGGCTGCTTTCGACGCTTTCGACGCTGTCGTCCATAATTGATAATTCTTGCACGTCCAAATCGAAATTTGTGATCTCCCGAGGCTTCAGGTGAAAAAATGATATTAAATCTGAATTCAGCACCTTTGAATAAGTGGATTTCGATACCTATGTCACTTTTATACCCTATTTCATATTTTTGACCCCCTCACCCCCTCCCCCGATGGTCCTGGTGCAAAAATAATATCAAATTCGAATTCAGCACCTTTGAAAATGTAGATTTGGACACCCATATCAACTTTATAACCCATTTCACATTTTTGACCCCTAACATCCCTCCCCTTCCCTATTCCCGAGGGTCTAGTTGCAAAAATAATAACAAATTTGTATTCAGTGTTGAAAACTACGTATAATCAGTACTTGAAAGTTTCAATTCCGTCGATAAGGAATTTTTTCCATCTAAATTAAATACTCAAGTTACTCACCCTCCCGTGGAAGGGGGGAGACGCGGATCGATTGAGTTAAGGGCGATATATCTTCAAAGGGAGTGTAATTCTTAAACTTTTAAGATCAAACTCATCGCACCCTAGCCCAATTCTCTGTTTAAAAATCGAAAACTGTGAAAAGAATGAGATCAGAAAACAATGCATTGTAATGTAATTAGGGAGAAAAAAATTTTTACGCCCTTACGGAAGGAAAAAAAAATTTTCAAAAAATTTTTCCAAATAAAGGAAGCAATTCTGCATTTTTAGAGCCCAAAAACGTCTTCTCAAAGCAATTTTTAATTGGTGTAAAAAATGGATGAAGAAAATAACTTTTGTATCTTTTTTTTATATTTTTTGAACTACAAAATAGTGTGCTGAAAATTAAGCAAGGCCTAGACGCAAATTTTTTAAAAATATTTCGAAAGCCTTTACCTCAAGCAACATTTTGCTGCAATTGGGGTTTTTCTATACCGCACCTGGGGTTTTAAAAGTCAACTTGACCAATTTTTTGAAAATTTTAAAAATTGAATTTTTACTACCAACTTTGAAGGTCTCTAATCGCTAGTAAAATTATTCAAAATTCAAAATAAATTGCAAAAATGGAATGTACTGACTTTTTGGAGTCTTTTCCATGTTTCGGAATGATGGTATCATGAAATGAATTCGAAATACAACATAAAATACAAAGGCGCGCATCTTGAGTACGTTAAACTCGTATTCCCGCTCTAGCACTGTACTCGATGTTTCAAGTAAATTATTGCGATAACAATACAATGAATGCGATTTTTAATGCTTGTACCCTTTACTTAAGGGTATTTCGAGTTAAAAAAATCCTATTTCAGGTTTATTGGTGAAAGTGACTTTTTTCCGCCTAAATCGCCTACTGAGCCCACTGTGGAGGGGTACGAAATTTGGCTCACATTTTCTGTACTCGAAAAATTACCACTTTTGGTTTTTGGCCTGAGGTTCAATATATAAAAATTTGATCCGTGGGGGTTATGGCCAAAGGTTTCAGGTACCCAAATCACGTTTTGTTAGTTTCAAAAAACAAAATGGCGAGGGCGCAAGGGCGAAAAAGGCTATGGGTGACGGTATTTGGGCCAGGTACCTTGTGAATGAGAGGTAAGATGGGGGGTAGGCACACAGGAGGGGAGGGATAAAAATTATTAATACCAAAAATTTACATAATATAACTATTTTCATGCCGACAACATGCACTTTAGTAATGATTTTATACCTGTTATCACGTTTTCAATAATACTCATACATTTCCCAAAACCCCTTTCCTTCAAGGGTCTCTATCTCCTCCGCTAATGGTCATACAAAAAATTGTTTATATAAAAAATGTTGTAAATTGAGTGTAGAACAAAAAAGTACTGAGCTATTTTTACCCTAAAATCAAACCCTGGGGAGATAATGCGAAAACCTCGTTTTTTGGGGAGGTTCAACCCCCCTAAAAAATGTTGCCTGAGGTCTGTAGGGAGGTAACTCTTTGGGGTTACTCAAGGGACCACTCTCGACAATTTTCTGCAATTAAAACTTTGCTGGGCAAAAATGTTTTTGTTTTTTTTCAAAATGATGCTAATTCGCCTCCATTAAAAGCTTTACAAAAAATTAGAGTTGAAGAATTTGAAAAAATTTGAACTTGGATCGTCGAAATCCCTTTTGCGTCAAAATAATTTAAAAGCTAATAAATTTTCAAAGTAAAATCAAAGCAAATTTTTAGCTACGAAAAGTATAATCAAAAACTTAAAGCTGATCGTTTTGTACTTTCGAGCTTGATTTTTCAAAAAAAAACTTCGCTATGGTTTCATTCGGACAATCGTCACCTCTGAATCGTTATAAAATATCATTCTGTTTAAGCCAATTCCTTCAAAAATCACTTTCTTTCATTTTCTAAGATGGTCATTGAACTTTCTGCACGAATCCAATCCTCAATATTTAAATTAAAAAAATCATAATTCCTTAATAACCTCTTACCAACAACTCACCTCCTCCACCTGAAATTCTTCGACTCCCGGCGCACAACCCCCCTACCCCCAATCCACCCAAAACCCCTTCTCCGTCGCTCTACTCGCTGCGAAATCGAACCCCAAACCCTCGCAAAGAAACAAACCAACCGACAGAAATGCCGAATCATTAAATTATTCATCGCGAAAACGATTCATACGTCTCGTCGAGATGGCACGTCAAGCCTTTGAAAAAAGGAACCCCAACTACACGCTGTTATCATCTCGGTCGGCTCGTCTGAAATCCCAAACACACCAAAAAGGCTGAAAAATTCACGCCTAAGAAGGACACCGGGATGAAAATTTAATTCAATTTTCCATCGGCGATATCGCGACCGGCATCAGTCGAGGGGTGGTGGGAAAAAAAACCTAAATAATTTGAAAAACTACCTTCGTCGCGATAGGTAGCTGTAGGCTGGCTAAATGGATTTTTTATTTTTGCCAAAACCTTTCGATAATAAATCGTCGCAATTATTCGGCGATTTATCACGGCCTTTTTGTCGAGCTTATCGTGTCAATAAATTTATATACGCGGGTATACGAGGCGGCGTACAGTTCGGTGTTTTTTCCTTCTCTGCGTCTCCCCCTGGCCCCCTCTCTGGATCTCTCTACCGCCCACATCGAATACGTTTAATTTTCACTTTATACGCGTTTACCGGGATGTTAATAAAATTGCCTATATGAACGAGGCAACGGCAGTGTCGATGTCGTTATGCAAAAGCCATCGAGAAGGTGTACCGATATTAGTACTCGGCATGTGAAATACGCGTACGTGGTAAAAATCGAACGTCGACGAGTAAACGGCGAAGCGGATTTTTCGACGTTTTGTAAAGATTAATCATAAATCAAAGTTCGAATTTAACGAAAAGATTTTCAATTACGTTGAAAACTGGTATCCGAACGAGCAGCAGAATGGCGGGACGAGAAGGCGACGACGGTATCACATAAATGTTAATGCCGAGCTCGTTTAATCTTTCTCTTAAATGTATACCTTTCGTGATGATTGGTTTTGCGGAAAATTTCAGCGGTAATTCAATTTGTTGATTATCTAAGAGTTGACAGGCAAGATAAATCAAGCGAGTTATCTAGGTTCTACTTGATACCGCAATTAATTGCGTGTAAAATTGTACAAACCTTAAAGGTAAATTTTCCCATTCGATATATCATTTAGCCGCTTACCCGATCAAAGGATAATGTTGAAAACCCAAGCAGGGGTCTCTGCGAACATTATTTTCCCCATTTTCCATCTCATCGTGCTATTTCGTATCCTCGTTGAACCTCGTGCTGAAAAAAAAAATCAAAGTTAATTTCGTCTTATTCGAATGAGAGAGGGAAAAAAAACTTCTCGAAAGAAAATCTCAAACTTTCCGGTATCGAACCGAATACAAAAAACTTTTAAACACGGTTTAACTGCTAAACGAAAAAAAAAAAAAACGAATTACCAATCAGATTGGCTTGTTTTTTTTGAATGTATAAGAAAAAAATTCCCTCCTCGATACGTTTTACTTCGTGCTTTGAACGCAATTTCCGAGTAATTTATCCTGAAAGAGATATTAACCGAGTTGCAAATCGATATTAGCCTGCAAGAATTACATTTTAATGTGCTAAAAACATCCACTCTGAATCCAATCGACCAATAAAATCGGCGACGAGGTATACACGTGTTTGGTGGTAAAATTTCGTCGATATCTTTTTACGTGCAGCATGATTCCAGCTTCATTTTCACGTTTAATTTCAAAGCTCCGTACCGTACGAAGGTACCTCGTACGTATAAATAAAACCAACAACGACCGGGAAAAAAACACAAAACACAGCTTTTGGGAAAAGGTTCACGTACAAGTCACGTACTTGAATGTCGGGCATTAATTTCCAACATTAAAATATCTACATGCCGAGGTAAAAACATTTCCAGCAGTTTTTTTTAATTAGTGTAATATCGTATATCTTACATTTAAATTAAAACCGTACTAAAAGTCCGCGTTGAAAATGAGAATAAAAAAGAAAAAAGTTTATATTTTCGCAGGTACACTTAGATTTATACTTCATGTCCGTTTTGTAGTGTACGCTACATTTTGAGGGTTAAGGGATGAGACGAGTCGAGTGATACGAGATCTGTACGAAAAATCTGTTGGCGTTTTTTTGTCTTGTTTCCCGAAACGTAATAAGGATATTTTTTAACGTAAATGTGGTGTAATAAAATTTCAACGAGGGGACGTAGATGAGATGAGTTTGGAGCCGAAATTACTCAGAAAATGTCCAAAATCGCTGCTATTGTTTGTCAAATACGACTTGGCACATTTGCCTCGGCGTGCCGGATTGAATAGGCAGAATGTGCTAAGTATAGTTCAGGGGTTCCGAAAATATTATGATGAAAAATAACAAGATGTGAAGTAGGATGATAATCCATTTTTGTATTTTTTCCAGGCTAGGAGGATCTCTGTAGTTTACGAAAATTGCTTTTTAAGGATCAATTTTGGAGGAATTGCGATGCAATGAGAATTTTCCAAGGTGATAGCCCAGTTCTGTTTTGTTGTTATAGTAGGGTCTCAATTTCACGAAAAAACACATCCGCTCGACTGAGCTGTAAAAAGCAGTTTTATAATTGATCCGTGTTCTAGACATTACAACAAACAAATTTAGCTCAGATGCCTTTTTTTACCCTTCCCTTTTCCGAGGGTCCACCCCCCTTTCTTAAAAACGCCTGTAGCGCTCCTCTTATGGGTTTTAGTGAAAAAAATTTCCTACAAAAGTTGTCCCTCAACATCTCAGTTACAAATTACTTTCTATAGAAAATCCAATTTGAGGCCACCGGTGCCCCTCAAATTTGAAAAAAGTAGGTATTTCAAAAAATCATAAAAATCACGTTTTTTTCATTTTTACCAAAAAGTTTCCAAGATGAGTAAAATTTGTAAATAACCAAAAGTATTCAGAATTAAATTTCCTATTCGGTGAGTTATATCACGACTATTTTCGTCCCGCTCCCCGTTACATACAGGCCCACCCCCCTCCCACACATCAACAATTTCGGTCTTCTAGTAAAATTTTTCAGCAAAAATATATTCTTCACCACCTAATTCACAATTTCGGTCATTATAAAAATTATTTTTTGAGCAATCCCTACCCATTAAATTCGGAGAAATCCCTCAAAAATACATGAAAATACACTTTTTTACGCTTACAATGCAGAGCTTTGAAGATAATTATGTGGACAGAAATTGAGGGAAGTGTCTAAAAATCTTAATTTTTAATTTCCAGTTCTGTAGGAAGAAGCAACTAATGAATATACCCAATTTCTGTCTACATAATTATCTTCAAAGCTTTGCATTGGAAACGTAAAAAAGCGTATTTTTATGTATTTTTGAAGGATATTTTTCGAATTTAAGGGGTAGGGATTGCTCAAAAAATAATTTTTATAATGACCGAAATTGTAGATTAAATGGTGAAGAATATATTTTTGCTGGAAAATTTTTCTAGAAGACCGAAATTTTTGATGTGTGGGAGAGGGGTGGGCCTGTATGTAACGGGGAGCGGGACGAAAATAGTCGTGATATAACTCACCGAATAGGAAAGTTAATTCTGAATACTTTTGGTTATTTACAAATTTTACTCATCTTGGAAACTTTTTGGTAAAAATGAAAAAAACGTGATTTTTATGATTTTTTGAAATACTTTTTTCAAATTTGAGGGGCACCGGTGCCCTCAAATTGGATTTTCTATAGAAAGTAATTTGTAACTGAGATGTTGAGGGATAACTTTTGTGGGAAATTTTTTTCACTAGAACCCATAAGAGGAGCGCTACAGGCGTTTTTAAGAAAGGGGATGGACCCTCGGAAAAGGGGGAGGGGTAAAAAAAGGCATCTGGGCTAAATTTGTTTGTTGTAATGTCTAGAACACGGATCAATCATAAAATTGCTTTTTACAGCTCAGTCGAGCGGATATGAAATTGAGAACTGACTATCATTATCATTAGTATAGTCGAATTACTGCATCCGTTCGTTCAGAATGTAAAAAGCAATTTGACGACTGATTCTTAATCTAGAATGTATTTAGAAAAAAATAAGCTTGGGTACCATTTTTAGCGGACTTCCCGCTCTAGCGGGAATCCGCTATTGCGATCATAAGGGTTTTTTTTTTGGTTTTTTTATTTATTTGTTGAAGCCTTTTGGTTCTGACGCGATTTCTCTCGTTAAACTGAATAGATCGGGCTGAAATTTTTACAGTAGGTGTAGTTCATGCAGGAGAAGAGCTGATTAGTTTTTGGTGCAATTCTGTGCACAGAAAGCTGAGCTTTTCAACTTTAAAGCTAATTTTTGGGACATTTCTTTCTGACGCGATAACTCACGTTAGAGTTGACCAATCGACCTGAAATTTTTACAGTGATTAGAACGTGTACAGGAGAAGAGCTGATTAAATTTTGAAGTCGATCTGTGCATTGAAAGTCGAGCTTTTGAAGCTCAAAGTTTATTCAGTTTTTCTAAAATATCTCGAAAATGGTGCGTCGTAGAGAAAAACGGAGGCCAAAAGGATAGTCAGGAATTTCAAGCTCTACAACTTTGGTTCTCATGAATTTTTCTTAAAAGCTCACCGTTTTCGAGAAAATTGAGCTTAAAGTTGGAAGGCTCGTGATTGGTCAACTTTTCTGATGCGATTTAATCATATTTATCAACAATGGTTCGGCAGATAAAATATCTTCTTTGAACCCTTGTAATACCACCTGCTGGGTCGGCATTTTTAGACCAACACAAAGACTGGTTTTATGGTCCCTTTGAGGCAGTGGTCGGCAGATAAGATCTTTATCAAAAATTCCTTACAAGGCAGACGGCGGCTTTGTATTGGGATCCCCATTGTTACATTTATTTATTCAACCTTTGTTAATTTTATTGCCCTACTTAACTTAAATGTTTGATATGAAGGTCTTTTCAATTTTTGACAGTTTTATTGCCCTACGTGATCTAAATTTTTTGATAAAATTTAAAATGAATTTTTTACATTATTTTTTTTGTTTTTCTTTGTGATGGGAAGCTTTGGCTTTGTATTTTCCGGATTCCTTTTGTTATATTTATTTCTTCAACCTTTGTTAGTTTTATTGCCCTACATGACCAGAATTTTCAATGAAATATAAATTCTTTGATATACCGCCTGCTGTGTCGGCATTTTTGGACCAGGGTGTTCGGGTTCCCTTTGTTATTTATGTTTATTACTTCAACCTTTGTTCACTTTATTACCCTACAATTTAGAAAGGAATTTTGATTGTGTTTATTTTTCTTTGTGGTATAAAGCCGACAGATGCGACATGATTGAGAATGGAATTTTTATTCTGTTTTTTTTTATTCTTTAAGATGGGCCAGCTACTGTGTCGGCATTTTTAGACCAAGATAAAATAATGGTTTTATGGCCCCTTTGAGGCATCAAATTTCTCAGCAGGGGATCGGCAGATGAAAAATTTCCATTCTAAATTTCATTCAAAATTCTGGTCACGTAGGGCAATAAGACTAACAAATAATGAAGAAATAAAATTCTGTGTCCTGATAAAAAAATGCCGACGCAGCAGGTGACCCACCACAAAGAAAATGAAACAATGAAATTTGATAAAATTTTTAATGGAATTTCTTTTGTTTCTTTTTCTTTGTGATGGGCCAACTATTGTGTCGGAATTTTTAGGCCGGGATAGAGACAGACTTTTGAGGTATCATAAATTTCTTAGCAAGGGTTCAGCAAATGACATATTTTAGACATTTAAACC
This sequence comes from Pseudococcus viburni, assembly GCA_033439095.1. NCBI lineage: Eukaryota > Metazoa > Arthropoda > Insecta > Hemiptera > Pseudococcidae > Pseudococcus > Pseudococcus viburni. The sequence goes on along the minus strand of JAVBJF010000335.1, from coordinate 228,947 downwards.
AGCATAAAGTTAATATTAAAAGTAAGAACCCTTGTGATTGGTCAAATTTTCCAGTTTGACAATACACAAAATAAAAAGGAAGTCCGCTATTATGACACAGTGTGTCTAGTTTCTAGCTCCTCCTCTTCCGAGGGTCCATCCCCCTTTCTTGACAATGCGTGTATCTCCCGTATTATTGGTTATGCAGAAAAATGTTTCAAGTAAAAGTTCCTTATTGAAAGCTTTTCTACATTTTTTGTCATTACAAAAATTTCATTTGGAGCAACCCTTGCTCCCCAAATTTCAAAAATGTACTTTCAGAAATACTCAAATTCGAGTTTTCTCATTTATTATAGGAAATATCGAAGATAGCGCGAAATGTGTAATAACAACAAGTATTCAGAATAAAATTTTACATCTAAAAAGTTCATCGCAATACCCCACCTCTCATTCTTAAGGATCCACCCACCTCCCTTCCAAAAAATTAATTTTGTCCAGTGGCAAAGTGCGTTTTTTGGCCATAAACGGAAAATTATGCGAGAGACATGAAGTTTCGTACGGTGAACAAGGATACCATGAGAAATTTTTCGAGCCTGGGAGGCCATTGCCAAACCCCATAGGAGAGACAGGGAAGGTTCAGCCCCCTTCCCCATTTTACGTAATTGGGCTATCGGAGATTTTTTGATGTCATTTCTGTATCATTGAATCCAGCTAAAATCAAAAATGCCATTACTGTCAAGATTCGAGCAAAAAAAGGCCCTCAAATTTGAGATTTTTTTACTCAAATTTTTGCATTTTTCCTCAAAAATGCTCAAAAATTACATTTTTTTCAACTTCTTACTCTGAGTGAATGGAAGGGTCCAAATTTGCTGAAATTATACCATTTTTTCACATTTTTATGTAGAAATCACTATACACGAGATAATATTCATCGGTCGAAGTTTTTAAAACGATTTCTCAATACTACAGGTCGATTGCAATAAACACAGATCCAGAGACACCCCGCACACTTTCTCTGGAGGGGCATAGAGGGTCATTTTTGACTAGTATTTTGCACAATTTTGACTACTTTGAAATTGAAATTATATTTTATTGACTTTTTTTTATCACGTAATCGAGAAGTAAATCACCGAATAATTCTCTGGTGTTCGTGAATCCAAATAAATCCGGATAAGCGAATAATTTTTCATTCAAGTCGCGTGGAAGGGTGGAGGGGTGACTATTTCGGCCAAAGGGAAAGGTAATATTTCGACAGAAAATTGATACGAATATTCAAATCAAGGTTTTCGAAGAATCTGATTCCAAATACGTTTTCGATTTTGCAATTAAAACTAGGGGAAGAGAAAGGATGAACCTGTAAGAGAGGGAGAAATATTTAAACCAAAATAAAAAATTATTGACAATTATATTTTGAGATTTGGTTGGTCGAAGTTGAAAAAAAAGTAGTTTTTAAGCATTTTTGAGGAAAAATGCGAAAATTTGAGTAGAAAAATCTCAAATTTGAGGGACTTCTTTTCCTCGAATCTTGACAGTAATGGCATTTTTGATTTTATTGGGATTCAATGATACAGAAATGACATCAAAAAATCTTAGATAGCCCAATTACGTAAAATGGGGAAGGGGCTGAACCTTCCCTATGTCTCTTGCATAATTTTCCGTTTATGGCCAAAAAACGCACTTTGCCACTGGACAAAATAAATTTTTTGGAAGGGGGGATCCTTAGGAGTGACAGGTTATTCTGAATACTTGTTATTACACATTTCGCGTCATCTTCGATATTTCTTATAATAAATGAGAAAAACTCGATTTTTGAGTATTTCTGAAAATACATTTTTGAAATTTGGGGCGCAAGGGTTGCTCCAAATGAAATTTTTGTAATGACAAAAAATGTAGAAAAGCTTTCAATAAGGAACTTTTACTCGAAACATTTTTTTGCATAGCCAATAATAGGGGAGATACACGCATTTTTAAGAAGGAAGGGTGGACCCTCGGAAGGGGAGGGGCTAGAAAAAATTTCACCCGAGCTTATTTTTTTCTAAATACATTCTAGATTAAGACTCAGTCGTCAAATTGCTTTTTACATTCCGAGAGAACGGATGCAGTAATAGGGACCACGTCAATTTTTTCAAAAAAATATATGTTATAGTCCTAGTCGAGAAAAAAATTTTGGCACCACTCCGGTGAAGATACAATTATTGTGAGTCGAGAAAAAAATTCTCAAAGTCGCGAAAATGCGACCCTCTCAAAAAACGAAGTGATATCTTATCAACACACTGTATGACGTCAATATTTTGCAAGACACATGATCATGTTACTTATTTTTTCATTTGCATTGAAATAACTCAAAAATTTGAGTGAGGACATAGGTGTTTGAGGTAAGGAAAATGATCTACGTGAAATTCTTTACAAGATGGGACTGGTTTAAAAGTCGTGCAGGCGATACAACAAAAGTTATAAAAGTTCAAAGCTATAAAAATACGTTTTCATTGCAAATTTTACATTTTTTCCCCCTTCACATTAAAATAACTCGAAATTTTGAGTGAGGACATAGATGTTTGAGGTAAGGAAAATGATCTACGTAAAATTCTCTACACGATGGGACTGGTTTGATAGTCGTGCAGGCAATAGAACAAAAGTTATAAAAGTTCAAAGCTATAAAAATATTTTTTTCCCTCTCTACATTAAAATAATTCAAAATTTTGAGTGAGGACATAGGTGTTTGAGGTAAGGAAAATGATCTACGTAAAATTCTCTACACGATGGGACTGGTTTGAAAGTCGTGCAGGCAATAGAACAAAAGTTATAAAAGTTCAAAGCTGTGAAAATATATTGTTTTCCCTGTACATTAAAATAACTCAAAATTTTGAGTGAGGACATAGGTGTTTGAGGTAAGGAAAATGATCTACGTGAAATTCTCTACACGATGGGACTGGTTTAAAAGTCGTGCAGGCGATACAACAAAAGTTATAAAAGTTCAAAGCTATGAAAATACGTTTTCATTGTAAATATTACATCTTTTTTTCACTTTACATTAAAATAACTCGAAATTTTGAGTGAGGACATTGGTGTTTGACGTAAGGAAAATGATCTACGTAAAATTCTCTATAAGATGGGACTAGTTTGAAAGTCGTCCAGACAATAGAACAAAAGTTAGGAAGGTTCGAAGTTGTGGGAATATCAAATGTTTTAGTACATGCGTTTTAATACACGTGAATGCGCGGTTATGGACGCGTCGTTCGTCGTTCTGGTTTATGCAAAATTTTGACGTCACGTCTACAGTGTGTTCCGCAAGGGTCCGTTTTTTCTGACAACAACACACAATCATCTATAAAAAATGTTGTATGAGGTCTTTTTGAAAAATAATTTCGGGAGTGGTTTTCTGGTATATTAGACTATATTTTGTCGAAGTTTCGAGTAAATCGGACTACCTGTATATGGTCCCTATTCAACTATACTAATAATATTATTATGTTATGTAAAAAACATAATTTTACATATTTTGGATATCTTGAGTCCACTTTTTTATATTTGAGTATGTATTAATAGTTTCCAAAAATTATATTTACTTTGAAAAAAATGAATGAAAAAAGAGCATAATTTTTTTCATCAACACCACCATTTTTTATCAATTTTGTTGCAAGACATGTTGGACTCCAATTCCAGGGTTGCTTATTTCTTACATTTCAATAATTTTCATTTATCACATCGTTTCATGTAATTTTTCAACAGTTCATAATTCATTGGAATTACTTTGGTTCTGAAGTTTTCTCGCAATGTCAGATTATAAGATTATCAATATAATTATTTTGGCAAAATCAAAACGTCACATTTAAAAACTGTTTGCACCTAAAATATTATTTCATTTTGAGGTACTTTTCAATATTTTAAAGATTTGTTGATATGTCTTTTTTGTACAAACGTCATACTTTGATTTTTTGATAAATATTTCTTTTACATAGAATCAAAAATATATCCACGATTTGAAAAATTTTTCCTTCAAGAAAAATTTATTTTATTTTGTCTGATTATTCATTTTTAAAATTCTAATTTAGGCAGATAAAAAAGGAGACAGAAAAACTTATAAATTCGTATCTAGCAATGATCCAATAGCAAAGTCTTCAAAGTTGGGTACGAAACATCATCACTCTTCTAACGTAATATACTTAGTACTTCTTTAAAATGTAATTTCAACTAAGTAAACAAGAGAAAGAAAAGTTGAAATACTTGTAGGTACATCGGCTTAATTAAAAATCAAAACTTTTAATTTATACCAAAGTTCGTATTGAAATCAAAAAACCAAAATTCGTTTATTTTTCGTGTTACTTTTTCAACTTCAAATATATCCAAATTGATGGTCACCCCCCCCCCCAAAAAAAAACACGAAAAATGTATGAAAATTCTATTATCGTTGAAATCACAGCACAAAAGATGCAAACACGTAAAACAAATTGCCTATACTTCTCCTTCAAAGGAATTATTCCATTTTTAGTTTTCTCAAACGAGTTATGCCAGCCTATGTTACATTTTGTAACATTACGGATTTATGACGTGAAACAGATAAAATCGAGGGGATTGCGAAGCTTTAAAAAACAATAAAAAAATCAAACGGTCATAATTCAAGTGCCTTCAATTTTATAGAGCTGCAATTACTACGACAGTACGTGAAATAACTCGCCTATTTATGTCTTTAAAAAGAACTAGGTCATGTCTGAATCATGCTGTATGAATACAAAATGGCAAAAACTTCCATATTGGTGTTTTAGAGGCTGTAAATCAAAAATATAACCGAATAATTCCACCCTCCGATTTTTCCTCGCCTTTGGTTCATTAAAAGCATCATCATAGGCCATGAAAACATTGAACTTTGTTCCAATAACAATGTTTTCATTTCAACTTGACCTTATTTTTTTTTCATTTCGACGAAATTTTCTCGACATTTACGAACAAAATGCAAAAATTGTCAATTTATTTTGAAAAGTTGGAGAAATTAGGTTCTGTCTCAATCACGCCAGAAATACGATTTCATCGTACAGAATCTCGATCCAATTTTCCCCAATTTTCTTCTTCTCAAGCAACCCCAACAGGAAATTTTCTTCGCTGGAAAATTCGCCCAAAAAAGGAAAACAACATTATTTGAAACGAATAAAACGGAGGAAAAAAAAATTGATTTTCGAAATTCGCAATTCATTCCGCAATAAGGTTTCCTTTGTACAACACTAATGCATTTAGTAACGTCTCCCTGTCGCCCTTCGTCACGTCATTACTTAATGACGTCCATTTTCACGTGGTTTATTGTGGAAAAGTCATATAGCGAAGTGCATTTCGCCAGCGCAATTTCGAAACCATTTTAAAATGTTGGTTTTTCTCTTGGAAATGAACTTTTTGCCCCCTCTTTTCTATCGCACACGTCGATTATTTTTCAAATGCAATGAACGAACTTAATCCTCGATAAAATGACGTAGCGCAGACGAGAAAACTACTCGGGCAGCCTTTGACAAAGAAACAATTTTTATCTGCTTTTCAGCGCGTTCGCACACATTCGAACATATGAAAACTACGATTCGTGTCGGATACGTAGTCGTTGCGGAAAACGCGTACGCTCTCGTACGTAATTTTCTTCAATTTATTCGACTTGTTCGGTTATTGAACTTTAATTTAATATTTTTCAAACTGCCAAGTACCTATAGATATGAAATGGTAATTTATCGTGTATCGGAGCGAATTTCCCGAATAATTTCAACGTTCGCGTATATAACCTACATATATTCCGTAATTGGAATTTCAAACGTATACGCGTTCACGAGGGCGAAAAAATCTCTTCTTTTATTACTATTTGAACAATTTCGCAAACTTTGCGCGCAGCTTCCACGTATACATAAATATCGTCGGAATCTTTCGTTTTTGTATTTCTGAACCGTCGAAATCATGTATTCGACGACGGTAACGAAGAATTTTTAAATTTTGTTTATAAAATATACGTACGAGGCTTCGCATTTCTATGCTAAAACAAGCACGAAAGTAATTTATTAGGGGCTGATGAGCAAGCATGAGGGAGAAGGGAGGATGAAAAAATTCTTACGTATGCTCGAAGGCTTTTTCAGACGAATTTTCTAAACGTCGGTTGTAAAATTTTCAAGAACGATGTGTTTAGGATTAAACGAGGTAAAGGGATATAAATTACACTTAACGAGGTATGCTATAAAACAGTAGAAATGCCCGGAAAAAACCTAAGAACCACGAAAAGACACGTTTCAGGTAACAACCATTAACGCAGGTCTATTTAAAAGAACTTTAGATGCGGCATAAAATTGAAAGTTTGTAGTTTTTAGGAGAGGCGTACAAAAAAATACGATAGACTGAAATTTTGAGAACACCTGGTTGAAAAGCATAGGCGGAGATGGACCATAACGGGAGGGGGGCGGCTTGAGCCCCCGTTTAAAAAAAGTTCATTTTCGACCCTCTCGAAAATTTTTCTATCCTTAAGTTATCATTCCCACATTGTGCGGGGTGGTAACATGTTGCTGTTGATGGACTTGGAATTGATAAATATGGCTAAAGTAGAATCCTCCAGTTAGAGAAGAGGCGGAGAGGTGCGGCTAGATGAAGGCTAAGCCTCAACAAATACCATAGATGACTAGGACTGCATATGAACTGCAGATCACCAACAACTCACTCAATCTTAGTATTTAACAAATATCCGGATATCCAAATACCAAATACTATTTATCCGGATATCACATGGAAATTGCTGAACAGCTCTGAAAAAATCCCGAAAATGGTTAACTTTTCCGAGAGTTCCCAAATTCTTTTACGAACCCTCACAAAATTTGAAGGCCGATTATCAAAATCAAAAAATTGAAATAGAAGAATCGATTATCGAAATCGAAAAATCGAAATAGAAGAATAGATTATTGAAATCAAAAATTCAATTTTTCTCCGTTGAAACTCTTCATTTCGATTATCCGGATATTTGCCAAATATCTGAGTATTTGGATAGCGATACAAATATCTGGATATTTGTTGAACACTACTCAATCTAGCCCCAGGAAAGTAAAGCTTTAGAGTGAGAAGGCAAACACCAGCGCCTATAAACTGGCAAACTCGGCTAAGGGAAAAAATCCTAATAGAAAATCATGATGGAAGGCAATGGGAAACCACCGCCATTAACCTTCCCTAGAATTGTGTCCATGAAAGTTAATATTACAACAGCCCTAAGTCTCTGTCAGGCTGCTACAGATCTGCCAAAACAGCCGGATAGGGAGTGAAGAATACACAGAGTTGAAACACGGCGGAATAACATTAACATCACTACCTAGAATGTAAGATTGATGTTTCAAATAGGAGAACTTACAAATATAATCGTGGAAGCCATGAGACAACATATCGACATAATTAGGAATTAGCAAAACCAGGTGAATGGGAAATGGAAGAATCAAAGCAGAAACGTGAATAAGAAAAATGGGATTGAAGATCAATGAAGAAAGAATAAATGATATAAGCTACACAGGCGGTAAGGTAATAATCGCCGAAATAAAAGCGCAGATGTAGAGGATGATCGACTGAATAAATAGTGCAGGATTAAAATATGGAATGAAAATCAATGCAGGTAAGACTAAAGTCATGAAGTTTACAAAAAACGATGACAGAGAGGTACAGATTAAGATTGGAACTCAAGAAATAGAGAACATAAACAAATTCCGGTATTTAGGAGCGCTGATAAACAAAGATGGGAGAGATCAGAAGGAGATAAAAACACAAATTGGCATGGTAAAAAGTGCGTTCAACAATCTCAAGAAAGTGCTTGGAAATTAAAGCATGGATTTGGACCTCAGAAAAAAGGATAATGAGGTGCTATGTATGGATGATCCTAACATATTCTTGCGAAACCTGGACTATATGAGTGCGGAATGGGGAAAGAAAATTTCCACCTTTGAAATGTGGTGTTATTGAAGACTACTAAAAATCTCATGGAAAGACTACGTAACCAAACAGGTAGTTTTAACAAGAATAGGAGAAGAATGGAAACTCCTATTAGAAGATACAAGAACAGGAAGATGAAATACATGGGGCACAAAATTCGAGAGAATGGTATCTTCATGCTAGCTGCACAGGGGAAAATATATATTCCAAAGTTGTGGAATTTCTTTAGACAATACATCATTAAAAAACGAATTATTATTTTTGAAAATCATCAATTTTTCAAATCTCAGTCCTCGCTTTGCTCGGAAGTAAGTATAAAGCTCAAAATATAGAACATAGGGATTGAAGATTTTGCTTCCCTTTTAATACAAAAATATTGATAAAAAAATAAAATTTAGCGTTGGAAATTTTTCTAAATTCTTCTTCTTTTCGAAAGTAAAAAATTATTAAATTCAAAAAGATCACGGAACTCGTGCTCGAATTACTCAGAGAATACTAAGTGTCACGCGGTTCCGACGTTTTCATTTACGTTTTTGACATTGTAGGGGGGGGGGGGGAGATTAAAAAAATGAAGAAATTTAAGCTTTTGGATGTATTTTTCTTGAAAATTTTTCGCCTTCTTCGCTCGGGCTCAGTAAGTTTACACAATTTATTTTCAAAATGATGGTATGAACGTTCTTCCCTTCCGGCTCAGACAATTGAATATTTTCAAGAGAAAACAATTTGTCCTCATTCATCATGGAACCTGGTAACGAACAATTTTCAAAATTTTTAGAATTTTTTGGAAGAAGAGGAGCTCATCAAAGAATGTCGTGTGTTTTGGAAGCAGAAAAAGTAGCACGAAAAAAGCACGAATTTAAATGAAGAAATTACAGCTTCTGAAAGTCTTTTTCTTCGAAAATTTTCACCCTCGGGCTCGATAAATTTACACAACTCATTCTCAAAATGATGGTATGGACTCTTTCCATTTCCATTCCAGGAAATTAAATATTTTGAAACGGAAATAATTTGTCATTTTCATTATCAAAAAACTTGGTGGCGATTTCGAATGGAATTTTCAAAAAATTTTCAATTTTTTTAGAAGGGAGAGGTTATTAAGGAGTATAGTTTTTTTTAGAAGTTGAAAAAAGGCACGAAAAATGCATGAATTTTCGTTTCTTATTTTCAATAGGTACGACTGGTTGGCAAATTTCCCCCTTTTTTTTAAATATTAGTCGGCAAATTTTTCGTTTTCACCCCCGAGATTTTTGTCCAAGTTTCGTCCCTGTTGGGAACCCTAGATAAATGAAAAAATCGTGGTTTGTGGAAAAATTATTGTTTACCGCAAATTAGTGCAGCGAGATTGAAAATAGCTAAGACTATTTATTTGGAGTTACGGTATGAAATCATTTTTAGAAAAAATCAACTTTGAGAACCCCTGAAAAAAGTGTGAAAATTCATTTTATGAAATTGTAAGCTCGTACAGCATTAATTTTAAGCCCTCACCCTGTAAAAACTATCGAAATACTAATTTCAACCAATCTATATTTTTTACCAAAAAATATTATTCTAACAACAGGCATAATACTACCTATTCTTATGTAATTTTAAAAATAATCTAAATAGGCATAGCATGAATTTTAAAAACTGTATTATTTTTTGGTGAAAAAATTCGGAGTTTTTGTTAATCTAGGTACCTATGTAAAGTATACATATAAATACGTAATATGAGTGATAAGTTCATTTATGTACATTAATCAACGTAAAAAAAAACCTTGTTAAACTAGACACGTGTAGGTATAATACAAATAGACAACATAATTCATGGTTGAAAAACAATCAACGAGACTAAGAATTGATAAAACGAAAGAGTTACTTACAGCAATTTTTGTAAAAAAAAAACGCATTTTCATTCCATTTGAACGTTAAATTTAGAGGTTTAGAATGATTAGATGATACACAGACCCACCATACATTTACCTGCTGTGCAGTATTTTTATTAATTTCGTGTGAAACAGAAAAATAGTGCTGGATATTTTTTACTTATGTATTTCATTTCGAGTGTTTAACTGAAGAATTCGTTTACAATAAACAGTTTTCTTTATAAAGACCTCATGTCATACCAAGCAATTTTACTATATAAATTAATCAATTAAAAAAAATACTTGTGCACGAAGACATTCCAAAAAATTCCATTTTCAAACTCGGCCAGTCAAAAAAAAATGACAGAACAGGTGATAGTGACGGTAAGAGAAGGAAAAGTGCGAGGAATCAGACATACATCTAATTTTTCAAAGACAGAATTCTATGCATTTTATGGAGTACCTTATGGCACACCTTCAGTTGATGAATTACGATTTAAGGTAATCTAAAAATGTCTATTTTTCATTCAACGTAAGCACAATTACATTTTAAAAAAAATAATTCAGTCAAATAATACAGGATCCGGTCAAAGTCAAACCATGGGACACGATTTACGATGCAACAACCGAGAAACCCGGTTGTATACAATTTTCATTGAGGAAAAATAGAATTATAGGAACAGAGGATTGCTTGTTTACAAATATTTACACATCAAAAGTATGCATGAAGAAATTTGATATAAGGGAACTTGGGGTAAGACGCACCACGGGGCAGGATCCAAATCGGCTTATTGTTGCCTGCGATGTGGTTGGAAAAATTTTTCTGCGTGATAGGTGGTTTGAAAAAAAATACTAATAGTCCGGCAGGGGACAATAGGATACTCTGCACCCCTCGCCGATCCTCTGGGACCTGCGTTTGAACTTTCTAGCTTTCGGTTGTGCTTAAAAGCAGCAGCTGCGGATCGGCAGACTTGTGGTTTCCAAAATAGGGCTTCACACTACAACTTTTGAGACAGGTCCCAGCTTTCAATTATTTCGACCTATTTTTGGCTGGTTTGGCTCCTCGACTATATCATCAATTCAAAAATGTCGTCATATGAGGGGAGAGGGGTGTGTGACCTACACGGAAGTCACCAAGAGCACTGGTACTGTAAATTAATACCCTAAAATAGGTTTTCTTCACTGTTTGCAATGAACTTATGCGTAATACTCGAGTGTTGGAGCATATTTTCCAAGGCCAGCCTCCTTCGGGACTCTCCACCTGCTCACCACATCATCGTACGAAAAAAATTTTCTTACAAAAGTTGTAGGAAATTAGGTCTAGAATAAAAAAGTATTGAGCTATTTTTGCTTTAAATCAAACCCTGAAAAGTTATTTGGGAAAAATAATTTTTTAGTGGGGGTGGAGCCTCCATAGAAATCTAGCACAAGGATTGGGAGGTGCGAACTTTTTAGAGGTTAGTCAGGGGACTACCCTCGACACTTTTTTGCAATAAAAGCTTTGCTAGCTAACAATGTTTCATTATTTCCTTATTTGCCTATACACTATAACTAAGTAATATCATTTGTTAAAGATGACTTCGCGCAACTTCACGCGCGTGTATCTCGCGAACACGGCAGTTTCACGCATTAACGTAGGGACAAAATATATAGTAAATTTTGTACTGAACATTTTTGGTCATTATAAATTTTATCGTAAGTGCCTTCGTTTTCGAGTTACAGAGCGAAATATGAAATTTGAGCAAACCTGTTGATCAAAATGCCCGCCATTTTGTATCCAGAGCCAACTTTTTTTTTTGGCAACCCATCATTAAAATGTTCCTTAGGATGTCCCCTTCAAGGAAAAACAGGTCCCAGAGGATCGGCGAGGGGGTGCAGAGTATCCTATTTTCCCCATGCCGGATTATTAATTTTTTTTGTAATATACAATTCAATAACCTATCGAATGGTGTATTTGGTTGGCACTTTCCCTCATATTTTCTTCCCAGTGCAGCGCGTTAAGGAAACATAGTGCTGGTGGGGCAAGATGAAAATTGAAAATGGGACAGGATGCAGACATTGTTTTTACATACGAATTTCTTGAAAAAGCCACATATGGAACTAAACATGCTTCAATTGATATTCTTGTGATATTTTTTTCAGAATATCACATTTTTGCTTCAATTTTCAGATAAAATATCAAAAATATCAAAAATTAGCCAAAAAAAAAACGGAAAATCAACTAAGGCAGCAGAAATTATGTATACGAAGCTTTTAGAACTCCTCTTTCCAAAAATTACACTTTTATTTATATCTGTGGTATCCACTTCTAATATACTTGGGTAAATTTGACAAAAAAATTCACGATTTTTCATCATTTCTGTACTGTTTGCATCTTGCCCCATAAAATTTTTCATCCAGGATGCAAAAAATGGAAAAATTTTCAAAAAATTCTGTAGGGGTAGAGGTATATATCAAAATGGATTTTTTCAGCGAAATGAAAGTAAAATGTTCGAGCTTCAATTTGTCGCAAAAATCGGATGATTCGACCAATTTGAATGAATTTGGCTGACTATTTGGTCTAGGTATCTTGCCCCAGGTCAGTGGCTTCGTCAGAATCGAAAATGGGGGAGGGGCACAAAAGAGGCCGTGTGTTGGATAACTTTTTTTTCGAAATGGAAAACGGGGACTGACTTTTTTCACCTGCTGAAAATGCACATATTCAGTGACATCGGAAGCTTTTTTGATAGGGTATACCCTCTCAAAAAAGCCCTCTTTGTATACAAAGAGGGTAAATATGAAGACTTGAAATATGGTACCAGAAGAATTCAAAGGGAAGGGGGTAAAAAGGGAACATTCTTTCGCACTTTCGTCTCAGATAGATCGTAGAATGGTAATTTTGTTCATACTCGAGCGAAACGAGGGCGAAGCTTTGAAAAAATTGAATTTTCAATGTCCTTAAAATACATTTTCCCATGTTTTAATGCTTTGAAAACCCATATCTGATGTAAGTGTAATGCAAATTTATAAATACAATATATTTTTTTTGGAGGGGGCAAGCGGGGGCCAGAATTTTTTCGAGGAGAGCCCCCTCCTTGACGACACTTTTGCCCCAGGTTCCCTTATAGTTAATCAGTCAATACTTTATAATTTTCTTCACTCTGAATCTTTATTAGTTGCCCTGCGAAGACGAATCATTGAGACCTGTCATTGTACTGACGCACCCTGGAGGTTGTTTTTTTGGTACACCGAATCCAGATCATTTTGGATCCCCCGAATTTATTATGCATCACAATGTAGTTTACGTTTGTATTGGTTACAGACTTCATATATTGGGTAAAAAAAAAGCTTAGCTATTGAAAAAATATATTTTTTAAGGCCCCACATTGACACGTCGTTTCACAGGATTTCTGAATTTAAAATTGGAAGAATGTTCGGGGAATCAGGGAATCAAAGACGTTATCGTGGCCCTTCAATGGATCAAAGAAAACATAAGCTCATTTGGAGGAGACCCAGGGAATGTAAGTTTACTGGGAAGTAGCAGTGCAGCTTCTATTGCCAACATCTTGATGTTATCGCCTGCAGCCAAAAGTAGGTATTTTTGCACCTTTGCTAAAGCAATGCCTAATTTTCACTCTTCATTGTATGCAATATGCATAGGTCTATTTCACAAAGCTGTGATTATGGGTATACATTTGACCGATCCCTGTAGGCCTATTCAAGACACAAATGAAGACCATGCTTGCGCGATCGCAACAGCCTTAGGGAGTGGCTCCATATACGCGGCGCAGTGCGGTGCGGTGCGTTGCGGTGCAGTGCGGCGCGGCGCGGTGCGGCAAGACGCGATTTTTTTTTTGTCGAAAAATTTTTATCTAACAAAACATAACAAAAACATTTTACAAAATTTTCAGCAGCCAGTGATAAATGAAAATAAATAAATTTTATTGGTTGCCAAGGTTTTGCACAGTTGTTCTCATTCGCTTTCGTGGTGACAACTTTCATTTATCACTGGCTGCTGAAAATTTTGTAAAATGTTTTTGTTATGTTTTGTTAGATAAAAATTTTTCGACGAAAAAAAAATCGCGTCTTGCCGCACCGCGCCGCGCCGCACTGCACCGCAACGCACCGCACCGCACTGCGCCGCGTATATGGAGCCACTCCCTTAGGATACAAAGATGATGCTAATGACAACAAAAAACTGTTATCATTCATCAAAAACCAAAAGCTCGAAGATCTAATCGAGGAACAGTTGAAATACCAACGAATATTACACAAGGTGACCCAAAAAGTTTCAAAACAAATACAAATTATTTTTTCAAATTCATATGCAACGAAAAACTAAATTTTATCCAGAAATTGGTTCCTTTGGCACCTTTCGGAATCTTCTTACCATCCTTAGACAGAGGCATTGTGCTCCCAGAATCGCCAAAAATCTTCAACAAAACGGTATCAAAAATACCAATCATGACGGGATTTTGCGAAAGAGAATCGATTTTAGGATTTACAAGTAATATATCAAATCAACGAAATTTTAATTTTGTATCTAAATCCATACGCTTTGACCAGATCGCATCAGACCATACACTGAGAAAAATTTCAAGAGATCATTTTGTCAAAGTCAGTGGAGTTGGGGCTATGGTCGAAGTGACGAAGAAGTCGAATTTATTAATGAAAAAGTTGAGTCATTTTACACAAACGGCGAACCTATTGAGAGAGCTTCTCTGTCAGTAAAAGTAGATGTAAGGAATAGAAGAGTTATAGATCCTTAGGTATATTTACTTGATGAATTTTATAGAATAATACTCCTATAGATCCAAACTGATATCTGGTTATCTTGCTTGTATGATGCCTTTATCGATGTTGTGGCTGCCGAAGCGCCAGTTTTTCTATACAAATTCAAATTTGAAGGGGAGAATTTTTCATTGAAAACTGTCATGTCTAAAATAATGGATGGGGAATTGGATGGTTGGTTTACACAATGCTCCTTAATTTGATTGGAAGAAATTATTTTTAGGATAATTTCTGACTCGTTTGATTAAATTATGTTTCACTTCAAAGGTACATTTCACAGCACAGATTTCAGTTACTGGAATTGTTTCCAAGAAATTAATGACAAGCCAACGCAAAAAATGGTCGAGACTTTTACCAAACTTATTGTTACATTTGCTACGACAGGGTAAGAGTTATTGAAACTTATTTCACAAATAAGAAACTATGCGGATTATCATCCCTTCTTATGATAAATGCAATTTTCATACTTAGGAATCCGAATCATACGAATTTACCAGTCAACTGGGAACCTACCAAGCCAGACAAACCGTGTTATTTGAGTATAAACGATGAACTTGAAATGATCGATGGCAAATTGAACCACGAAAGGTCCGAATTTTGGGATGAAATTGTGAAACAATTTAATCATTGAAACATCTTTGGTGTTTTGTCTGAGCGAATAGAATATATTGTTGAAATTATCAAAAAAAGGCAGCGATGGGAAACTGAAATGATATCAGTTTCAGTTTTCGTTTTCAGTTTTTTTCAAATTTTTTCCTTTTGCATTTGCTGAAAGTTTATCATTGATTTGAGTTTTTTTTTTTTAGAAAAATTGACCACTTGGTCGAAAAAGTATTTTACTGAATTCTGAATCTAAGTAGGTATATGAAATTATGTTTCAAATGAGTTATTAGTGGCATTTTTTGTTTTTTTTTTCATGCAAAATTGACGATTTTATTGTAAGAATTTGAAATTTGTTGTTGGAAAACACGTTCCAAGTAGAACTTTTGGAATGAAAATTTTCAATAAAAAATTTATGGTACTCAAAAATATTTCGAAAACTTTGCCGTCCATCAGATAAATCTAACCATTTCTACCAGATGGGAAATTTCATTCTCTACAACTTCGGTTCTCATCATTTTTTTTTGTAAAACGCTTGTCACTTTTTGGTAGGCAAGGCACAATAAAATGCGATTTTTTCACAGAATTTAGAAAAGTTTAAGCTGCTGTAACTTAATATGATTTTGGATTCGTGATCCCTTCGAATCATTCCTGTGATTCGTGATTCGAAATTTTTGTACTTTTCTAATCATTTTACGAATCATTTTTTTTCAATATTTTTTCTATCTGATATTTTATTCTTGATTTTTTTTGCATCTTGATAGTTGATATTTTTTCGAAATTTTTACCAAATCTTGATTTTTTTGTTGACATTTTTCAACTCTTGAAATTTTTTCTCCTGATTTTTTCCAACTTTAAATTATTTTCTCCAAACTTTTCTTACTTCGCATTCTTTCTGAGAATTTTCATTTTTTTTTCACTTGAATTCAAAATTATTTTTCTAATTTAAGACTTTTCTCAATTTTTTTCAACTTTAAATTAATTTTTCTCATAAATTCTGAATTTTGTTTCCCACTTTCCCACCCAAAAGAAATCTTCAATATAAGTGAATGAATGAAATGAAATCGATTTCTTTTGGGTGAGAAAGCGGGAAACGAAATTCAGAATTTATGAGAAAAATTAATCCAAAGTTGAAAAAAATAGAGAAAAGTCTTACGTTGGAAAAATAATTTTGAATTCAAGTGAAAACAATAAAAATTCACTGAGAAAATAATTCGAAGTTGGAAAAAATTAGGAGAAAAAATTTTAAGAGTTGAAAAATGTCAACAAAAAATCAAGAATTGGTAAAAATTTCGAAAAAATATCAAGATACGAAAAAATTATGGAAAAATTTCACGATTAAAAATTGTAAATAAAAAAGATTTCTAGGTGGGAAAATTTACAAGAAAATTTAGAAGCAATGTGAAGTAAAATCGTGTCGATCTGTGTAATAAAATAAAAATTTAAAAAAACTGAAACTCGACTGAAATTCATTTCTGTTTCAGTTTTCAGTTTTCATAATTTCAGTTTCAGTTTCAGTTTCCCATCAATGAAAAAAGAATAAAAAATAACTTAAGAACATTTTCATTTCTGTCCATTCGAACTTTTTTTTTTCTCGTGTGGAACTTCATGGTAAGATGAGTGGTAGAGAGATCCGTTGAACAACAAATTCACAAAAGAATATCACAACATAAATAAATTATCACGTACAAATCATATTTTCGAATGTGTAATTTCAGTTTTATAAAATTATTTGCACAGAAATTGAAAGTATAAAATTTAAGTGTATATTTTTCTTTTTTCATGCTAATTTCTTTACGAATTCTTTCGTTGACTATCCTCACCCCCGCCCGGTGAGTATTCATGTTTCTTTAAAAAAATAGCCCATTTGTGCACACTGACAAAATTAGAGATACGAAAAAAAAAAATTGAAACAAAAGTGGGTAATAGAGGATTAAAAATTCAGCATTTTTTGTTCCACAATGTTTTTCCATGTTGCAGCGAGTAAACGATAATTTTGCTTAGAAGGGAGAAATGGATTAGAAATCATTTTTGAAGAAATTTTGTGTAATAATTTTTAAAACTACTGGGTCGATTTTTAAAATTTTGTCTCACAAGAAGCATTTCAATTTGTACTATCTCTAGATTTAATCAAAACATTCATTTTCAATTTGAATTTTTCACATTTTATGATTTTCTGGACACCCTGTAGATAGATTATATCAAAAATCGATTGTAACTTCACAACTACATACTCAGCTACTTATACGCAGAGAGTAACGGAAATTTACCATACCTTGAACTAAAATTGGTTAGTAAGCTCATATGTTTACAGAAAACTCCAAAAGTGTTTTATATGAAAAAAAAAAGGCCTCTACATGTATGTAGGTATGTAATATATATCCATACGCAAGTATGTAATAATTATGTGCAACGAAAACACTTATATAGAATTTTGTGAAGTACCTGGTTACGGAAATACGACCAGGTGATGGCGATTAGCCATCGACAGGCGTGAAAGAATGTGATGAGTTGAATAAAGTAATCAAATACTAATTAGCCATAAGTGTGAACTATAAGCCTATTTTACGATTTTACGACTATATAATAATGTATCGAATAACCACCAATGGTCTTTATGCTCTGAATGTTATACTGTGCATTAACCAAATACATTATTGTGAACTTGAACCCGCGAGTTATTATTTAATTACCAAACCCGCGAATCTTTTTGCAATACCACAGTCCAACGTGAAGATAAATAGTTCAATTTAAAGAAGTAACAAAGTCGAGTTATTCGGATAGCTGTTTATTTCAAAGCACCAATTTATTGACCAATTGAGTGAGTACACTTCGCAATTCATTATTTTATTTTGGATAAATATTTTTATCTTGAGTAGAATGACACTTCGGCGAAGAACATTACCTACTTACATCCTACAAAACAGTGATACTTCGCAGCATTTTGATCAGTTTCGTTGAAAATGGAAGTAGCTTCCAATATTTTTTATTCAATTCATTTCAAGTATTAAATTCAAAGATGAATTGTCCTACACCATTCCAACAATTTTGCAATAAATTTCTGGAGAATCTGCAAACTTTGAGATTCTCTACAGAATATTAAGAATTATAACAATAGCATTCCATTTTTGAAAACCCACAAAATAAATAATAAAAATGCCAGCCAGTTCTCCACGCTCTCAATTAGTCATCCCATTCTGCGTCATTTTCAATCATTTTTCAATAAATTTTTATAAAACTGTTTTGGAAACAATAAAATTCTCTCCAAAATTATAGGGATTTCAAAATCATGTGAAAACGCTTATTTCTCAAAAATACAAAAAAAAATGGAAAAAGTGAGAGTTCTCGTTTTTATTCGCAACCACAGTCCCCTCACCAATTTGAAAAATGGAAAATTTTGTGGGATGTAAGTATGATTTTTTGAAATTTTAGCAGTGCTGATTTCGAATTTCAAATCAATTTTTTTAATTCGACTCTCCAATACAGGAAAAGTTTAAATGGAAAGAAATGGAAAATTTTCACACTTACATATGGAATGTAATATTTTCAACAAAATATTCCATTCTCACAAGGGAGGAATCTCAACTCAAAGTAAGTAGCATTTTGAGCTGAAACAAAAATAAATCGAAAGTACATCATAAAAGAACCTCATAGCCAAAATTTCAGGGGCTGAAGTGCATTTATCGCGTTTTGGCGAATTTTTGAAATTTCAAAATTACTTCATCGCCCTGCAAAATTAAAAAAATTGATTTAATGAACAAAAAAGCTGAAATTAGGTATATACCCTATTTTCGACCACCCGAATCGATTGGAAGTGGTTTAAAGACGTCTCGGAGCCTCCACAAAATTTTGGAATTTTCCAGTGCAGGAGAAAAGCTCATAAAAATGGTCTATATGAACTTTGGCACCTTTTGACCTACTTGATCGATTGAAAGCAGAATTTTCCTAAATTCGCAACTTTGAATCCATATCCATATTTTTGGCAGAAAATTAAATTTTTTCCAGGAAAATCCTCTTCCAAAACATAATAATTATTAGCTTTTCTCCAGCACAGGAAAATTCCAAAAATTTCCGAAGGCTCCGAAACGTCTTGAAACCATTTCTAATCGATTTGGGAGGTCGAAAATGAAGTAAAGGGCCATTCTACGTCAGTTTGTATGCAAAGTAGTGGGGGGGGGTCAGCGATTTTTTTCACTTTTTTAATGTAGGTAGACCTGGATGAGAGATGACGAATGCCGCAAACCGCAGCTCTCAAAGTCTTTTTGGAGGGCTGCCACGAGCATTTAAAGTTTCGAGGTAAGTTGGATATGATAAATTTGGGGCGTCGAAAACCATGATGGGTTGAAAGTTGAAACTTTTTCTAATGTGTAGGCCTTTGAACAGTTTTTCGACGAATTTTTGAAAATCAGTGTTGCCACTTTTTCAAACACGGAAAATTAGCTGTGAAAGTTGAAAAATGACATTTCTCTATGATGTCAATCGCCAAAAATTCAAAAAAAAATCTGTAAAGTACAACTTTACAATCTAGCGCGGGGTATAAAAATGCCGGCCAGAAGACAGCGGTTGTTACCGAAGGAATTTTTTTTACTAGTCTACGATCCAAACACCAAAAAGTGTTCATCCAGCGATCTTTTTTGAGAACCAAAAAAATGAGCTGCCAAAATGTCGGTACTATCAGCCTCATTCGAAAAAGTGCAGTTTCAGATTTTTAACCCTGCACAATTGGGGGGAGGGGGGAGGACCCCTAAAAAGGTGATTTATGGGACATGGTCCGAAACAAAAATATTCGACGGATTTGGATTGAGGAACTATTCCCGATACCGAATATGTAATTTTTTTGCGTTGCACCCTGCACAACTGCATTTTATTGCACTTCAAGTGCAATTTTTATGCATTTTGGACGATTTCTAACAGTAAAAGAGCCCTCTTATCCAAAATATAGGTGAGAACCAAAAAATACTCGTCAATTTTGTTGAATGAAGTCATTTAAAGTCTATTTCCGCAAAAATGGGGGAAAAATTCCTGCACAATGTAATGAAAATGAACAGGTGGTCACCCCATCACCCCACCAAAATTAAGTCATGGAATACTTGCTCAAAAATGGCAATGCGATACATCAAAATGGGTCAAAATTTCGCGCTGAATCTGAAAATCATCATCATTTTTTATTTTGACCCCCCTCGGTGGAGTTCTGCCTCCAAACATGAATTTGAGGGGGAAACTAAAGAATTTACATCATTTAAATGAAACGTAATTGGAATTTACGCAAATCAGGTAATTGTGGTTAATTGATCTTAACTTTCAGCATACCTTGACCCCAAAAAAATTTCCAATCCTCATCCCTCCCACCCCCGCCAAATTATAATAAAAACATTAATTTAAAAACAGCGATGCGGCATATCGAAATGGTTTAAAATTTCGCGCCAGTTTCGCGCTAGGTTCGAAAATGGTAATCATTTTTGAATTTGACCCCCCTCGGTGGAATTCTGCCTCAAACTACAATTTGAAGGGGTAAAAATGAATAATTGACCTTATTAGATGAAACGTAATTGCAATTTACACGCGCCAGGCTGTAGCAGTCGATGAGTTCCAATTTTGCAGCATATATCGACTCAAAAAATTTCTACCCCTCGCACCTCCCGCCCTCGCCGCATCATACCTGATAAAAACATTTATTTTATGACATAGCCATAGCCGTGTGACATTTGGAAATGCCTTAAAATTTCGCGCTGAGTTCGAAAATCGTAGTAATTTTTTAATTTGACCTATCCTTTTTTTTTTATTTCCTAATGTCTTTTCATTTTTCAAGAAAAAAATTGTTGTCAATTTTTTTTGACTGTTGAAAAAAAAAGAAAAACACTACGCCACTGACGGCAATTAAGTTTCATCTAATAAGGTCAATTATTCATTTTTACCCCTTCAAATTGTAGTTTGGGAGCAAAACTCCACCGAGGGGGGGTCGAATTCAAAAATTATTACCATTTTTGAACTCAGCGCGAAATTTTGAACCATTTCGATATGCCGCATCGCTGTTTTTAAATTATTGTTTTTATTATAATTTGGCGGGGGTGGGAGGGATGAGGGTTGGAAATTTTTTTGGGGGTCAAGGTATGCTGAAAGTTGAGATCAATCAACCACAATTGCCTGATTTGCGTAAATTCCAATTACGTTTCATTTAAATGATGTACATTCTTTAGTTTCCCCCTCAAATTCATGTTTGGAGGCAGAACTCCACCGAGGGGGGGTCGAAATCAAAAATGGTGATGATTTTCGGATTCAGCGCGAAATTTTGACCCATTTTGATGTATCGCATTGCCATTTTTGAGCAAGTATTCCATGACTTAATTTTGGTGGGGTGATGGGGTGACCGCCTGTTCATTTTCATTACATTGTGCAGGAATTTTTCGCCCATTTTTGCGGGAATAGTCTTTAAATGACTTCATTCAACAAAATTGACGAGTATTTTTTGGTTCTCACCTATATTTTGGATAAGAGGGCTCTTTTACTGTCAAAAATCGTCCAAAATGTATAAAAATTGCACTTAAAGTGCAATAAAATGCAGTTGTGCAAGGTGCAACGGAAAAAAATTACGTATTCGGTATCGGGAAAAGTTCCTCAACCCAACTCCGTCGAATTTTTTTGGTTCGGACCATGTCCCATAAATCACCTTTTTAGTCGCCCCCCCCCCCCCATTGTGCAGGGTTAAAAATCTGAAACTGCACTTTTTTGAATGAGGCGGATAGTACCGACATTTTGGCAGCTCATTTTTTTGGTTCTCAAAAAAGATCGCTGAATTCGATTTCTAGAGCACTTGTTCAATTGTTCATGTTTGGATTGTAGGCTATACTGGTTTTTTCGTGATCAGCATGAAAAAAACTAGAAGAATCAGCCGTGACCTTCAAACAGCCTTTCATAAGTTTAAAAATATCTACCTGTGTTATTCGGGGGAGATAGGTGTCAAAATAAATCAACATTTCTGCTTACAGCTTAGAGCGGTTTACAGCAATCGAGAACATCCAACTTACCCATGTACTTACAAAATGAAAAAAAAAGAAACCAGTTTGTTCGCAGATTATTCGGCTATAGGTTTATGGTCGTTCATTTTGGTGTGTTCTGATCGCGTATATGTCGCGAGCGATTAGACACGCGCCTATTTTCAGATTTTTATCATTTTTCGGTTGACCGTTTCCAGTGAGCTGTGTCATTGCGTAGCTCGGACGAGTTCGGTTCGTAATATTCTCAAGTTTAACAGTATGTAAGTAAATATTATTTGTATAATTCAGTCCACTTAAAAAATATGTCGTGTGGTTTTTGTACTGAGTAATTTTCCCTCAAGTAATTATGCCACGAATTAAGTAATTAGTAAACACAGTTCGTTCAAGGTCACAGTGTGTGCGTATGTAGTAATGCAAATCCATACAATGTTTGCCTTTCACCAATGCCTGTACACATACAGAATCTCGTCTATTCATTCAAATTCCATCCCTCGATCCCTTATTAGCCCTCCTATAGAGAACCAGACGAAAAAAACGCTTTGCTATGATCATATTCTCAAGACGGTCGCTCAGTGATTCAGTTTGTATTATGACGTATTTATTTTACGTTTCAGTGAAAGTAGTGAGCGTTTCGTTGCCTATACGCCATCTGAAAAATCGACTGTGAAGTGTACCCTTGAGAAGCCCATTTTTTGAAAACCCAAAAATAATAGAAATGCCAGCCTGTTCTCCCCGCTCTCAATCAGTCATCCCATCCTGTGTCAATAAATATTTGTAAAACTGTTTCGGAAACCATGAAATTCTCTCCAAAATTATAGGAATTTCAAGATCACGTGAAAACGTTTATCTCTCAGAAATACAAAAAAATGCAAAAAGTGAGAATTCTCCTCGTTTTAATTCACAATCAAAGCTCCCTCACCAATTTGAAAAATTGAAAATTTCGTGGGATGTCAGTACGATTTTTTGAATTTTTAGCAATGCTGATTTCGAATTTCAAATCAATTTTTTTAATTCGACTCTTGAATACGAAAAAAATTGAGATGGAAAGAAATGGAAAATTTTCAAAATTACATATTTTTTTATCCACATTTTTGATATTTTTAACTAAGTATTCCATTCATACAAGGGAGGAATCCCAACTCAAAGTAAGTAACATTTTGAGCTAAAACAAAAATAAATCGAAAGTACATCATAGAAGAACCTCATATCCAAAATTTCAGGGGCTGAAGTGCATTTTTCGAATTTTGGCGAATTTTTCAAATTTCAAAATTACTTCATCGCCCGGCAAAATAAAAAAATTTCATGTAATGAATAAAAAAACTGAAATTAGGTATATACCTTACTTTTGACCTCCCGAATCGATTGGAAGTGGTTTCAAGACTACTCGGAGCCTCTACATAGAAGATTTTGAATTTTCTAGTGCAGGAGAAAAGCTCATAGAAATGGTCTGTATTTTGACCTACTTGATCAATTAAAGCAGAATTTTCCCAAATTCGCAACTTTGAATCCAAATCTATATTTTCAGCAGAAAATTAAATTTTTTCCAGGAAAATCCTCTTCCAAAACATAATATGGATTTGAACTCAAATTTGCAAATTTAGGAAAATTCTGGTTTATAGTCCCTGCGGTTAGCTCGGGCATATTGCACTTTTTGAACACGGGTTGAAAGGTGGTTTTTATTTTAGTATGACCCAAAAGAAAATTTTCGAGAAGTGGGGACGTCAAAAATTTCTCTTAGGAGTGGAGCGAGGGGGAGTTTGGGGGGCTACTCCCATTTTTTCACATGAAGGGTTGGGATAAATTTGGTGTCATTTTCATATAATTCGATCCTTTTAAACTCGAATCTGCAATTAGTTTTCCGATCTGAAACGTAGAATTCGCACAATCGTAGGATTTGTGTCGCGAAAAGAGGCCAATTTTGAGGAAAAAGAGGTGAAATTGCGATTTATTTCATCTTGAGACGAGTGATGTGGTTCAAGTAGGGTTTGAAACGTTTTTTATATATGTAATTCGAACCTTCTGAATTCGAATTTGTTATTGATCGACGCTTATTGGTAGTAAAAAACAGCCAATTTTCGCTAAAATCGACTTGAATTTGCAATTTCCCATCTTCTCAATCTAATACCTCGAACCAATCCTGGTATGAAACCATTTTTCGACTTAATTCAAGCCTCCTGAACACGATTTTTTGATTATTTTTCCGACTGGAAGTAGGGAATTTTCTCAATCGTAAAATTAGTGTAGCGTAAAGCGCTCAATTTTTGCTAAAATCGACTCGAATTCGCTATTTCTCATCTTCTCAACCCAATACCTCGAACCAATCCTGGTATGAAACCATTTTTAGACATAATTCGAACCTCCTGAAAACGATTTTTTGATTAGTTTCCCAAATTGTTGGAAAAAATTAAAACCTACCACTTGTCGTATTAAACCCGTGCAGATGCGTCAAATTTTCCACGACGCTCTCGTGGAAAGTACGGCGTTCACGGACCAATGAATTTTACACATAGAAAATACGAAAAAAAAAACTCCACTTTCCGTAAAACTAAAGAAAGTTGTAACAGATTAGTTGAGAACGTTCCAAACATTTTTTTAGCTTCATGCGACTTGAAGGGGCTGAATAAATTTTTTTAAAAGAAGTCACTACTTTGAGAAGCCATGGCTCAGCTCCCTGGAGTCCCAAGAAGCTAAAAATTTTGTTGGTGCTTTCTCGGGGTTCAAAAAGCTTGAATTGGGCAAAAAAATGATTTTATACCACAAGTGGGAGGACGTGTAGTGTTTGGAAAAATTGAAAATCGCAATTTCATTTCAGTTTTGGCGAAAATTGGGCATTTTGCGCTACACTAATTTCACGATTGAGAAAATTCTCTACTTCCAATCGGGAAAATAATCAAAAAATCGTTTTCAGGTGGTTCGAATTATGTCTAAAAAATTTTTCATACCAGGATTGGTTCGAGGTATTGGGTTCAGAAGATGAGAAATAGCGAATTCAAGAAGATTTTAGCGAAAATTGTTTTTTTTTTAACTACCAATAAGCAACGATCAAGAAGCTATTTCACTTCCTATGGAGAAACCAATACCAAATTCGAATTCAGAAGGTTCGAATTATATAAAAAACCGGTTTCAAATCTTACATGAACCACATCACTCGTCTCAAGATGAAAAAAAATCACAATTTTACCTTTTTTTCCTCAAAATTGGCCTCTTTTCGCGATACAAATCATACGATTGTGCGAATTCTACGCTTCAGATCGGAAAACTAATTGCAGATTTGAGTTCAGAAGGATCGAATTATATGAAAATGACACCAAATTTATCCCCTTCATGTGAAAAAATAGAGGTCCCCCTCCCCCAACTCCCCCTACCTCCACACTTATGAGAAATTTTTGAGGTCTCCACTTCTCGAAAATTTTCTTTTGGGTCAGTTTTTTCATGCTAACCGCAGGGACTATTAATCGATCAAGTGGGTTACCACTATTGGTTATCCGCGATTACAGGTGCTGAAATTCATACGGACCATTTTTATGGACTTTTCTCCAGCACTGGAAAATTCTAAAATTTTCTAGAGGCTCCGAAACGTCTTGAAACCACTTCCAATCGATTAGGGAGGTCGAAAATAGAGTATACTTAATTTCAGATTTTTTCGACACGTTGATTAGATCAAATTTTCAAATTTTGCAGGGCCATGAGGTAATTTTGAAATTTCAAAAAATCGCCAAAATTCGAGAAATGAACTTCAGCATCTGAAATTTTGGAAATGGTGTTCTTTTATGATGTACTTTCGATTTATTTTTGTTTCAGCTCAAAATGTTACTTACTTCGAGTTGGGATACCTCCCTTGTAAAAATTCAAAATCCAACAGCTATTTCATGTCATTTGTTGGGGGAAATATATCTAATTTACTCAAATAATCGAGTACAGTCTACACCTGAAAATTTCTCATATTTTTTAATTCAGCCAGCAGCGAAGAAAATGCCGGAACAAGAAGTCGTGGCGGTAAAAGAAGGAAATGTGCGAGGAATCGGTCAAACATCCAAGTACTCAAAGGCTAAATTTTATGCATTTTATGGAATACCTTACGGCCAACCTCCAGTTGATGAATTACGATTCAAGGTAATCTCTTAAAAACTCACCAAACCATATTTTTGAATCTAGGTAAGCACAATTACATTTTTTTAAATAACTCTGGCACATAATGCAGGATCCGGTGAAAGTCAAACCATGGAATACGACTTACGATGCTACAGTTGAGAAACCAGGTTGTATACGATATGCGCTGAAGGAAAAACAAATTTTAGGAACAGAGGATTGCTTGTTTACGAACATTTACACATCAAAAGTACATATGAAAAATTTATGGAATACCTATTTACCATAATAAATCAATCATTTAAAAAAAAATTTGTTCACTCTTAATTTTCATTAGTTACCCTGCGAAGGCGAATCACTGAGACCTGTTATTGCTCTATTGCATCCAGGAGGTTATTTTTTTGGCACACCGAATCCGGACCATTTCGGATCCCCTGAATTTGTCATGCATCATGATATTGTCTACGTTTGCATTGGTTACAGACTTCATATATTGGGTAAAATGAAGGCTTGACTGTGGAAAAAATTCATTTCAAGGCCCTACATTAATACTTATCTTGATTTACAGGATTCTTGAATTTAAACCTGGAAGAATGTTCGGGAAATCAGGGAATCAAAGACTCTATCCTGGCTCTTCAATGGATCAAAGAGAACATAAGCTCATTTGGAGGAGATCTGAGGAACGTAACTTTACTGGGAGGTAGCAGCGGAGCTTCTTTTATCAACATCTTGATGTTATCACCTGCAGCCAAAAGTAGGTATTTTTGCACCTTTGCCAAACCAATGCCCAATTAGTCTACAGGCCAACTGGCAAAAAGTGTTCATTGAGCGCGTTTTTTTTAGGGCCAGAAAAATCAGTTGGGTTTAATTTGTAAGGGTCCCATAGTTCCGGAAAAGCGTATTTTGGATTTTTGCACTCGCACAATATAAGGAGCTGGAGCTTAAAAACCCCCAATTTCCCCATTTTTCAACTTTGGCCGGGGCAAAAAAATTTTTTGCAGTGTGGAGTCATAGTAGGCGTCCCTGATGTGCGATTTTTTTAATGAAATTTGGTCATTTTTGCCTCAATAATGACTCCATAGGCGTCATCTGGTCTGCGGGCCAAAAAAAAAAAAAACTCAACACATATGTTACACCTAATCCATGTAATTGCCGAATGCATGAAATAGGCAAAAATTTTGCCTAATGCATGAATTAGGCAATCTCTTGCCTAATTTATGAAATTTCTAAATTCAAAGCTTCCTACCACTTTTTTATTCCACATAGGTAAAAAATTCAAGATATTTTTCCATAGAGAACAAACATTCAGCTACATTTCAAAAAAAATTCATCCAGCTACTTCAATTAGAAAATTTTTTACACTGAATGAAAAATATAATGAATGAAAAATCTTCTTTGCAGCATAAAAAATTTTCTAATTGAAGTAGCTGGTTGAAATTTTTTTTGAAATGTAGCTGAATTGTTGTTCTCTAAGCCAAAATATCTTGCATTTTTATTTTTGAAATAAGAAAAATGGTAGAAAGTTTTGAATTCATAAATTTCATAAATTAGGCAAGCGATTGCCTAATTCATGCATTGGGCAAAAATTTTGCCTATTTCATGAATTCGGCAATTACACGGATTAGGCGTAACACATACATGGATTCATTCCATACCCATTAGGCTAAATTTTGTGGAAAACGGTCTGCACAATAGGTCGTGATGAATTTTCGAAGCTGAGAAAACGCATAATTTTTACCCCTATTCGCCAAAACAAAATTATCCAGAAAAATCGGAAACATGGGTTGCGAGCCATCAATAGAGTTAAAATTTTACGAGATGCACAAAGATATTAGTGAAATAATTGAATGAGCATTTGTGAGCGATTTTGAGCCCAAAACCCGGTCAATTTTCATGTATTTTTAAAAAACTGACGTGTGACCAATGGAAAATGGATAGAATTTCACCAAAAACTCGGGAATGTTGACTGAAATTTGTTTTGGGCAATTTTTGAGAATTTTGAACAACGGCCAATTTTTGAGTATTTTCAAATAATTGACGTGCGACCTATGAAAATGGAGTAAAATTTTGCCAAAAATTCAAATGTGTGAACCAAAAATTTGCTTTAATCAACTTTTGAGAATTTTGAGCTTTTGATTGAGATTTTTGGACAGTTTCGAAAAATCATCACGGGACGTATCAAAATGAGATGGAATTTTATGAGGCGATTCAAAAAAAATTGAATAAAACAAAAGCAGTAATCTCTCTATATTAAAAAATCAAAACCGTCTACTCGCGAACTGTGTTTCTGGAAACGGAGAAGTGTTAGTGTTGTATTTACACGAACTCTGGCTTTGTGTTAGTGCCGGAACGAGTTTTCGAGCCAGACGAATTGTGAATGATGTATCTACAGAGCGTTGCGTTTGTAGTGGTGAATTGGTGAGGGTAGTTTGACAATACATACAGTGCCAACTGGTAACCTACCTGTATTGGGGTAGGGGGTAGGTAAGGCAATCTCTCTACACACGTCGCACATACACTGTACAGATGCACACAATTTTCACTCACTGTACAGATTATATACAAACCACTTTTTAGGAGTTTCTTCAATGCTGGAAAATTCCAACATTTTCAGAAAACTCCGAAACGTCTTGAAACCGCGCGCTTTTAATCGTTTTGAGAGATCGAAAATGAAAACGGCAATGAATTTTTCCCCCTTTAAAATGAGTGCCATTTACCTATAAGTATAGGTATACTACCTCCATAAACTTTTTGATTATTGGGAATGGATCAAAGTGCTCAACAAAGGAAAAGTCTGTGGTATATTTTTTACCCAAAAAATTGGTACCTATTTGATTTGTATTCTTCTCAAAGTACTTTGCAGGGGGGGGGGGGGGGGGGCTTCAATCTAATATATGAATAAGTTAAGTACATATATGATTTGTACTCTCAAAATCAAACTTGAGAGCAGTTAGCGTGGTGAAGTATTTTTCTGGGGGAGGGAGGAGGGAGGTAATGTTCAAAATTTTTCCAGAATTTAAACTGATATTTGCCAACCTGAAAGATGAAATGAATTTGAAGTAAAATTTAGTTTTGTGCAGAGAAATACCAAAGTTCGAATATTGAGGGGTCAAAAATTTCAGAAATTCCGACTCGATTTTAGAAAATTTTTGAAAATAAATTTATTCAGCCATTAAACGGACTGACTTTTTTGAAGAAGGAGTTGGATGGCACAAATTTTTTAACCACTTCTCCCTCTCATTCAATACATTGCTTTTCCCTGAGTAATTTCATTGTAGTTGAGAAAACCTATGAAATTTCCAGAAAAATTATAATTCAATTTTAAAATTTTGTGGTTTCAATGTGATCGAAAATCTCAAGTTTGAAGTCCTATGAAACAATGTTATTAAATTAGAAAGCTTGGATAAAAAATTGGCCACTGTTACTTTAAAACTACTGAAGGAAAAATATGATGAGGCCGCGCACAGCGAGGGCAAAGCTTTTAAAAGATTTGATTTACAAACATCGAAAACAAGTTTTTGAGAAAAAAAATGCAATAAAATTACTTGAAATAATTTTGAGGAAAAATAAAAAATCATTTTTGTGGATTTCAATGAAATACATAATTTACAATAAGTCCAAACGCAGTCGGATCAAAGTTTTGAAAAATTGATTGTGATTACTGAAAGAAAACATTTTTTTTTAAATTTATTTTTTCGGTCAAATTTTCCAACTTTTTTTACCTGAGACGAATTTGCCAATTTTTTCTACTAGCATTGCGTCTGGAGGGGGTTGGGGGGCTTTTAGGGGTGTTTATTTCTTTTGTTACTACTGAAATGCATTTGTCATAAGAAAAACATTAAGTACATATTTCTTACAGATCAGGGCGTCTTATAATTTTTATGTATCGTATTCCACCTTTTTAAAATTTTCAAAACGTCTGTATACCTACGTATTTATAGATAAATAGCACTCATTTTAGAAAAAAAAAAACTCCATTGGTTTTGACCCTTCATTACAAAAAACGACGAGGTTCAAAATTTTCAAAAAGGCAAAAATCGACGAAAAATATGAAAGAAAACACAGTTTGGCCTCTCTCCTTGTCCCACCATCCTTCTTTTTTTTATTACGTAGGTAGAGGTACCTATCCTGGACTTCAACCCAAGTAAATTTTATGTACTAGAAGGTTGCTCCAGCAAACATGACTGAAAATTTTGAAAATCAATTAAATCAGTTCATTCGGGCACAAAAATGGCCGAATTTTTTAGAGGGGGAGAAGGGTTGATGAAACGAATTTGCGATTGAACTAAATTTTAAAGGGGCTAGCCTTTTCCGATTATCATTTACTCTATTGCTTATTTCACAATTGTCATAAATTTTAAGAAAAATGTGAATATCAGAGAGATGAATTTGGCCTGAACGGAGCGAGGGCGAATGTTTTGGAAAATTTCTAAGCGAGCAGCCCGAGCGAAGCGAGGGCGCGAGCCAGGGGTTGAGGCCGCGGAGCGGCCTAGGGGGCGGAGCCCCCTAGTTTTTATAAATTTCCAAAACGTGCTTTGATGTAAGTACATAAGGGTAAGGTGCCCCATTATCGCCCACTTTTTTTTGAAGTCTCACCATTTCAAAAGTTTAAGGGCTGGAAATGTCTTTGATGGCTTAATGGATACCTACATCCTTCCCCTCCAATTGTGGAAAGCCCCGGGGCCATCCGTTAAAATTTAGTATTTTTTAGGAATTTTTTTCTGAAACATGTCAAAACGCAAGGTCGAAATTTTGGGTTCCCAATATCGACTACCGACTGATTTTGTCCGCTATGAACGGAATCTACCGGAAAATATTTTTTTTGTGTTTCTCTTTCACAGATGAACAATTTGAGACCAAAATGACAACCCTACAACCAAAATTCGAGAAAATTGAAAAAAAAACGAAATCACTTAAAAACAACAAATTACATTAGATTATAGGTGGTCGATAAAGGGACACACCATAAAAATGAACTTTGAGTGAATTTCTTTTTTATTTAAAGTTGTAATTATTAAAATGCGATGATTACATCAGAAACTTTGAAGTTTCTCAATCACAAAAACACTAGAAACATTTAATTCGATAATTTTAAGAAAAAATTCCAAGGCGTGCAAGCAATTGCTAAAAAAAGTTTTTGGCCTTCCAACTTCTTCTTTTCTATTTTTCTCCGCGAGTTTTGGCTTTCAGGATGTCGGAGTGGTCTTATTTTTCCGGATTTTCGATCAAGAATATGAAAAAAAATTTTCGTCTCGCTGTCGCCCATAGCGCCGGAGATAGACGAGGTGGTCGACATTGGGCACTA
This sequence comes from Pseudococcus viburni, assembly GCA_033439095.1. Lineage (NCBI taxonomy): Eukaryota > Metazoa > Arthropoda > Insecta > Hemiptera > Pseudococcidae > Pseudococcus > Pseudococcus viburni. The sequence goes on along the minus strand of JAVBJF010000335.1, from coordinate 197,448 downwards.
GGCGATAATGGGGCACCTTACCCTTACCTATGTAATGGGCTTTGACTATGTTAGTATTATATAGTCGAAGGTTATGGGTCGACAATCGGGTTTATCGACGCATTTGCGGGCGCGAAGAAGATGATTGAATTGCCCGTTTCTTCTGTTTGTTTATGTTTCATTATTATATTCTAATTACATGTTTAGAGGGTACTTGAAATTGCTTCAAAAAATGTTGGCTCACTTTCTTAAATTTTTACAAAATTCTACCTCAATTTCATAGGTAACAAGTTTTGAAAAATAGTCACAAATTGTCATGAATTTAAAATTTATGAAAATTGTTTACAAAAATTTTGGTTCAAAGTTTTGGATTTGTAACGGAATTACACCACATTTTCATGGGTCAATGCAGATTTTTTTAAATATTCAAAAAACTGACCGCGCTCAAAATTCTCAAAAATTGCTCAAATCAAATGTTGGTTAACATTTCCAAGTTTTGGATGAAATTCTATCCAATTTCCATAGGTCACAAGTCAGTTTTTTGAAAATACTTGAAAATTGACCGGGTTTTGGGTTCAAAATTTCCCAAAATCGCTCACAAATGCGCATAAATTATTTCACCAATATATTTGCGCTGCTTGTGAAACTTCCACTCTATTTTGATCCATGTTTCCGATTTTTCTGGATAATTTAGTTTTGATGAATAGGGGCAAAAATGAGGCGTTTTCGCAACTTCGAAAATTCATCACGACCTATTGTGCAAACTGTTTTCCACTAACTTTGACTCAATGGATATGGAATGAATTCATGTATGTGTTGTTTTTTTTTGGCCCGTAGTCCATATGACGTCTATGGAGCCATCATCGAGCCAAAACTGGCCAAATTTTACGAAAAATCACACATCAAGGGCACTGACATCCCACCCAAGTAGTCCAGCGGTAGATTGCAAGTAAACGGAAAATGAAATTTGGTATGGGGAACAAGGACATCATAAGAAATTTTTTAAGCCCGGAAGGCAATCGCCAAACCCCATAGGAGGGCGAGAGGGGAGGTTTGAAGGGGGGTTCTGCCCCCTATTTTTCGAAATTGGGCTATTCGGTCTTTTTTTGGTGTCATTTATATGCGTCTGAATCCAGCTGAGTTCAAAAATGATATTACATTCAAAATCCGAGAGAGAGAAGTCCCTCAAATTTGAGATCTCTCAACTCGTGTTTTCGCATTTTCCCTCAAAACTACCTAAAAATCACATTTTTTCAACTTTGCACAACCTGTCGAGCTGTCAACTGAATTTTTATTACGATTTTCGAACTGTACGGGTGGATTACCATATATATTGACGTTTTACAACTTCCCAAAACTCCTTTTTCGCTCGGGTCAAATAAGTTTTTGTAGAATAAATATTCACTCATCTCCTATGCGTAGGTTTATTTCACAAAGCTGTGATAATGGGTTTACATCTGACCAATCCCTGTGTACCAATTCAAGACACAAACGAAGATCATGCTTGTGCGATCGCAACAGCCTTAGGATACAATGATGATCCCAATGACAACAAAAAACTGCTATTATTCATTAAGAACCAAAAACCCGAAGATCTGATCGACGAACAGATGAAATGAACCACATATTGCAGAAACCGCGTAAGTCGCTTTTTTGAAATTTTGAGAAAACAACAAAAAACTGATTGTACTGGATATGAAATTTTTTGGGGAAAAATGAATTGCGCCATCTTAAAGACCATAAAAAAAGGAAACTTTTTGTAAAAAAACTTTTTTTCAAAGGTCCTCCTAGTTCTGTACAGACGCGTTCACAAATCGTCGACTTACGCGGTTTCTGCACTACATTACATTAATGGTCCAGAATTTTTGAATTAAACGAGTCTATCACGTAAATAAGACCTCGAGCACACTCCAGGGGGCTTAGAATACTAAAATTTACACTTTTATGACCTCACACTCGAGTATTTTTCTATATTTTGACTCATTTACGTAAAAATTATCAGCAGGAAATCTCAATTTTTTCAGTACAATACGCGTTGTCCTAAAAAATTATCTCTACTTTTGATTAGCTTGGTGCAATATTTTATAGACTCTCAGAAAATGTAGTGCAGAAACGTCATAAAACCTGCACTTACACGTCCTTTCTGCACCAAACCAAAACTTTGGACCGCTGCGGACAGCGCGGGATGCGGTACCGCGACGCCATTTTTTCTCAGAAGGTGTGTCTAACCTCAGAGAACCAAAATCCGCGAAAACATGAGTTTTGGTTTTTTGGCGACTTACGCGGTTTCTGCAATATGTGGTTCAAATACCAACGAATATTACAAGAGGTAACCCAAACAGTTTCAAAACAAATATAGTGATTTCTTATTTTAATTTACATACAATGAGAAATTAAATGTCATCCAGAACTTGGTACCAGTACCTTTGGGAATATTCCTACCATCCTTAGACAGAGGTACTGTGCTCCCAAAATCTCCGAGAGAGAGTGTATTTGTTTGTTTGTTTCCAGCGCGATGTGCGCTATGAACAAAGGCTTAAAATAATTTACAAACTTAAGAAATAGAAATTATAGTATGTTTAGGTCTTGAGCTAAACGTGGTCTTAATCGGCGGTTTGTAATGGGATAAGAAATTTCTGCAATGGAGTTATTTCTTATTTTTATAAGAGAATTTTTGGTTAAATCGAGGATATGGTTATGTAATGTTTTAATGTCGAGTTCTCTACGGATTTGAGAATTCCAAATCCTCAACAAATCCATATCAAAAATACCAATCATGATGGGATTTTGCGAAAGAGAATCGATTCTTGGATTTACAAGTAAGATATCGATTTAACAAAATGTCAAGTTCGAATCTAAATCCATATGTTTTGAGCAGATCGCCTTAGACCGCACACTGAGAAAAATTTCAAGAGGTCGTTTTGCCAAAATCAGTGGAGCTGGGGCTATGGTCGAAGTGACGAAGAAGTCGAATACATTAATGAAAAAGTTGAGTCATTTTACACGAATGGCCAACCTATTGAGAAAGCTTCACTATCAGTAAAAGTAGACGTAAGGAATAGAAAAGTTTATCGATCCTTTAGATATATCTACTGAATTTTATATGTAGAATAATATTCCTTTAGATCCAAACTGATATCTGGTTATCCTGCCTATATAATACGTTGATCGATGTTGTGGCTGCCGAAGCGCCATTATATGTGTACAAATTCAAATTCGAAAGCGAAAATTATTCATTGAAATGTATCTTGTCCAAAATAATGGATGAGCAAGTTGATGGTTGGTCAACACAATGCACCTTTATTTGATTGTAAAAAGTCATTTTTAGGATCACTGCCGAATCGTTTGATTGAATTTTGTTTCACTTTAAAGGTACATATCACAGCGCAGATTTCAGTTACTGGAATTGCTTTCAAGAAATTAATGATGAGCTAACGCAACGGATGGTCGAGATTTTTACCAAACTTGTTGTAACTTTTGCTACGACTGGGTAAGAGTTGCATGCAGATATCACCTCATAAAAAATGATTAGATTAAAGTATATGGCCGGACAAGTCGCTTTTGGGTTTCTAAACACCTCAAGTGGGGGTATAGGGACTAGAAAAAAAAATTTCACAAAATTTTGAATTCCTACCCCTCTCACTTGAAGTTATGGCCATTTTATTACATTATTTTCAATAATTCTTAATTTCAACGAAGGTGAACGCAATTTTCTGTTCTTTGGCGTTACTTTTGGTACAGGTGTACTTATGAAATGATGATTTTTTCAACAATTTTGGTCCACTCCTTCACGCTTTTTCGGCTTTTTGAAGTTTTCAATAATTGTAAAAACACCATATAAGCGATGAGCAATCACCCTGGAAAAATAACGAAATACCTAATACGTTTTTTTGTGTAGAATTTTGCTGTGTATTTGGTTTTGGTCATTTCTTTGAACTAAGACCCGAAAATCGCGCAAAACCGGAAAAATAGTTATTATTTTGGCAGTTTTTTCGAATTTTGAGCGTTTTATACAGAAAGAAATGACCAAATAAAAAAAGCAATCCCATATTCGTGTTCAGCATGTCGAAATACCCCGGTAAACACCCTTTTCGCGATCATCTTGCCTAAAGTTTCAAAATTTACAATTTTTGCTAATTTTTCAATATGGTATTGTTTTTTTCATTTGGTCATTTCTTTCCGTATGAAACGCTCGAAATTCGAAAAATCTGTTAAAATAACACTTTTTTACGGGTTTTCACAATTTTTGGCCCTTACAAGGGAGGTATCCCAATTCCCAACTCAAAGTAAAATTTTGAACCCAAACAAAAAAAATCAAAAGTACATCATAACAGGACCCCGTACCCAAAATTTCCGGTGCTGAAGTTCATTTCTTGAATTTTGACGAATTTTTGAAATTTTAAAATTACCTCCGCCCTGCGAAATATGAAAATTTGATATAATGAACGAAAAAAGCTGAAATTTGGTATATACCCTATTTTTGACCTCCTGATTCGATTGGAAGCGGTTTCGAGACGTTTCGTAGCCATCAGAAAAGTTTGGAATTTTCCAGTGCTGAAGAAAAACCCATAAAAATGGTCCATATGAACATCGGCACCTTTAATCGCGGATAACCAATATTGGTGACCCATTTGATCGAATAAAGCAGAATAAATTTTCCAAAATTCGCAAATTTGAGTTCAAATTTATATTTTTTGTCTGACAATTTTACTGGAAAAAAATTATTTTTTTGCCAAAAAAACATAAATTTGAATACAAATTTGGAATTTCAGAAAATTCTGTTTTAATAGGTCACCAATATAGAAGATCCGCGATTATAGGTGCTGAAGTGCATATGGGTCATTTTTATAGGCTTTTCTCCAGCGTTGGAAAATTTCAAAATTTTCTGACTGCTCCGAAACGCTTCCATTCGATTCGGGAGGTTGAAAATAGGGTATCTACCAAGTTTCAACTTTTCACTTCTAGGTATGCGCATTAGGCGAATTTTTAAATTTTTTCCAAGAAAAATTCTTGCTCAAAAATGCAAATTGGAATTCAAAGTTACGAATTTTGGAAAATTAAGTTTTACTCGATCAAATAGGTCACCAATATAGATAATTCGCGATTATAGGGTCATTTTTATGGAATTTTCTCCTGGGCTGGAAAATTAAAAAATTTTCTGGTGGCTCCGAAACGTCTCGAAACCGCTTTTTATCGATTCGGGAGGTCGAAAATAGGGTATATACCAAATTTAAGCTTTTTTCGTTTATTAGATCAAATTTTCATATTTCCCAGAGAGGAGGTACCTAATTTTGAAATTTCAAAAATTCTCCAAAAATCAAGAAATGAACTTCAGCACCTGAAATTTTGGATACGGGGTCCTGTTATGATGTACTTTCGATTTTTTTTTGTTTGGGCTCAAAATTTTATATTAAGTTGAAATATCTCTCTTGTTAGTTCGAAGAAATGGTCAAAACCAAATACACAGAAAAATTCAACACAAAAAAACGTATTTTTTAGTAATTTTTTCAGGGTGGTTACTCTTCGCTTATATAGTGTTTTTACGATTGAAAACTTCAAAACGCCGAAAAAACGTGAAGGAGTGCACCAAAAATGTTGAAAAAATTATCATGAATACACCGTTACAAGATGTAACTTTGTACCAAAGAACAGCAAATTTCCTTCACTTCCGTTAAAATTAAAAGTTCTTGGAAGTAATGCAATAAAATGGCCACAACTCTGGCAGGGAGGAGGGTTGGGGTCCAAAATTTTGTGAAATTTTTTTCTCTAGTCACTATACACAACTTGAAGTGTTTAGGAGTCCAAAAGCGACTGTGGCCAAATTCACCCCTTATCCGGCCATACGCCATACCCTTTTAATACCTAAACTAAATTAATTTTAAATTTGTTTAAAAAATTCAAAATTAATCTCATAAATTTTATAATAAATAATCAAACTCAATAAATTAAAAATAAAACAAATTACAACTCATCTAGTAATACATACAATTTTCATATTTAGGAATCCGAATCACAAAAATTTACCAGTCACCTGGGAACCTACCAAGCCAGACAACCCGTGTTATTTGAGTATAAACGATGAACTTGAAATGATCGATGGCAAATTGAACCACGAAAGGTCCGAATTTTGGGATGAAATTGTAAAACAATTTAATTATTGAAAAATTTTATAAAATAGCTCAAGAATCTAAGTAGGTACATACTTATTATAAAAAATTTACACATTCATACCGATTCATGTTCTATAGAACTACACAATTCAAGATGAAATAAAAGATACAATGAAACGTGAAATTTTATTCAATTTTTTTCACTACCATTTTTAACTTGAAGAAAAGTATCGAAAAAAAAATTGCCAAAATTTTATAAAATATTATTTTGTTGTAAGTAGGCATCCAAAATGTAAATTCAAAAAATTACTTTGAAAAATTCTAAGTTTTCTTTACATGCTACTTTGAGGTAGGCAACGTAAGATGAGAGGAGCAGAAACCCTTTGAATAACAGAAATTTATAAAGGGTACCGGTGGATAAGATGGGCGAATCTGCCCCCGAGCTGAAATTCAAAACTAACCGATGGAATTTGGTTCCCATGATCTGAAAACCTTGTGGTAAAAATGTTGGCTCCCTACTCTAAAACCAAATTTCATAATATGCAAACTCAGCACATCATAAAACAACAAACAATAAGATACAAATAATTTTATAGGTAGGTATTTTAAAAATTTTGACCCAAATTTTGGAGTGCAGTGACTTCTCACAGATCGGAGATCCGTGAGTAAAAAATCGATGTAAAATACATTCAACTCATTTTTTACCACTTACGAGTTTAGAAAAAAATCAAAATTAGATATCATGAAAACAAAATCAAATTTAAAAGTTACTTCTTCATAAAATATCGCCATAAATTCAAAAATACCATCCAAATTTTTTGGGGCATCTTTTGAGAATTTTAACCCTTTGATTTAGCAGATTTTTAGGTTGACCTATCATGGATTAAAATTTCATAGAGAAACCAAAAATCAAAATCGAATAATTTTCTGAATGAAATTAAACCCGCTTATTTTTTTCAACTGAATGTAATTGATATAAATTTCCTATTTCCCTTTTTATTAGTTTAGATTGTTCATTTTTTCGTATTCCAATGAAATATTTTGCGGTTAAAATTACTCCAACTTGAAAGATGTTTAAAAAAGTTTTAGATTACATTTTAAAATCTTTGGCGAAATTCTATCCCTTTTTCGTAGGTCACATGTCAATTTTTTGAAATCAATCAAAAATTGATTCAATTAGAGGCTGAAAATTCTCAAAAGTTGCTCAAAACAAATTTCGATGGTAGGTATTTTTGTATTTCTGGCGAAATTCTACCTCACTTTCATAGGTGACATGTCAATTCTTTGAAAATGCTCAAAAATTGACCCTATTTGTGGCTCAAAATGGGTTAAAATTGCTCAAATTTAATTTTCATCAGTAATTTCGTTCTGCTCGTGAAATTTTAACCCATTTTGATAGGTCGAATTCTTGGCAAATATTTAAGGCCAAAAAATTTTAAAAAAAGTTATGCATTGATTTACAAATTTTTTTGAAATTATCATTTTTATGAAACCTCTGGCGCCCGAAAAATTGACAGGGTGTCCACTAGGGCGTTTCATTTTTATATGGGAAAATTTTTTTAAAAATATTTTTGACATGCCGCCTTCTAAAAATGTTCATTAGACTTAGAAAACAGGAAATACAAAAAATCAGCCCAAAAAAATAATATTGAGTGGTGGCGCAAGAAAGGTGAAGTTACGAATATGATTGTCCGGTGTTGCATGAATAGCCCACCAACTCTCGCCAGGTTGATGATCGCTCGCGCGGTCTTGAGTACTTTTTTTTTTTAATTACATGAAATGAATTTCGCGTTATTTTTTTACAAACGTGTTTCATGTTATTTGTTTTTAAACAGTTTTTTGTTTCACTTTCAACTTAAACATAAATAATTGACACGCTAAATGAAATGTTGAATTTTTAGACCATTTTTTACATTATATTATATGGCGAATTTTTACCTCCGTTGCGCCACCACCCAAAGTAATTTTTTCTGGCTAAAATTTTTATGGGAGTCTTTTTTTATCAAAAAGAACAAAATGAGGGGGCGGCACTGTCAAATTTCGAAAAAAATGTCACATGAAACACCCTAGTGTCCACTATATTTCAGAAATGATTTTCCTTGACTGTTCCAGGTTTTCCAGACTAATTTTTCAAAATTTTCCAGAACTTTTTTAAAATATGATATTCGTAACCCGTGGGGGAGGTAATTTTTCACGCGATGTACTTACATCCCGAAATTTTGCATCGTATGAATGATATAAAATTCATGAGGGTCCAACGATTTTTTTTTTTCAAAATCACTATTAGATACTTTTTACGAGATCTTTAGATGCTCCTCTTCGGGTCAAAAAAATGATTCAAGTTCAATTCTGAAATTTTTTGAGCCCACCCAATTCCCCCTCACCACAAAAATTTGAAAATTTGATTTTATTACCCACAGAAAAAATTTCAAATAAAAAGAAAAAACTATAAGTATTCCAACCTAAAATAAGGTTTTGAGAAATGAAAAAAATTATGCCAGGTGTCTATCGAATCAAACGAATGAAAATTCAGATTTTCCCAGGCTGAAATTCAAAAATTTTAGAATATTTTATCCCCCCTCCCCCATGAAAAACACATGCCTCAAATTTATAAATTTACGCAATCTCTTGAAATTTTTTAGTTTGTACCAATAAATAAAAAAAATCAATGAGGAAGTGAAATATAAATCATTTTATGGAAACATATAAATGTATTGAGCCCGAGTGAAGCGAAGGTGAAAATTTTTGTGAAAAAGGATTTTCAAAAGATAGAAATTCACCACTTTTCCCTCATACATGTTTTCCAAAACATGGCCACTAATTTTGAATTCTGTTCCATCTTCTTTTCAACATCGTGGTGAAGGGCATCATGGCATGCCTTTCTCATCATAGCTTATTAAAAAGTAAGTTTTCAAAAAACTTGAAATTTTAGATAAATTCTGCAGAAAGACAGAGTGTAAATTACACCGAGCGTAGAGAGGAAATTTTTTTTGAATAATTCATAATTTAATGGACAAAAGACATGCATTTTGAATAAATGAAAAATAAAAAAAATCAGAGAAAAGATATAATAATTTGGCCCGAGCGAAGCGAGAGCGAAATTTTTTGAAAAATTTATAATAAAATAGGCGAAGAAACACTTTTCTAAATGATTTATCCTTTTTTTCGATTTTCCAAAAAATTCAGAGAAAATTCCAAAATTTCATGAATTTTTCCTGACTTTTCCAGACCACCAAAATTCCCTGACCTTTCCCAGTTTTCCCGGGTTTCCAGAGAATGGACACCCTGAAATAAAAAGCAAAATCTAAGCATTCAAAGCAAAATTATAAAGTTTTGAAAAATGAAACAATTTAAGCCAGGGTGTCTACCAAATCAAACAAATGAAAATTCGAATTTTTCCGGGCTGAAAATTCAAAAAATCCTTTACATTTTATTGCCTACTTCCCTTTCGCCTATCAAAAATGAAAAACACATATGTACCTCAAATTTATAAATTTATTTATAAACGTGTTGAGCCCGAGCGAAAATTTTTGCGAAAAAAAATCTTTTTGATCGAAAATCTAAGAAATCTGTTCGCGGTGAAGAACCTGTAACTGTTTTTTGGCATTCCAGGCATTCCTTCGCAAAACAGTCACATCACTGGGATATCGGTAATACTGAAATGCCACCAAAATGTAATATTCAACTTTTTTCAAGGAAAAAAAATCGTTTTTTCATTATTTAAATGATTTTTTCAATTTTTCAATTTTTGGTCGGGGAAAGTTACAAAAAGTGACCAAAAGTCACTAAAAGTGACATTTTTTTATGAAAAAGTGACTAGTGACTTTTGATGAAAAAAAGTGACTTTAGTGACTTTTGATGGAAAAAGTGACTTTAGTGACTTTTGATGAAAAAAGTGACTTTAGTGACTTTTGATGAAAAAAGTGACCGGTGACTTTTGATGAAAAAAGTGACCAAAGAAATATGTCTTCCCAAGGTCAAAACTAGGTCGAGTTGACATAGAATGAGGCATCTTTGACACGGTTGAGAAACTCGACATCACCCAAGCACACCTCGAGAGTCGAGACTTCACTTCTCACTTGGAAACCAGCACTTCATAAATTTTTAAACCACTCTGCCTTCTCCATCTTCACCGCAATCTATTTCGCATCCAGCTCTATAAACTCGACAATGCGGTACGAATTCGTTAACTAATCGATCGACGCCACGACAGCACAAACAAGGCGAGAACCTTAAATCCCTTCGAGTATGCTAAATCAAGCCATTACGATTCTCAAAAGGGATACCATATCCGGTACCGATGGCGAAAAAGGAAAGTCGAGAAACTGCGAAATGACACAATATCGCCGGTAAATTTGCTCCGACGTCATTTAAAATTCTCCTCTTTCGTCTTTGAAAAAATCCCAAAATAAACACCAGATTTGTATTCAAATAAGTCTTCTGTTTTGTTAGTAAAAATGGCAGCCAGCGTCTTTTGTCACGTGTGATGCTTCTTCGCCTCTCTATATACCCTTCCGGGTTTAAACTGTTTCAACATGTTTATCCCTTCGACGAGCCGGGTACGCGTTACTAAGACGTTAAACAATTTGCCTAATCAGTTCGCCGTAAATACGCATCAACGTTGATCCGTTTCCTAAACTCCTTAATGACTCCACCGCGCTGCGCCTTCCGGTATGTTGAATGGCCTAAATTGTATGAAAAGTTCGAGCACCTAAGAGAATTAATATCGAATAGTTCGGGAATGAAAAAATCTCCATGGCGATTTATTTTTTTGAAATATCGAAGAATTTCATCAGCTCGAGTTTTTTCCATTCATTCTCGACAAATGAATTGGAAAAAGTTAAATGTATTTCAACTTTTTCGCAATTACTCGCCAACATATTATTTATGGAGCGAAATGAGGGTAAACTACCATTAGGTTTTTCTCATTTTATGCTCTCGCAAGTCGAAGCGGAAAGAAACCGCGATGTTTTTTTCCTATTTTTATCTTTGATGAATAATTACGCGGCTATGTTCAATCATTCGGCAGTTGGCAAACCTCTTTTTAATGGTCGCTAACCAAATGTAAACGCGATGATAAATCGAAAACTAATGTTTTATCCGTAACGATTTTTCTTTCCGCGTTTCATTCCCTTCGATCGATTTTTATTCGCGATAAAAGGCCAATTCGGCGTAAATTTTTACTCCTATAATCGAGGAGGGAGCTCGTTATTAACGAGAAATTCGACATGTCTCCGTGTCGCTGTATGGTTTTGGGAAAGCGTGTGCGAGAATTATGCCTCTGAGAAGGAGCAGAGGTGACGGGGAGGACACGTGATGGGTGTATCGAGCCGCAGGCGTTTTCGATAATTACTTCAAGTCGAGTACTATACATCTAGAGCACACGTCCGCCATGAAACCGAACACGATGTCGAGATTTGTTCTATATCTGTACTAATCAGCGATGTGTGAGAGAACGGAATTCAACGTGGATTTTATTCGCGTTTAGACACGGTATCGTCGGATCTAAATCTTTCAGGGTGTATCGATAGAAGGTTGGGAGGTAATTTACCTCCTCCAACTCTCAAACGAGATTTTTCAGTATCCACTTAGAAAAATTCATAATTTTTACTTATGAGTTGGGAAAATTTACCAATATTGTACTAATATTTTTTCCAAGTTGGGAAAATGGGAACAGTTGTATTTTTATGTTTTTTAGCGAAAAAGCAGAAAAAAAATGAATATTTAGTAAAGAAAAATTTACCATTTGTACTCGTACTTCATCAAGTTGGGAAAATTTAGTACCTATTTGTACTTATAATTTTTCAAATTGAAAAAATTCTCATATTTTTCGAAGTTGGAAAAGTTTTAATACTTTCCCAAGATGGGAAAATTTACAATTTGTACCAAACTTATATTTTTCCAAATTGGGAAAGCTGAACATTTGTACTTTCATTTTTTTTTTAAATAGAAAAGCAGAATTAAATGATAATTTTGTAGGGAATAATTCATCATTTTTATTCATATTTCATCAAATTTGAAAAACTGAACAGTTTTGAGGTTTTATGCCCTTTTAAAAATAATAATAATAATAATACAGGGTGACTGAAAATTACTTCCCCAAAAAAATTTAAAATTTCGGTAAAAAAATTATTATTGATAGGGTAAATTTTTTTTGGTCATATTCTACTAATATAGATCGTCTTCTAATCTCTGTATAATTTATAACCCGAAAAAATTCAATATTGCGCAATTTTTCCCTTAAACCAGAGCATTAATTCAATAATGCTGAATTAAATCACCTGACTCCAATTTGTGAAGCGCTGAAATGCAATCCTCCTTATTTCAAAATTGAACGCACTGTTTTCAGTTTAACAGGGTTCAATTCAAGATTTTAAGGAACTCGTCACCTATCCACAGAAATTCCTAGATTTTATTCCACGCAATTTTTAAATTTCGTTCGACTAGGTTTAACTATAGCATTGTGAGCGAAAATCGAATTATTCTTCACAAAAAATTAAAAAATGATTGAGAATTTTTGAAGGGGCCTGTGTTCGAATAGTAATGGACCAAGGATGCTGCCAGAGTTGAAAATTTTTGGATAAGTTAATTAGGGAATTTTTGCTAAGCACTTTTTTCTGGGAACTACTTTTCGGTCACCCTGTACACTCTCTCATTTATAGATCAGTGAAAATTCACTGAAAAGTCAGTAAAATTTATGAAATTAGCAGAAAAATTAGTGAAAATCTTCGAAAAATCAGCAAAAATTTGTTTTTCACTGATTTTTTTCTGTGCTGCAATTCTGACTGTTTATCAGTGACTTTTCACTGATTCAGAATGAGAGAGTAACAATCCCATTTTTCAAAAATTTTGCCCTCGCTGCGCTCGCCTTATTGTATTTCTTCTTCCATAGTATTAAAATTATCCAAATGCTACAAAAATGATTTCTTTTTTGTATCTTTTCTCAAAATTAATTCAATTAATTTTATTACTTATTTATTTACCTATTTCTCTAGAAAACGCATTTTCGATGTTTTAAAAATAAATTTTTTTTAAACCATTGGCCTCGCTGGGTTCGATTTTATCGCCTTTCCCCTTTTATTGGATAAAAACATAAAAACTGTAAAAGCTTGACAATTATTTATTCACGAAAAACGAGTAGACGTTTCGACGCCGTAGACGTCATCTTCAGTACTAAAAATTACTTAGTTCGTAGGAGGGGGCGGGGGTCGTTTTTGGTCAATCTTCTTTGAAATGCAATTATTCCCATAAAAAATAACGAATTACCTTTGAAAACATGAAAAAATAAATTAAGGAAAATTTTCAAAAGGTCTTACAAAATTTAGCTTCTTTTTTTTCAGTTGTTCCAAATATGATTGAAATCGAATCACAAATTATTTAAAAATTGAAATTTACTCATATTCTCTGAGACACTAAGACAAAATAATAATTATTCGTAAAAAAGGAGCAAGAAATAGTTTCAACAAAGTAATTTCGTAAGTTATATTACGGGAAAAAATCAAAATTCTCATTTTTGAGCAATGAATAATTTTTTCCCAGAAAAGCAGGGTAACGTCGAATTCAAGACGATTTTTTTCCATTTTCCAATTTTTTTCTCTGCTTTTCGCAAAATAATCTCAATTTTTCAACTAATTACGTGTTTAGAAAAAAAAAAATCAAAACGGGAAGAAATGGAATAGATTTTTTCATATTTTTCAAAACAGGGTGTCCAACAAAATCTGTTGATTGATATGAGCAAAAAGCATGATTTTTGATTTAGCTTGCCATTTTTGCACGATTTTTTTTTACCTTTTTTATAGGCCACCCCTTCTCAAAAAAAATCAATTTTTGCGAAAAACTTCAAACAAATATAATTTTAAAAAAAATCGCAATGAGTTCTTTTTTTATTGAAATTGTTCATTAAAGGTAAATCAGGATGTTCACAATATTTCAGATATGATTTTCCCTGATTTTTCCAGGTTTTCCAGATCAGCAGTTTTTCAAAGTTTTCCAAACCTTCATAAACTCCACGAAATCCCCTGCAATATTGTCAAAAGTTTAAGATTCATTATCACCCTCTGTGAAATTTTCAATAGCGTGACCAATAATTTGAAATTCTCTTTCATTCCCTCCAATTTTTTTTCAACATAGTGGTCAAGGGCATTATGGCATTCTTGTCTTATCACATTTCATTAAAAAATACGTTTTAAACAAATTTTTTAATGAATTCTGTATAAAGAAAAAGTGTAAATTATCAAAAAAATTTTTTTTATGCATCATGATCAACAAAAAAATCAGTAAAGAGGCGTAACAAGAAGCGAGGGTGAAATTTTTTGAAAAATTTATAATAAAATAAGCAAAGAAACACTTTCAGGGTGTCTAACAAAATTTCAAAACCCCAAAACAGGACAAACAGGACCTTTAAAAAATCGGTTCTGATCGATTTTGTACCCCCCCCCCCCCAAATCCTATTCTGGCAAAAAAAATTGAAACGAATTTTTTCAATAATTGTTAGAAATGAGCAAAAAATTTATTTTATTAGCTATTTTTTAATTTTTAAAATTTTTTTTTTCAATTACAATCATTTATTGAAATTTTTTTCTATTTTGGCGGGTGGAATTTCAAAATTGTTACAAAACAGGACTTTTCACTGAAAAAGCCCCAAAACAGTACAAAAACAGGACAAACAGGACCACTCAGCCCAAAACAGTACAAACAGGACGAACAGGAGTTGTTAAACACTCTGACTTTTCTAAATGATTTATCCTTCTTTTGAATTTTTACAAAATTCCAGCGAAAATTTCAAAATTCCCAGACTTTTTCACGTTTTTAAGAAAGTGAACATCCTGTGAATGGAAATTTTCTCAATTTGTGACGTGTTTCGCGATAACATCATTTATGTCGGAAAAGTATTTTTTGCAGGAGAGGCAAAACATCGAATTGGGCCGAAAAAAATAGATTTTTTGCGATTTCGTATACTAATCTATCAGATGACATTGCAATGAAGTCTCAGAAACATCGTTTTCTTGTTCAAGAACTCCTATTCATAAAATCGATTTTGACTTTTTTGGTTTATTGGATAGTGTTTTTTCTACCTTTCGAACAAAAAAAAATTTAGAAAAGGAAAATGTGGTTGTAGTGGTGTAGAGTGACCCAAAAAAGAAGAAAAAAAGATGCCATTACCTTGATAATCGACATATGCATAAAAGTGAAAAAGTGGTAGCCCTACATAAGCTTTAAAGCTCATTTTCTCCAAATTTTGGTTTTTCTGCGATGCAAAAGCACAAACTTCAAAATTCAATTGTGGGAAGAGATTTCAACCTTTCTCGGAGATTTTTTTCATTCGAAAGGTAAAAAATGACTATTCAATGAGCCAAAAAAATCGAAACCGATTTTTCCGACATATGGTATGTTATCGCAAAACACGTCACATTTTTGAAAAAAAGCTTGACCTTTGAGTCAAATGAGTCAAAAAGCTTGACTTGACTAGCTTAAACTCTTGGTCAAAAGCTCGACTTTTCAGGAACGTTAGACACCCTGCAAAAAATTGTATGGTAATTTACCATTAAATTTTATTGGTAATCACATTTTGAGGACTGGAAAACAAAATTTTTCACCAAAACCGAAATAATTATTTCCTGCTTTGTAAAATTACGTTCTTGTTAGGTATCAAAGTACAGTAAGGAAAATTGAAAATCCAGCATAAATTGGAATTTTCACGGATTTTACTTCCCCTGGCAAAATACCTTCGAAACGTCACCGAAATCTTCAATATGTTTACTTTTACTTTAAAGATTTCCACCGACATGGAATAATGTTACGCAAAAAATAAAGTATATTTGGTAACCACGAAGATAGGAAACTTCGTGATTAAGTTTTCTTAACGTTCCGAGTTTTAAGCTCGATCAGAGTAACATTTCGACGAAAATGTCAAAATTACTAGTTTCTCAAATATCCGCTCGAATAATTTTGTAAAAAAAGTAAAACTTTCAGTTGACTCGGATTCCCCTTACCATTCTCTCTCCGAAACCCACGTTAGAAAAACACGAAACCAAGACACACGAACGAGGGGTTTCCACACCCATCGAGAATATCAGGTAAAAAAATTTGAAAGGTTATATGAAAAAAAATCGTATTATTTTGCGAATTTTCGTCACGTATTCGAAACAACTTTATTGAATTTATAAACAGCATTTTCGTGTGTTATTCCGAACCGTAATAAAAGCTTCTTCCTGTGAAAAGATAATTAAATTTATGAAATTCTCTCCGCCGAAAAAAAAAAGCTCAGCGAATAAATCGAATAAAAAATCATTTCGCCCGAAATATTTCCTTCGTTCTGTCGCGTCGAATTCGCAACTCATTCTTTCGACGCGAGTATCGTATATATTTACGGATTCCCCTCCCCCTGCCTCCTGCCATCGGCCACACAAACGAATACAAAATGGCGCGAAAACCTGCGTAAAATTAGTTTATCTCATTTAAATGTAGAATAATTAATTTGCGCGACTGATTAAAGCCGCGAGTTCATAATAGTTGTGAGTTTTAACCACTATTAAGCCTGACTGGCTTCGACTTCTCTATTTAATTGAATAGTAATTGAATAACAAAGCGGATCAAGTGCTCGATTAAAATTTATTATGTATCAAATTGGCATATACAATATACAAATATATTGTTTCGTAGTTTATCTCGTCTCTCGAAGCCCTATCTGGTATAGCTACTGCATGGTTAGTTACCCCACGCAGAGTAATCTCCAAAATACCCCCTTTGTCATAGAATCTTCTCAGCCATTTGCCCAGTGATACTGTGGAGTATTTTTTTCCCCTACGAGGCTTATTTTATATCCATTATTCTACGAAACCTTGATTTAAAACGAAAGAAATCCATATTTGGTGATTTTTACTGGTGCAAAGTTCATTGGTTTACGATACTTTGGGTCTATCTTGCGCCAGTGCCAGTTGCAAGATGCGATCGACCTTTTTTAACGCGATTATCGAAGTATTATTTACGTTAGATTAATTTTTAATATGTTCGGATACGTGGGATGGTATTTTGAAGAAGGAGTCGCGAAAAAAGGCTATTTACGTTGATGCAATGGCAATTTTCAAGTGATTATTAGATGGATGAATTAGGGATAAAATAGAAGGAGAGGTCAAAATTCAGCCTTTTTTCTCAGATAATGACTTTTCGCGAAGAAGGGTGTAATTTTTGAACTATTTGTGGAATTTGAATTTAAAAAAGAAATCGACTCGAGTGAAACAGGAGAAAAAATTGTAGAAAATGTCAAAAATGGAAATCTTGAATATCCCCCAAAAAAACTCTGGACCAATTTTATGAATTTTTTTACCAACACTTAGAACAAAAAAGATTGAAATAATGGAAAACTAATTATTCAATCAGAGCAAAGCGAGAATGAAAATTTTATGTGAATTTCAAACACAAAATACAGATATTTTGGAAGGATTTCATAACATTTTCGTTCATAGATAATATACATTAGTTGAAATTCAAAATGATTTTAAATTAAGGAAAACGAATTTGGCTCGAATGTAACAAGAGGGAAAATTTCAGAAAATTCAGTTTTGAAGTATAAAAGAAAGACTTCACCCAATTTTCACAAAATCAACGAATTTAACCTCACTCAATCAATACTTTATACATTACATACTAGGTACATATGAAATCGTTATTTTCTTATAAAGAGGACAAAGCATGAAAGTAATTACAGAGATGATGTCAGAAGATCAATATTTTAAAGTTTGACTGAAAAAAAAAAATATAAAAATGAAATGATTCAGGCCTAAGAAAAAATTTTCCAAAACATGAAAATGGAGCTTAAATTTTTTTAGGAAATTTTATTTTGAAAGTAAAATGGTCATTGCTATTTACGTTTTGGTTTTCTTTATTTTTGTGATAGGAAAATCAGTATTGTGGGGAGTAAAACAACAAGACTTTTTGACTAAGAACAGGACAAATGCAGGATAAACCGGATAAGCAACTAGGACAATTGGACACCTTATTTTTTCACTTCAAGAAAAAAATATCAAAAATATTTTTTTTTAAATTTTACACTTTTTAGAAATTTTTAATGTATTTTCATTTTTAATTTTAAAAATAAAAACGCGCCAATCAGGAATCAAAACAGGTATCTTAAGGAACTAGTTTTAAAAATGTTCAAAAATTTCAGTCTCAAAAAATTGACCTAGACGACGTTGAAAAATTTTGATAAAAAAATTTTAGTCTCGAAAAATTGACCTAGACGTAGTTGAAAAATTTTGGTAAAAAAATTTCAATCACAAAAAATTGAAGTACAAAAAAACAATTTTGAACAATTTTGAGAGAAAAAATTCAGTCTCAAAAAATTGATGTAGAAAAAACGAAGTTTGAACAATTTTGAGGGAAAAAATTCAGTCTCAAAAAATTGATCAAGTCAAGACTTGACTTGATTTTTCCTGTATTAACACTTAGTGTTAATACAGGAAAAAAATTCAGCCCTTAAAAGTGGACTTGAATAAAAAAAATCGCTCACCACCCACTGCAAATCTGTAAAACAGGGCCAGGTCTCGCCATACTACGTAGTCCGTAGCCGTACCAGCTAGTATCGGCTACGGTGCATTCACCAGTGTTACCCCATGTAGCTAACCAACATTGTTTTTTCCTTCAACACTCAAACTGATTACTAAAATGAACTTTCACTATGTTATTTGCGCATCGCTACAGGTCCTCAGAAAGCTCAGATTGACCTGAAACTTTGCACGAATATTCTTCATGCATGTGAGGGTGATCTTTGACTACTCCCAAACTTCAACTCCTTTTGGTTTCTCAGTAATAAATTTATGAAAATGGGTGATTTTACACAAATTTGCATGGTTTTCCAAACTTTGAAAATTTTTACAAGTCGATCCCCCCGGCCGATCGACTTGAAATTTGCGGTAAAAAATACATTTTGACCCACAGAATCCGAATCCGCAATCAAAAACAACTTTAGAAACGTTGAAGGCCCCCAAATTGGGGGGGGAGGGGCAATTTTCAAAATTTTTGAATTTTTCAACCCTTACGGGCATCTACACCATTACTAGAACCCATTCCCAAAATTTCAAAAATTTTTGTTAAAATAGCTTTTCTCCAGCTTCCCTTGAAGAAATTACCTCCAATTTACTGATTTTTCACGTTTTTTGGGGTTCTGTAACTTCGCGAGCTTTTGTCGTACGAAGTTCGTTCTCGTCTTAAATGAAAGAACTCAAAAATATAAGACACTTTCATGCTTCGCGATTTTTCGTTTTAAAACGCGCCTTCCGAGAAAAACGCGAAAATCGGGGTCGAACGAATTTTAGAATATAAGAGTCTGTTCGCTTCGTCATGTTGCGTTTACAGTCGGATAGTCATGGTAGGGCGGGGTGAGTCGCGACCGCGACTCTTGATACCTAAGCGTTCTTTGCAAATGAAGACAAAAATTTATGGCAACTTCCTCCCCCCTCACTGCAGACCAATGCTTACTAAACGTGGTCATTTATAAAAACTGACAAAAAAACAACAAAATTTATAAAAATGCAAAAAAAATATTCAATTTTTACGAAAATTGATTTTAAAGAAATACTCAAGTAAAAATAATCGAGAAACCGTCAAAACTTTGTGAAAATGTGAGAAAAATTGTTGAACTAGTATAAAATTAGGAATAAAAGATATAAAATACAAATTAAAAAATCACGATTTAAAAATTAAAGATTTTTGTTTAAATTTTGTTCAAATGGACAAAAAAATAAAGAAATTCACAAATTATTCAGTCGAAAATTTTTCCAAAAATGGTCGAAATTTTGGCAATACCGCAAAAATAAATGAAAAAACGAATAAAATATTATCAAAGTGCAAGAAACATGGTCATATTTTTATAAAAATTGTCAACGTTTTGATCTGTGTCCCAAAGCATTATGGAAATTAATTGATACACAAGAATTTTGTTCAATTTTTACAATTGAATACATAACGTGAAAAAATTATGAAAAATCACAGAAAAATGTTCGAATAATTAGTAAATTATGTTTAGAAATTCAATTTCTTCATAATAATGAACAATTTTCGAAAAATTTGAGTTGTTTTCGAAAAACATTGATAACTACTTTCTCAACAACTTGAGCAATTTTTACAAGTTAGATGATTATTTTTAACACTAGATGATCTGAACAATAGTGCGAATTTTTTTCAAAATTCAGGATGTTCGTCTCCTTTTATCATCTGAAGTGTTTCACTAGGCCTGTGCAAAGGAGGGATGAAGAAAGAGCAAGTTTTTTAGGGGTCTCGCAAGACTAAATTTTTTTTGCCTTTTCACTGTGAGGGTCCTCGAACGTCATATAGACGTTCGGAAGTCCTGAAAGACTTCGTTTTGTTTTTAGATTTTCCTCCCTGGGCCCTAATTTTCTTAGCACGGTCTTGTCTTTCACCTTATTCCATTTATTTTACTTCTTTATTTTTCCAAAATAATAAAGATTTTATAGAAAATCATAGAAAATTACTTACTCATTTGTACTTCTAATTTTAACAACGCAAATTCGTAACTCACCTGAAACATAAAAAAAATTATTTATTAGGTATTTGAAATAATGGAATTTTATTTCTTTACTAATATTATACCCAGATGGGATGAGAATGTATCGAAAAATTATGTCAAAAAAGCAAAAATCGTTATTTTATGAACATTCGATAAGTTCTCATGCGAAGAGAATTTTCTTTGCCCAAATATTAAAATGTTAATAATCAACGTCGTAATTTAATTTTGAGAATAAATATCTGTGCCAAAAAGGCACATCTGAAACATCATCATCCGCAGAAATGATCTCTTTGTGGCATATTTTTGAAAAATTGGAAAAAAAAAAGATGACCCTATTCTCAAACGGGATAGGAGACTTATAAGTTCAAAATCTCGAAATGGACACTTCTGACGTAATAACGTCAGTCAGAAAAATCGAGAAATATTTGTTATTATCTAAACAAACTGATTCATTGAACGAATAATTCAACATCAAACAACCGGCGAATCTAATCAAACTCTCGTTCAATTGTTTTAATTCATAAACATCTTTTCTTTACAATGAACTAACCTTCAACCTGCTTGCGTATTTACGTAAGCGGTTCAATAATTGTAATCGATGATTTGATAATAAATCTACGCAGCGTTCATTTCATGTTGAGAGTGAAAATTTATACTTTCGTTTATGAAGTTTCTTTGAAAAAATACGTTCGATTTTCATCATGTTTATTAACTTTTTGTTAATTTCGATTATTCTATATTCGTGTAATGCTTTGGATATAACTTTAAAAGGTGATGGATTAACAATTCCTGTGAGTGAAAATTTTCAAAGCGAATGCCAGACTGAAATAAAAACATACAGTAAGTAACTATGTATTTTTACATCAGGGCATATAACTTGGTGATTTTCCCCCACAAGTTCTTATTCTAAATTTGATTATTTTCATCAATTTTATAGTTCAAAATGCCAAAAAAAATTGGAACAAGAAACATTTAAAGAATCCACAGAGTAATTCTTCCAGCACTGAGGTAAATATCGATCTAGGTAGATTTAAAAAAAAAATCAAATATAATTTCGAACGTTTGTATTGTAAGCACAACTCATCAACTAATTTCATTTTTTTTTTTCAGTGTTTGAAATTCTGCGGCTATAAAAAATTGGGCATGGTGAGTACCGACGATAATTAACCTCATAATCATATGGTTGCAATATTTTTAAACAATAATTAAAAATTGATTGCTTGAAGGTGAATGATGATGGAGACGTAGACATGACCTACTTAAAAAGTTTCGTTCCGTTGGGAAAATCAAAACATTTTCAATCGGCAGTTTCCAAATGTGTAACTACTTCTAGTAAGTAATATGTATTTTTCAATACGAAAATTTCACCAGTTGGGCTGTTCCATACCAACTCGAACCAAAAATGAAGTCGGATCTTTCGATTTTGCCTAATTTTTTTACGAGTTTCCCTTGATGGTCTAACATGACCATGACCTCGTAATTTTTATGCAATTACGATTTTTTGCCAAAAATTTCCCACTTTTGAAGGCTCATATCTCGAGATCGATTGTACTTGGGAGAAAACTGCTTGCGGGGGGGGGGGGGCGGAAAGAAAATTGACAGGAGATTCAAAAACTATAATCAAATTTTGAAAAACTCACAAAGTTGAACTTTGGTGGCGAAATCTCAACTTTAATGATCAGTACAAAAGATGAAAGCTGCCATTTAAAAAGTTGAAAAAATAGTATGTAGCCTTTTTTTACCCCTTTTTCAAACAACAAACTTTCAAGATGGCATCTCAACATCCCTCATAGGGATTCAAAGGTCCACAATTTTAACCAAAATTCAAAAAAATAAAAAAAAGGAAATAACACATCGATTTCTACTAATTCGAAACTGCCGAGTCCGAATAAGTATTCAGTTTTTTCATCTGACCCCTCTGAACCTCCATATTGAACCCCCTTGATAAGGCCAAAATTCAAAAAAATAAAAAATAACGTGTGACCTGTCGTTAGTTATGTTTTTGAGAGCACTGAGTTCGAGTATTTGATTATTTTTTGTATTTGACCTTTCAGAACTCCCCAGCCTTCCCATTTTAGGGAAAAGTATGTTAAGAAATGCAAATAGCGTGTAGCATATAGATTCTCACTAATTTGAGGGCGCAGAATTCGAATATCGACTTACTTTTTGATCCAACCCACTCCCCGTGTTCTAACCGAGCGACCCCAATACGATTTTGGGAGGAGGGGGTTGGTTAGAGCACGAGAGAGGGGGTCGGATCAAAAAGTAAGTCGATAAACGAGTTCTATGCTCTCAAATTAGTGAGAATCGATTTTCCACACACTATTTTTATTTTTTAACATAGGTAGGGGAAACATGTGTACCATGGGACTGAAAAATTAATTTTGGCTCTGGAGGCCAAGCCTCTTGAGTTTGGGAAACGAAATTTGGCCCACATATACTATGGTACGTTACAAAAAAAACGAGCCCCAGAACACCTCTCCTACCCTCCCCTCCCGCTCTTGCCGCCATTTTGAATTCACAAACCGCCTTTTTTTGTCCCATGATGGGAAATTGGATGCAGTGCCATGGGACTATGTAAAAAATGTGTTTAAATACGTTCAAAAATACAATATTTTATTATTCAACTTCGAGATGCACAAAACTACGCCAAATTATAAATTATGAAATTAGGTCTACTTCTGAACAATTTTTGGAGAGAGCCCACTTTTTCTCTTTTTTGCCTTTTTTAGACCACGGCATGATGCCTATTTCACTAAAAGTTCACTAAACTTTCACAAAATCACGAGAAATACTGGGGAAGTACATATGAAAGCTCAAAACGCAACAACGCAAGCCAAACACTTTTTTGGCTTTGTTTATCAATGGTACACATCCATCGTTTTTTCACTTTATTTTTGACCGTCCTTTAATTTCGAGAAAAATTGCATGTATTTCTACTGAAACATTCCAGTGACAAATATATTGCTGCAAAAATCAAACGTTTTAATCAAAATTTGATATGTGACCTCTCAAGTGCAAATGAGCCACAAGTTGGAAAACAACTTTTCGAGTTATAGACGAAAATATGAATTTTGGTCAAGAAATCAAAAAAATTTTTTTTAGCGGATTCTGGTGGTTTGACATGTGTACTACAATATCCCGAAGTCACAGATCAAAACTCGGCCCAGAAGTGGTGATTTTTTTTGAAAAAATAAAAAAAAAACGATTTTTTTCACTATTTTTGGAACTTTTTTAGCTCATAAAATATTTTTAATTAAGTACAATATACGTATTTTTGAGGAAAATTTTGTCGATTCCAATTTAAAATGTTAATTTTTAACTGAAATAAGTTTAATTTTATCCATTTTTTATGCTTCTTATGTGGAAGAAAAAAATTAAAACAGAAAAAACCAGGATTTTTGTTCTTTCACCTTTAAGCTTGTTTTCCTCGAAATGAACTTTTTGGTACTCAAACTTCAAATGCCTATAAAATCGAGAATTTTAGAGCCTCAAAAATCTGACTTGTGATACCTTTGCGCTTGAGAGGTCACATATGTTTTATTTAATACACCATTTTTCAAAAAAAAAATTTCGAATTTTTTTTCAAAAAAAAATATTTTGAATTTTTTTAAAAAAAAAAATATTTTGAATTTTTTTTTGAAAAAAATACTATAAAATGATTTTTTTTTTGGTTTCCGTTAATGTTTGGTAGGTAAGTTCCCATCGCACTACACCACAGATTACTGGCGGTATTTTTGTCATTCATGACGTCACGCCCGAGAGTCCCCTGGTAGCCCTGGTACACGTGTTCCCCTACTTTCTCCAAAACTGGTGGCTAGGAGGGGAATTGAAGGGGTAAATCCCAAAAATAAACAAATATTCGAACTTAGTGCCCTCAAAAACCTACCAAACGACAGGTCACACGTCATTTTTCATTTTTTTTGAATTTTGACCCTATCAAGGGGGCTAATGGGAGGGGTGGTCGAAGGGATCGGATAAAAAACTGAGTACATATTCGAACTCAGTGTCTTTGAATTGGTAGAAATCGGTGTGTTACTTTACTTTTTCGGTTTTTTTGAATTTTGGTCAAAATTGTGGACTCATGTACCCCCCAGGGATCTAGAGATCCCATTTTGAAAATTTATTGGTTGAAAAAAGGATAAAAAGGACTACTTATTGTAATTTTTTCAGATTTTTAAGTAGTAGCTTTCACAATTTGCATTTATCATGAAAGTTGGGCTTTCACCACTGAAGTTCAACTTTGAGCTTTTCAAAATGTGATTATCGTTCATAATTCTTCTATAAATCCTCTTTCAAACCCCGCAAACAGTTTCTCCCCAAGCACAACCGATCTCGAGATATGAGTCTTCGAATTTGGGTAATTTGGCAAAAAAATCGCAATTGCATAAAAATTACAAAGCCCACCCCCAGCCCCGTTGAGGGTTAGAAGAGAAATAATTGTGGTCATGTGAATAGACCATCAAGGGGAACTCGTAAAAAAAAATTGAGCAAAATCGGAAGACCCGACTTCATTTTTGGTTCGACTTGGTATGAAATAGCTCAGTTACAAAAATATTCAAATTATCTCATCCCTATTTCAGAAACTACCGACGTTTGTTCCAAAGCGTGGAAAAACACCAAATGTATTTTCGTCCGGCTAACTCCGAAAATGAACACTTTCATCAATTTAAAACTAATAACCATTCTAATGAGCTAACCTAACGCTCGCTAATATCCATCGAACCAGGTATTAATAAAATTTAAATAAAATCATCGTTAAATTTTGTAACTTTAATTTCAACTCATATGGAAACTTATCCCATTCTCGACTTCGAACCAACCGATTTTATTTCATCGAGCTGGTGAAATAATTCCGAACCCGTTTGGGCTTCTAATCGATCTGTTTACTCGCAAACCAATTTTACAACTTCAATTACTCCGAAACTATTGGTTATGAAAATGGTCGGCTACACAATAATTCACGGTTCAATCGAATTCAAACCCATTCGACGACAAATTCGAAATTTCACAGCAGATAAAATAAAACCCTCGCCTCGTTTCGACCCGGTAATAAAAAAAATCTCCATCCAGAATCGTTCCAAATATTAAAATTTATATCGGGAAACTGGGAACAAAGCAATGTAAAAAAAGACCGAGAAAAAAAAAATCGCATAAAAAATTACAAAACATAGAGATGAAAATTTATAACGTTTTTGAAAATTAGCATCAAAGTGTGAAATGAATTTCATGCTTTGTGTAACGCCTCCTTCGGAAAAATAATCTTCGACCGCAAGAATCCGAAGCTCGATTATAACTTCGACGCGATTATTTATCGCTGTGAAAAAAATGCTGGCGCTGGCGTCAAAATGTTGATCAACGTGGTTTTTTTCCTTTTTCAACTCGAGCTATAAAAAGTTGTAATCGATTTTTCTTTTTGAATTACTCGATATATCGCGTATGAGTATAAAGAGAGGATACTTTATTGAAACGTTCATTTCTAATTCAAGAAGCAGTTCCATCGTTAGGTGTAGATAATGCATTCTTTTTAAACAAGTTACACCTAACGGTTATTGATTCGCAGTTTCCGGCTGCTTTTCTCTCCTCTCTCGCTTTTTTTTTTCACTCCGGTAACAATGAACGTCAAATACTGGCTCAGCTGGTGTTTCGTCTTTAAATCTTGAAAAGCAATAACGCCTTTACGCCTCTGGGTGGTATATTTTTTACGTTGAACTGTGTAAACATATTTTCTTTTATCACATTTTCTAGGTTAAACGAATTTCTTCTTTTGAATTCGAAATTGCTGCCACCTTGTAAAAGCGAGAAGGAGAAGGAAAAAAAGTATTAAATATCTACAACTCTTGATGATAAATCACGATTAAAATTGAACCGAACCGAACCGCATTTTTGCCGAACTAAAAGTTATTTCGTGTTTTCGCCGAGCTAAGTTTTTCGTCGTATAATACGTCATCTGTACTGTGCTGCGCGTTCTTATACTTTATACTATTTCGCGTAGCATCTACGTTCCGTTAGGTACCTTTACGTTTGATTTATACATATAGATATACCGTCGTGCTTAGTACATACTTACTTCGGTATACTTACCGGGTGTTCTGTAAGTAAATGTAATCCTTTCAAGGGCACGTGAATCAGGCCATGTTGCTTTGGCGTTGAATAAGTTGCATAACCTTAGTATTAGCGGCGTTCAACTAAGAGGCAGTTTTCTGCGATATTTTATTTTCCGTCGTGAGAAAAGTGAGCGGAGTTGAAAGCAGAATTATACGCCTACGGAGTGTGCCAGCGTTGGATAATTCCCCTTTGGCTGATGATTAGGCAACCGAGGTTGCATGGGGTGAGATTTGTATTTGGGATTTTTCCGATTTCAAGAGTGAATTAATCAATAAATTTATTTTGTAAACAACAAGAAAGATTTTGAGTCAGATTTCCATTCAAGAACCAAAAATTTAAATTAAAAAATTAGTCATAACACATTTTTGTTTGAAAGGTCAGATATTATTTTTTTTAAAAATTAAAATTAATTTTAGGAGAAAAATACAGTAAGTAATAAAAATCATTTTTTGGCAAAAAAAATTATTATAACATATTTTTGTTTGAAAGGTCAGATATTGATTTAAAAAAAAAGTGAAATCAATTTTAGAGGTAAAATAAAGTCATAAAAATCTTTTTTTGCATCATTGTAATAAAATGCGTCGAAAAAAGGTCAGAATTTAATTGAAAATTCTTTTTAAAAAATTCATTTTGATTCAAAGATTAAGTCATGATCGAAGCAATCAACAAAGA
This sequence comes from Pseudococcus viburni, assembly GCA_033439095.1. Classification (NCBI taxonomy): domain Eukaryota; kingdom Metazoa; phylum Arthropoda; class Insecta; order Hemiptera; family Pseudococcidae; genus Pseudococcus; species Pseudococcus viburni. Next base: position 170,055 of record JAVBJF010000335.1, on the reverse strand, counting down.
ACAATACATAACAAATCATAATCGGGACAAACTAGCTTTAAATTTTGCAAAAAGTCATAAAAACGTAAGTTTAAATCAAAATTTTTCGACAAAAGTCAGTAGTCTGAGTCATACAAGAAAAAGTCATAATTTGAGCGAGAAAGAAAAAGTCACAAAGTAAGTATTATGTTTGATCGATAACCAAGTTTTACAAAAGTCATTATTTAACAATGGAGTCATAATATCCGAAGGAAATCATAAAAACGTCTTAATTTGATTCAGAAATCATGAAAAAGGTCAGCAGTTCAAGTAGAACGAAAAATTCATAATATGAGGAAGAAAAAGTCACAAAAATTCTTGCGAAGTTATCCAGTGCTAGAATTTGATTCTGTGAAAAAATCATGATCTTATAGAATCAAATTTAAAAAATCATCAAAATTCATGATTCCAACAACTGAGCCATAAAAATACCTATGTATGTACTACAAAATCAAAAAAATTAAGAAATTGATTCAAAAGTAATGAAAAAAAATCAGAAATTGGGATGAAACATCAAAAAGACATGAGCTTAGTAAAAGTGAAAAAAATCACAAATCAACTATGGAGATTTAAAATTTGCAAAAAAGTCATAAAAACGTCAGAGATTCAAAATTCATGAACAAATTGGTAAAAGCTACACAAAATATGCAAAACAATATGCGAAGTATGGAAAATGAAATAGAACACAAAATGAAGGGATTTATTTAAAATGTAAAACTTTTCTATTCGTTTAGAAATAAAAAAAGTTTACAAAACCAAGAGTTTTGACAAAAAAAGTTATAAAATTGAGATAATTGTAAAAACAGGTCACAAAACAAAATTTTTTACAAAAACAAAATTTTATTGAAAAGTCATAAAATATTTTCTGTCAAAAAACTGACAAAAACAAAATTTATTGAAGTCATAAAATAATTTTTGTCAAAAAACTGACAAAAACAACATTTTATTGAAAAGTTATCAAATAAAATTTTTTGACAAAGGTCACAAAATCAAGATTTTTGAAAGAAATCGCAAAACAAAGTTTAAATTTTGACAAAAAAGTCAAAAAATTGAAATTTTTTACAAAAAGTCACGAAATTACATTTTCTACAAAGAAGTAACAAAATTAAAATTTTTTACGTCACAAAAAATTGAAATTTCGACGAGTCTCAAAATCTATATTTCAACCAAAGAGTCACTAAATCAGTGACAAAATCAAAATTTCAACAAAAAGGTCACAAAATCGAAATTTTTGACAGAAAGACGCGGCTAAAATGAGAGTTTTGTCGAAAAATTAAATATGCAAAACTTACTTTTGACAAAAAAGTCATAAAATGAAGATTTTGATAAGAACGGGTCCCAAATTAAAATTTGACGAGTCACAAAATCTACATTTCAACAAATAAGACACTAAATCAGTGACAAAATCAAGATTTTTTATTTAAAAAGTCTTAAAATCAAGGTATTTTATAGAAAGTTCTTAAAATCCAAGGTTTTTTTTTATAAAAAGGTCTAAAAACCAAGATATTTTATAAAAAGGTCTAAGATCAAGATTTTTTATAAAAAGGTCTAAAAATCAAAATTTTTATAAAAAGGTCTTAAAATTAAAATTTGTGATACAAAGATGCAAAATTAAGGACCAAATTGAAATTTTGTCAAAAAAATAAAAATGCAAAATTAAAGTTTTGACAAAAAAGTCACAAAATTAATATTTTGAGAAAAATGGGTCTCATATTGAAATTTTAACAACAGGTGTAAAATTAAAAAATGTCAACAAAAAGTTGCAAAATCAAAATTAGTGGCAAAATAAAGCGTTTTTCAAGTTACAAAATTATGGTATTGACAAAAAGTGAAAAAATCCAGATCTCCATCAGAAAAGTGAAAAAAAATCACTAGGTATTTCTGTCAAAAATTAGAAAAAAGTAAAATTTTTGTCAAAAACAAAATCAAGATTTTTGTCAAAAAAAGTCATAAAATTAATATATTGATGAAAAGTGGTCTCATATTGAAATTTTGTAAAATTATAAAATGCCAACAAAAAGTTGCAAACTCAAAATGAGTGACAAAATCAAGATTTTTTTCAAGTTACAAAATTATGGTTTTGACAAAAAGTGGAAAAAAGTCCAAATCTCCATCAGAAAAGTGAAAAAATCACAACTTCTGTCAAAAATTGAAAAAGAATGTAACATTTTTGTCAAAAACAAAATCAAGATTTTTGTCAAAAACAAAATCAAGATTTTTGTCAAAAACAAAATCAAGATTTTTGTCAAAAAACAAAATCAAGATTTTTGTCAAAAACAAAATCAAGATTTTTGTCAAAAACAAAATCAAGATTTTCGTCAAAAAAAGGCCACGAAACCACGATTTTGCCAAAAAATTCCCAAATTTAAATGTTGACATAAAAATAACAAAATCAAATTTAAACAAAAATAAATCACAAAATCAAGATTCAGGCAGAAAAATTATGAAAAAATTTGAGATTCAACATAATATTTTATTTTAGCTCTTTATCCAAGCGGGATTAAAAATATAGAAATTTTTCAAAGGTGACAACTCCTCCAATTTTACATTTCTAGACAGGCCTTAAACATGACTTATTCGGTTTTAAAAAATCCATTACTCTGCAATGTATGTAGGTCATTCGCAATTCGGGTAAAATCAAATTTAAAGGGAAGTTACAACTTCGATAGATTACTTTTGAAGTATTTCACTATCAATCTCACATTCCAACTCCAACGATCCGACGATTATGCAACTTATTAAACTCGTACGCAACATTAGTTACAATCATTATCCTCGACAGGATTACATTTAGTTACAGAGCATCCTGTATATTGTTCAAATGTGCTAGCGTTATAATACACGAGTACATCTATATCCTTATAATATTTATGCAGTTCGGTCGTAAGAAACATTCGAAACGTATAATACTACACGCTCTTAAAGCACAGTACGAATATACTCGCAGTCTAACGGTATTAGTACTCCATTATTTGTTGGTACAGCAGCAGCGTTTCGTAAAGTGTATTTATGCACGAATGAGATTGCATTCGAGTTTAAGCGAACATACCTCATTATGGTTTGTTTTAAATAAAACACGATAGCGGATTTATTACGCTCTCGGACGCATTATTTGCGAACAAACGCCACCGCCAGCAGTACAAAGACACCGGAGTTGATTGGAAATTCGCGAAATTCGAGCTGTTTCACTCGAGATCATGTCAATTACCAAGTTTACTGTGTTTCGAATGCTGGCATTCGTCTAATGCAAATCATGCTCGGGAACATGGATTATTTTTTCGTCCCTGTAAGCCCGCCTCTGCTTCGTCGCCCCCTCCGAAAACAATTCTCGACAAAGTAAAATGAAACCAGAACATTAAGTTGGAAGCGAAACGCGGTTATAAACTACATTGAGAATTTATTATTGGTTTGGACTTTAACGGCTTCTCCAAAGTTTCTTTAAGGTCATTTTAGGTTTCGTAGTCATTAAACTTGAAAACAACTTGCTAGGAATTCCAAATGTTCGCTAAATTTCGACCATTTTTTCTGCTTCGCCTATTTCCCCAGTTTTCAAAACGTTGGGTCAACTTTCGGCTATGTACGAATTTGATTTATGGGCTGGTTCGTTGAGACTTGATCGGAATTATGTCTCGATGCCCCCGAGAAGTCTAATGTGGATTATGAGATGAATTTCCGGTCTAAAAACTACACATTATTCGCGGTTTCATTGTGAACTGAAATTTTTATGGTTGATCACAAATACTTGTAAAAAATTTATTGAGGATATTGAAAAAGGAGAGTTGTTATTAGCCGATAAAGTCGCGAGGAGTGAATGGTTGTGTTCATATCGTAGAGCGAATGATCTTGTCCACCCCATAAATAATATTTTCATAAGATATTTGTTTCGCCTTTATTTTTTAATTGACGTATTGGAATTGAAAATAAAAAAATAGATCTCAAAGATTTGAATTTAAGTTTCTAAAGTGTTTTCTCTTATGAGACAGTACAAGAAATTTGTGGTCTTTCAAGCGCTTCCAATTTCAAAATGAACAAAATATTGTCGAGAGTTGGTAAGTTGATTCCCTGAATTCAGAAATGTGTGAATTGATTCACTTTTTTTGGGGTATGTAGAATTGATTCCTATTTGGGGGAGAGGGGTACGAGGGTTGCCCACGAAGTAATGCATAAAGTGCCCTCGCACAAAGAGAAATTTAGCTACAGCGATCGCTGGTATATCATTGGAATCCAGAAGTCTTGGCTACAATTTTGTATACTGATGATTTTGATCCGGTAATTAATTTTTTGTTGACAGCGATTCAAAGAGAGTGAGAAAAAGTGCTCGGGTTACTGTCTTGAAATGGAGCAAAAAATTTAACTGAAAATTCTCAAATTTTACAAGGAAAACCCTTGAAAGAAATTCATTCTGTGTTATGTGAAATGTATAATGGTGATGCACACTACACTTTTAAGGTGTCCAAATACAGATATCAACGATAGGGATCGCAGAAGAAGGCCACTCCTCCACAGATTTGACCAGCAATAAAATGTGCAATTTTTTTACAAGAGTACTCAATTGTACTATAGCAGGTTAAGTGTACACAAGCCTCTTACAAAAATTTTTGCACTGAAAACTCCAAACTTTGTCTTGAACTTTTTGCTGGGAGAATAATCATTCTACACATCAATGGATGGCCGACTCACTGACAAAATCTGATTCTTTTTCAAAAAAACGTTCACAAATCGCTAACAACAACTGGCGTTTTTTTGAGACAAATTGTATAACAAACCATAATGTTTTTGTGACAAATTTGTCATGTATAGTTAGCAATGTGTTAGTTGTTACCATATTACTCATAAAAAATTCAAAAAAATTGTGCCACTACTGGGATTCAAACCCAAGACCCTCAGCATAAGAGACGAACACGCTAACCCTCCAGATACCAGTTCTGATTTCTATTTTGCATTTAACAGCGGTATATTAGATTTTTTTTGCATTCTCACAAATAGTTTGTGATTTTTTTTACAATTCCTTATTAATTAAAACAAATTCAAACTAACAAATCACTAACTATAGTACGTACAACAAAAGAATTTACATTTCCCCTACTCGACTCGTAACGCGGAAACCAACAACGCGCGTTGATTTCAAATTTTGTCCAATGATAACTCAACGTTCTTAAATTTTGTGGTGGGAGAACGTCGGGGAAAATTATATTCTTTCGTTGCACCAACTATAGAATACTAACAAATTCATCGCAAAAATGTTAGTGTTTTGCAAGCAATTTGTCCCAAAAAAAAGGCAGTCATAGTTGGTGATTTGTTATCAAAAAAATGTTTATTCGACAAGATATCATGAGTTAGCTGCATTTTCATTAGTCTCGCTAATTAATCACTAGCAAATTTGTCTGTTGGGCGCATATTTGCTGAACACTAGTGTTGGGAATAATCAATTATTTGATTAATCGATTAATTAGACTTCAATTTTTTCAGTAATCAATTGATAAAAAAAAATCCACAAAGTTTCAGAATAATCGATTAATCATTTTTTCCAATTATTTTTACCGATTAATCACCTTTTTTAATTAATCGATTATTAATCCCCCCCAATTATCAACCTAAAGCAGTCTGATGAGGCAGGGTGGTCTGTTTTTCAGTTATATTGATAAGTTTTTGAAAATAAAGCAGGAATCTTCAGGCTTCCCCTATTATGTGTAATCAGAGAAAGATGAAGATCTGTTTGTTTCGTTGATGCGTGAGAAGGGGAGGTGTGGAGCTGGAAACTTGAAAACTGTAAAATGATTGATCATTTTTTTAAATAATCGATTAATCGAGTGATTATTTTATATAATCGATTAATCGAGCGATTATTTTATATAATCGATTAATCGATTTTTCCGATTATTCTGACTAATTAATTGGCTTTTTCAATTAATCGATTAAAAATCACCCAACACTATTAAACACCCAACCAACCTCTTTGGCCCGAGTCTGTATGACTATAACTTACTCCCTAAATCTGGGAACAACTTTTGCAAGCTTAAATCAAAGGAGTAGTGAAATGACCCGAGGACTTTTTCGTACCCTCTTTGAATCTCTGTTTCCAAGACCTGATCTCCGAATTAGGATCATCAATATACCAAATTGTTGCCAAGACTTCAATGATATACCGGCAATCGCTGTAGCTACATTTCTCTTTGAGTGATGGCATTTTGTGCATTACTTCGAAGAACAACCCTCATATGTACATAATGAATTAATTCCTTTTTTTTTTTTTTTAAGAAAGAAAATTGATGGGTCCTTACACGTGTATAGACATTTAAAAGGCTCTTTAACTGGGGTATCAAATTTCACATTTGAGGCATGGCTCTATGGTAATGCGGTGTATGATAGGGCCAGAGGCAAAGCTAGAGAAAAATCTGATGTAAGCTAAGAGTTGACGAATCTATACTACTATAATCAAAAAAAAATTGAGGAGTGAAGGGAGGGCAGTGATTTCTCGTATAATTAGGAATACCTACCTTTTTGCTCAGAAAAATAGGTGAAAAATCAACTTGAAAAAAATTCCAAATTGTGCTGTACCTATCTGTACATTCAATTTCTGAGAGAACTTTTTTTGAATAGGTAATAATATTCAATTATTACAAACGTTGCTATTTAAATCATAATTCATAAAATTACAACTTCAACCACTTGATTATATTTTATGAAATTGGAAATGCTTTGTTTCTTTTTCAACTTTAATCCTTTTTAACTCTTTCAATTTCCAATTATATTAAAAAATAAATATAACATATTTTGTGGATCGTGAAATTTCAAATAAAATAGATCATGTTCATATTTTGATTTAATTCAAAATTGAAAGAGTTACAAGGCTTCAAACACTGAAAGGAATTGCCTGAATTCAAAACAAAAACATTTGCGAAGCTGGCTTACGACAACCAGCTACAAACCAGGGATCGGGAGGGGGTCTGGTTGCTCCGGCCTCAAATTTTGAGATTTTGGATGCATGTCTCTCCGGTTCCATTTCTAGAAAGTTTTAAAAATTCAGAGAGGGCCCTCCGCAGGTCGCTACGGGGTCCAACTCCGAGATTTTTAATATTTGTCCCTCCAGCTCGCGTTTTTAGGCAGTTTATGGAGGTACCTTCGGAGGGCCCTCCGAAATTTCCTAGAAACAGGCGCTGGAAGGAGGAATATTAGAAATCTCGGTGTTGGACCCCGTAGCGACCTCCGGAGGGCCCTCTCTGAATTTTTAAAACTTCCTAGAAATGAAACTGGAGAGACATACATCCAAAATCTCAAAATTTGAGCCCGGAGCAACCAGACCCCCTCCCGATCCCTGCTACAAACTCAACCTACCCCTTACTCTTCTCTGCTGCGCAGCTCTATCTGCGCATGCGTAATCATAATACAAGGAACTACAATTGAAGCTGAATCTGGAGGAAATCGGAACACAAAATAAGAAAAAATCATGTTTTTAATTGATGGTTTTAGGATTTTCGCGAATGAGTTTTTAATTTGTAATTTGACTTTAAATGAAAAAAAATTTCATTTTATTTTTTCAAAATTCTGATGTAAGCTGAGCTAAGCTTCGCCGCTGGATAGGACAATGAGGCAGGGTGGTCTGTTTTTCAGTTATATTGATAAGTTTTTGAAAATAAAGCAGGAATCTTCAGGCTTCCCCTATTATGTGTCATCAGAGAAAGATGAAGATCTGTTTGTTTCGTTGATGCGTGAGAAGGGAAGGTGTGGAGCTGGTTTATGACCAAATTGCACCAAATCTCTTTGGTATTTCCGAATTAGAGGTAGACTTATACTGCATAGGGTATACTTCATGTAAAAAAATCTCAAAATGTGTGTATGTTACTAGGTGATGCAGTTGAGATATTTCCTTATCTGATAAGAATTTTTATAATTTCAGAGATAAACAAAGTTTTTTTTAAAAAAAAGAACTCTGAAAAATCAGAATTTTGAGAAAAAACGTTCTCAGTTTCCAATGAAAGGTTTAGGTAGATTTTGAGGGGAAGGAGGTCCAGAAAAGGTGTCTACCCAGAAAAGGTACCGAAGTGCAGTGATTGAAATGCATCAACAAGTGCAAGACAAAGTGCAAATGGGCCCTTTTACAAAAATGACAGAAATATGAAAAACAAATTGGATTCACTTGACCAAAAATTATAAAATATATTTATTTCATCATAATAGTAGTGTTAGTCATAATTTCAAAAAAATAAGAAAAAAAAGATTCACCGTTTTCGAAGTTTTTTGGCCGCCATTTCTTCTAGAGACTCCAGAATCTTTCATTTTTAGGAACTCTGTCTGCAAGGGAAGTTATAAAATGAAGCATTTTTTTAAAATGAAGTAAAGTGAATATCGACAAAGTGTGCTTTTTTAGGTCTAGGTACCCCCCCTCCCCCCAAATAATCAACTCATACATACTCTAAAAATAAAAAAAGAATCAATTTGTCTATCTTTTCACATGAATATTTTGTTGGGAATCAACTCACCTATTTTGAAATTTTTTCAATTAATAATTTCTTAACATTTCTTCCAATTTAGAATTTTTCAAAAAAATTCAACTTCATGTTTTTCAAAATTTTCTCAAGCCGTTAATTAATGAAAATAAATTTTGAAAAATAATTTTAAAAAATGAAGCTTAATTTGAATTTTTCCGACATGACTTGAAAATTTAAAATTAACCTATCGATCTACAAACTGTTTTTTCATTTTTTTTCTCTGTTATATGTGAATACTTACTGAAAAAAAAAAAAACAGAAAATTCAACGCCTTTATCGATGAAATTGAGATAAATTAAATTAATATAAATATTAAGAACAAGGGACTCTATTTTTTTCTAATTTATTTCGAATATTATGAAAAAGATTCATACGAACGAATCCGAATTCATCTCGCGACTACGATGGCTAAAAACAACTCGTTTGAAAAAGGAAGATAGAAAAAAAGGTCAAGGCTCAACTCAACCCCTTCGTTTTGGAATTTATTTATAAATCGTCAAATTGTAAACCTTTCACTATTTAAATTCAACTTGCACGTGTTTGTATCGCGACTCTCAGCCAATTTGGTAAATTCGTCCTTGAAATATTTCCACATGGCAATTTTCGTTTCCACTTCGCACCCCTTTTTTCAAACTCCATTATCCGATAAAAATTCGCCCTCGTCTCGTCTGCCAAATAACGGCACGCTTATTTGGAAACTCGAAACGCGGATGAAATTTATCGAAACAAACTTCCATTGATTTTATATATACGACCATCGTAAACAAACCGAATTGAAAATAAATTAACGCGCAGTTCGGGAAATATAGTATAATTAATTTAGAACAAAGAACTGGGCGAGGAAGAGGAAAAAAAAAGAAGAGACGGCATCGGTATCGCAGAAGACCCCGGCGTAATTTTTCTTTCGCTATTTACACTCGAGTATTCTCGTCGGGCGCGAAGAGTCAGAATTTAAGCGAAAATAAGCCGGCAGTGGAGCTGAATAAAACTTAATTCCGTTAAGATGTACTCGGAGAATTTAATATTGTCGAATTTTCTACGTCGGTGTAAAATTAATTACAATAAAATCGCCGTCCGTCGCGTTTCTCGAATAACATAAATGTACTCGAAAACGGTCGAGTGTGCTTTCAAAGAGTTTTCATCACATTAAACATTTTTCCTGCGCAGCCTTCGCCCAATGTTACCAGTCTGCGTCTATCCATGTGTGCTCTGACCCCGAATAAAGGATTCCAGTTTCGTCTTTTTTCCTCCCGTCCCCAGCCAGAAGTCATTTAATTAACTCGTTAACGAAATATTTGTCGAATACCGCACGTCTTCATATAAATACACGAACCCGAGATGGAGCAGACTTCTAAGCATCGTTTTTGTTCATGATGTCCGCCTCGTAATTCTCGCATCCTCTAATAACATCATACGACACCTTCAAATCGAGCAATCTCGGAAAAAGAAATCCTCATTAAAAATCGAATCCACCAACCCGTACATTCATCTTTAAGTACGGTTATTTTAGGTTTTGGCCCAAAAAAATTCCCGGAAACGGGAATGTCCGTATATGTATAAGCTTTGAAGGGGTGTATTTCAACATATCCAACTTTCCCTAAAATCGGGGAATATTTTGTCCCTCTTTTAGGGGGTTGAGGAGGTTCAAATTTTAGTTTTTCGGCAATAACTTTTCAAATTACAAAAATATGAAAAAAAATGTTGAAACAAAAATTGTAGAACATGAAAAGACAAACGTTTTTTGTTCCAACTATTTTTTTCTAGGACGTCTTGAGGCGGAGCTAGAGCTTTCAGAAAAAAATCAATTCGAAAATTTTCCATAACACAAATAATTACCAAAAATCGGGTAAATCGACGTTTAGGAACAGTTCTTTTCAGGGTTGTTAAGCAGAATATACGCTGCAGAATATTTTTTATTCTTCACCCAGAATAGCTCATGCAGAATAACTATATATTCTGCACAGAATGCAGAATAATGCAGAATGTGTAGAATACCCAGAATGAGCGGTAATTACAGTATTTACAGTTACATTCAAGTATTTTTCATTGTTTTTTCCTAAATTTCCCATTCCGACTTCAGGATGTTAAGGGTTGTGTTCAGGTTGGGTTGTATATACAGGGTCTATAGATGAACCGGGCACCCTCAGCGCAAAATACTCTACCTAAAATGGCGATATTTCTGATTTATGTTTTTTTCCGTTAAAAGGGTCTGGGGCAGGGCTGCGAGAACACGGAAAATTCGTTCTCGTTCCCAGGTCTTTTGATCCCAAAATTAAAGAAAAGTGATGCGCTCTTTCGTTTGTTCGTTCTTCCTAGTTGTTCTATTTGTTCTCCGTTCTCGTTCTTGTTCTTTTCAAAAAGCTTGTTCTTCTGTTCTTGTTCCCGTTCCCGTTCTTTTGGTGTTTTTTCAATAATTTTGTAGGTGGAGTTGTGTAAAATCAACTTCAAACCAATAAAATTTAAAAAAAAATGAAAAAGTAAAAAAAAAAACATGAAAAATTTGGATTTTTAACAAAAATTTACAAGAACGAGAATGAACCTGAAGATCAGAGAGAACAGTTCTCGTTCTTTTGTTCGCGAACCACAACTGAAATTTCTGTTCTTTCTTTTGTTCTCTGTTCTTTTAAATCTTTTTTTTTAAATGTTCGTTCTTTCGTTCGTTCTTTGAGAAAAAGCTCTGTTCTTTTGTTCTTTGTCCTTTGTTCTTGTTCGTTCTCGCAGCCCTGGTCTGGGGTATAGTTTTTAAATTACCAAAAATCATAATTTTGATGAATTTAATTTTTAATGATAAATTCATCACTTATTTGTCAATAATTGTAATTAATAAAAAATTTTAATTTCAAAGAATTGATAATTTTACGTTTGAGATTACGGCATTCTGATGTTAAAAAAAAGATTCATGTAATGTTATCGTGTGGGCATTTCAACTCTGTGAAGCGTATTTCACACTTTTACCTGCATCTATTATATAAAGAGAAGTGGTGTTTTCGTTGTCCCGGGTAAACTCCGAAGATCCGGCGAGTTGAGGGTGGAGGGTGGTGCCATCGGATAGCCCTTGACGAGGAGAAGGTTTAGCGCGCATAAAGTTTCAAAAAAGTCGTTTTTAAAGTGGAGAAAAGTCGCGCCAAAGTTTGACAAATTTCGGCTTCTGTTTGGCCAATCAGAAGGCGGATAGCCGAAAATGTGGTTTTTCGCGAATATCATGAAAGGGGTGCGTCGAATCGAAAATCTAATGACACATTGACGATAGCAAATTTTATGGGCTACAATTTTGGTTCTCTTCGATTTTTGCTGAAACGGCTTCGTTTTTGAGATATTCCTCCGAGAAAGCTGAAGTGAAGTTTTGAAAATTTCAACCATTGAGAGATCTGTAATAACTAATGTGCGGAATTTTGTGGGCAGTATCAACAACAGCAACATAGCCGAGTTGACTACGTCATGGATTCTCACCCCGGATGATAGGGGTTCGAATCCTACAGGGAGCAAATTTTTTTAACATATTTTTTTCAATAAAATACATTTTTTCAGAAACTTGAAAAATTTTTCAACAATTTTGGAACAATTTTTATTTGTTTCAATCATTTTTTCAATTGTATATACTTAGTTTAGATCTTAAAAACATTATATGGGCCAGAATTTAAAAAATGAAAAAAAACGAAAATATTTCCTTTCAATTATTTTTTCAGTGTAAAAAATAGCAAATTTTTAAATTTTTTAAATCATGATGAATCAATTTTTTCTCAATATTCCAGGCGAATTCAAATCTTTTTTCAATATTTTTCTTCAATCAATTTGAACCCCAGATCGAATTCTAAAAAAAAATGGATTCGACCTGTATGATTTGAAAAAATTATTAAATCATGATGAATCAATTTTTTCTCAATATTCCAGGCGAATTCAAATCTTTTTTCAATATTTTTCTTCAATCAATTTGAACCCCAGATCGAATTCTAAAAAAAATGGATTCGACCTGTATGATTTGAAAAAATTATTAATTAATCAATTTTTTAATTAATGGGAGAGGATGAAAAAAATCCAATCTGGGATTCAAACTGAATACAATAGAATTTTTAATTAATTCAAAGAAATTGTTTCAACCTGGCTTATGTTTAAAAAAATAGGGTCGACCTCTGTAGTTTACTTTTTTTTTTAGAATTATTATTGATTGATGAAATTGTTGATTAACAGAAGAGGTATTAAAAAATAATAACTCTGTTGGGGGGGGGGGGTGAAATGAATAGAATTGTTCAAATTGGAGTATTAAAAAAAATCAATGCCACCTGGGATATTTTAGAAAACAATTGATCTGACCGATGTAACTTAAAAAATTTAAAGAAATTGTTTCAACCTGGGTTATGTTCAAAAAAATGGGGTCGACCTCTGTAGTTTATTTCTTTTTATAATTATTATTGATTGATGAAATTGTTGATTAACAGGAGAGGTAGGTATTCAAAAATCATAACTCTGTGGGGGGGGGGGAGTTGAAATGAATAGAATTGTTCAAATTGGAGTATTGAAAAAAAATTAATTCCACCTGGGATATTTTAGAAAACAATTGATCTGACCTATATCAATGATCGATTTCATTAATGCGAGAGGATATCTCAGAAAAAATGATTCAACCTGGGGTATTTTAAAGAAAAATTGATTTAATCTGTACCTATAAGTTGAAAAAATTACAAATAATGTAATTCAAATTGAATACAATTGATCAAACTTTCAAATAATGGGAGGGGGTATTTAAAAAATGGATTCAACCTTTGTTATTGAAAAAAATTAATTAAACAGGTCAAAATTAAAAAATTAAAAAATTATTATTTCATATAAAAAAACTTACACAGGTTAAATCAATTAATGGGAGGAGATATAAAAAATTGGTTTGATCTGGTGTTCAAATTGGATACAATTGATCGAATTTTTAATTATTGGTTAAATCAATTTTTTTGAATATCCTCTCTCATTAATTAAAAGTTTGATCGATTTTACTCAACTTAAAGGGTTTGAATTAACTTTTTTTTTCAATTTGTACTCAATTAGAATCACAGGTCAATAAAATTAGTGGAAGGGAGGTACCTATTTTGAAAAATTAATTCGACTGGTGTAATGAAAAAAAAGTGATTTCTCCTGTATATGTGAGTTTGAAAAAATTTGAACTAATGCCATTCAAAGAATACAATTAATCTAATTTTTAATTATTGAGAGGGCATTGAAAAAATTTATACTGATCAAATCAATTAATCGACTTTTTAAATAATGGGAGGGGATATAAAAAAATTGGTTTGAACTGATTGATCAAATTTTTAATTTATGATAAAGGGTGTTCAAAAAAATAATTGAATCCATCTGACGTATTTTTGAAAAAAGTGATCCACCTGTAATTATTAATATTTAAAAAAATGAATAATCGATCAACTTTTCAATTAATGGGAGAAGATTATTAAAAAAGATTTAACTTTGGGTTCAAACTGAATAGATACAATTATTAAAATTTTTATAAATTAAGGAAGGGGACACTCAAAAAATTGATTCAGGGTTATTGAAAATAAAACTGATTTGACCTCTATAGTTTGAATTTTTTGAGAAATATTAATTGAACAAATCGTTAAGTAATGGGTGGAGGTATTCAAAAAAATATGGTGATGAGACGAGTTACTAAAAAAAAATTGACCTGTGTAATTCTAAAACAAATTGATTTGACCTTTGTAAGTTGAAAAAATTTGAAATGTTTGTAATTTTTTACAATCACAATTTAACTAATGATCCTTCTTGGAGTATTACCACCCGTCCGAAGGACGGGGGTAGAAAGTCTAGTATTTTATAAGATGACTCATCCCTTACATTAAACTTCGTCACTTTTTTGATCTTGTTTTCGTTTCGTTGCGTATTACAACAATAATATCAGTGATGCAACGCAACAAAATGGGAAAAAAGAAAAGAAAAGAATGGGAATTTTTGCGCTGAGGGTGCCCGGTTCATTTATAGACCCTGTACATGAAAATGATGTCATTTTTAGGTGTATACAAAAATTAACCAATCATATTGTTTTCGTTCCTGAAAGATTCAGATTATTGAAAAAACAGTGATAAAAGCATACAATGAAAATATAGGCGCGTTGACAAAGATGGCCGCCGGCGGTTTTGTAGTCGTTTTCTTATCACTTGAAATGAGATTTACATCACAATTTTAATTCAAACATCAATTTTATGTTGTTATTTTCTAAGTTAGAAAATAACGACATAAAATTAATGTTTGAATCAAAATTGTGATGTAAATCTTATTTGAAGTGATAAGAAAACGACTACAAAACCACGTGGCGGCCATCTTTGCCAACGCGCCTATTGTAATCATTTCTGATAAGTTCAAGGGGAAAATGGTGCTAAGTTGCTAGCCAGCAGTTTTTAATTTCTAATTTTGAAAGAAACGAATTTGCACATTCTCTGAATTTGTTTATATGATTATACACAAAAATGACATCATTTTTGTGTATACACAACCAAGCTGAACGCAACCCAGGTGTATGAAAAATTGTTCCTGTTTTTCTAAGATAGTGAAACCTTTTACTGTTTTAATTTTACTCTCAGTGTCACAGTATCTGATCGAAAATGAAAAAATTTTGGTCTAAATCTCGAATTTTAGTTATTAATTTCACATTATGCATCGTTCTGCATATTCTGTGCTATTCTACATAATCTGTGTTTATTATGCATTCTGCTTTGTATTCTGCACAAAATGCAGAATAATTATTCTGGGTGCAGAATGATAACCCTGGTTCTTTTACCTAAAACATCTTATTAATATGTAGAATAAGAAAAATATATATATCCGACCTCCTCATCTCAAAGTGGTGGAGGGGGGGGGGCTGTGTAGAAAAAGTTGCAGTTTCCCCTAAGAATAGCTCAGCTACAGTCTTTGTTGTTTTAGTCGTGTCTCCTTGACAGGAGATTGCATGCATCTATATCTTCACCTATATTTTGGCGGCTCCTTGCACATTTGATGGTATCTCTCAGGGTCTTACAAGGTGAGATGGCAGGGGAGTATGTTGTTAGTGGCTCTAACCGCCTTCTTCCTCTCGTTGTTTTCCCTTGTATTTTCCCCAGTACAGCTAGCATGATGATACCATTCTCTCAAATTTTGTGCGCTATTTTAACTCTGTGTATTCTTCGCACGATACCCGGTTGTCTTGGCGGATCAGTAGCAGCCTGACAGAGACTTAGGGCAGTTGTAATATTGATATTCATAGATGATGCAATTCTAGGGAAGGTTAATGGTGGTGTTTTCCCATTGCCTTCCGCCATGATTTTCTGTTAGGGTTTTCTCCCTTAGCTGAATTTGCCAGTTTATAGGTGCAGGTGTTCGCCTTCTCACTCTGAAGCTTTGCTTTCCTAGGGCTGAATCAAGTGAGTTGTTGGTGATCTGCAGTTCATATGCAGTCCTAATCGTCTACAGTATTTGTTGAGGCTTGGCCTTCGGGTTGCCGCACCTATCAGTCTCTTCACCAACTGGAGGATTCTACTTTAGCCATGTTTATTGATTCCAAGTCCATCAACAGCAGCATGTTACCACCCCACACAACGTGGATGCGTAGAATCCACCTGGTTGTTGTCTTCGCCCTTCTCATCCGTCATTGTGGATCTGGCACTCCTGATAATCTGAGTTACTACCTAGAGAACTACCTCTAGCGACAACCAACCTGTGCCCCCGCGGGGTCAGCTACAGTAAAAAATCCGAAAAATTGGTTCAAACAAACATTGTAGAGTGTTAAAAGTTGAACAATTTTCTTTTTTTTCTACATGGTCTTGGGGGCGAGCTATTGCAAAAAGAAAAAAGTAGTGTGGCACATTTGTAGACCGGTAGATCTGGTATAAAATTTAGGGAACCGATAGCCTAACAAGTAGGTTTCTGGGGGTTTTGTGGTCGCTGAACACGATTTTCATAATTATTTAACCCCTAGACTCGAATTGAGCCCCAAAATAGGGGGGTTCAAAACTTTTGAAATTTTTTCAACTCCGCGCCACTTTTTTTTCTGTTTGCAATAGGTTGCCCCCAAGATCACACAGAAAAACAGGAAAATGTTCAACTTTTAACGCTGTTTGTTTGAACCAATTTTTCGAATTTTCCACTGTGGCTGAGCTATTCTTGGGGAAACTGCAACTTTTTCTACAGAGGGTTCACCCCCCCCCAACTTTGTGATGAGGGTAGGTTATACATTTTTCTTATTCTACATATTAATAGGATGTTTTTGGAAAAAGAACCGTTCCTAAAAGTTGATTTAACCGATTTTTGGTAATTATTTGTTTTAATACAAAATATTCAAAATTGATTTTTTCTGAAAGCCCTAGCTCCGCTCCAAGACATCCTGGAAAAAAATAGTTGGAACAAAAAACGTTTGTCTTCTAATGCTCTATAATTTTTGTTCCAGCATTTTTTTCATATTTTTGTAATTTGAAGAGTTATTGCTGAAAAACTAAAATTTGAATCACCTCACCCCCTAAAAGGAGGACAAAATATTCTCTGATTTTAGTGAAAGCCAGAT
Source organism: Pseudococcus viburni (assembly GCA_033439095.1). NCBI lineage: Eukaryota > Metazoa > Arthropoda > Insecta > Hemiptera > Pseudococcidae > Pseudococcus > Pseudococcus viburni. The sequence goes on along the minus strand of JAVBJF010000335.1, from coordinate 153,015 downwards.
ATATTTAAACACATCCCCTACAAAGCTTATACACGGACTTTCCCATTTTCGGGAATTTTTTGGGGTTTCGTTTTTTAAAAAGATAAATTGTCCGTAAGTTACTATTTGGAAACTTATCGAAATCTAATTCCCATCCTTTTCTACCACACACCTGTATTATGACCCGGGTAAGTACCAAAAAAAACTATATTTTCTCGGATACAAAACACTGTAAATGCCAACGCCATTAATTTTCATTTAGTTTGAAAAAGCAAAAAATTCACGCTCTCGTAGACGCCTTTAATGTTGTAAATTTTCACGTGGAATTTTTTATTTTCTTCAAATTTACGATTATTTTTTAATTTAATCGTAAAAATTTGCTTTTTCGTTGACTCGGCGCGGTTGTGTATAATGTTGAAAATGCCACAGCTCGGACATTACCAACGTCGAGTAATTTTTCTCCTCACCCCTACTGCGGGCAGAAGGTAAATAATGAAAATCGCTGCTGTTCGCCCTTTTTGTCAAACGAGACTAGCGAGTAAACTTTTAAAGTATGGAAATTTCCACCGCTGTGTTTGACCGAGCGAGGGGAGGGGTTTCATTGTATAAGATTTCAGCGGTGTGGAGAAGCTTTCGTTCAAATTTCGCACGAGAAGATCGCGGGTAGTGATGGAAAATTTTTCGATATTTCGCTGGAATAGATGTTATTATGAATTTTGTAATATTTATTCGATCGTCGAATATTTGTAGGGGTAAAGAATTTATAAATAAAGCTCAAAACGTGGACCTTTTATTAGAGTTTTTGCTGGGTTATCGCGATTTAACCGTTGAATTTGTCCTTGGCGACCTTGAAAAATACTTTGATGTGTTACATGCCTGTTCACTGTTTACGTTCAAAGCCCTTTTTGAGCGTGGCGTTCGATTACTATTTTTAGTTCAAAGGCGAATAAATTTGGCTAATTGAAAAGGTATCGTGTATAGGATTGATTTATTCGAGTATTACCTAGGGATAAAAATTAAAATATGACAGTGATTTTCAAAGAGGGTTTCCCAAATTTTTGAGTAAATTAGAAGTGGGTACTTAGATACATCAAGTTTTATGAAGCTTGAAAAAAATTGATGAAAGGCTATAGTTGTGATTTCCAAACTTCAAAAATCCCAATTCAAATTTTAAAAAAAATCGGTATTTTTTTGAAAATTATTTATGAAACGATCATCCTTTAGGCCTGCAACCCCCCTCCCTCTCCCCAACTTCTCTGATTTTAGAGAGCATTTTTTTTGGAAAATTTTGACAGACGTCCTTTCTTCCAGTTTAAATCAAACTCCAACATTTACAGGTATTTTATCAGCAAGTTTACCTCTTCGAGCTGAAGATTATTGAAAGAAGTTTGTCGAAAAATTTTCTCAGTTTTGTTAGAGATGAAATCAGTAATTAGAATTGAATTTTCTAAATCGATTTCTGATAAACAAATAATCGAGATCGATCATTTGGAATCGAGAATGAAAATTCGATTTCAATGTCAGATTTATTATACGATCGATAATTAGAAATTCGATTTCGATAATCGACTTTTCGATTTCTCAGATTAGATTAATCGAATTTATTGTAACTGTATGTTTTTGTGAATTTTATTTCGAAAATCGATTCGATTTCGAGCATCGATTTTTAACATCTCTTTCAAGCATCGACTTTATATCGATTTCGAGAATAATTATTTTTGACTGTTGAAAAATAATTAAAATGATGTTGAAAATCGATATTATTTATTACAAATATCGATGATATAAAAATATAATTATTTTTAATATCGATGTTCGAAAAAATCCCTACTCTAATGTAACCCTCTTTCCCATATGCCTCTAGCCTTAGTCGCTGTATATGATGTAAAATAAAAAAAATATTAAAAAAAACACCAGAACGATTCATTTATTTTAAAAATGATTTGTAACCCCGACCAAAATCATAAGCCAGAAATCATAAGCCAAACTCTTTCGAAGTTATCGGCCAAAAATGATTTTGAAGAAGTCAAGATGAAAAATTGTCATAGTTTCAATTTTGCCTCGCAGAAAAGTCACAATTTTAATTTCAAAAGAGAGCATTTCTAATTCTAGCTGAAATTTCAGAGCATTTATGCCAATAATTAGTTTTTACGTAAAATGGGGGAAAAAAAAACCACAAAAAAACAGACAAATTTTTTCATGGGTTGCCTAATGCCTATACAGGGTGTTCCATGAATCGTCTGCCAAACGTATTTTTTTGGATATAGCCGGGTACCACTAAAAAAAAAACATGAGATGAACATGTTGCCTACTTTGAAAATTGAGGGCTACAAAAAAAATCGTTCAAAAAAATTCTCAAAAAATGAACTGATCAATGGAATGGGTATTACGTAGAAAACTGAAGAAATTTTTTTCTGTAGACTTTTTGCCTAACATCAAAAATAAAGGAGCTAGGGATCATTAAAAATTGAAAAAATTTGAAAATTTTTTAAACCCCATTTATTTTGAGTGACCCGTAGCCCCTTCATTTTCGATGTTAGGCAAAAAGTCTACAAAACAAAATTTTTCAGTTTTCAACGTACTATCCATTCCCTTGATTACCTGGTTTATTTTTTTAGAATTTTTTTCAAACAATTGATCTTCTAAAAATTGAGCCAAAAAGTTTGAAATAAAAAGCTTGAATTGAAACGTTAAATATTTTATTCGGCACTCTACCCCCTCCATTCTCACGTTTTCAATTTTAATCCCATCAATGAAGATTCCGATTCGGAAAGAGCCCAAAATGGCACCATGAAGGAAGAAAATGACTGAAAAATCAAGAAATTTTCATCTCACCAGGAATTTTTTCAATTTTTTCGACCAAAATGCAATTTATTTTAATTTTTCTGTCTTCAAATACAAAATTGTCCAATTTTTGTGAATAAATTGCCATTTCTTTCCAGCAAAAATGCAACAAAGTACTTACAGTTGCGTCTTCAGGATCAAAAATGGAGGGAGGGCACAAAAGGGGTCGTGTGTTGGACAACTTTTTTTTGCTTTTTCGAAGCGGAAAAGGGGGACTCCTGCTAAAAAAAAAAAACGCACATATTCAGTGGCATCGGAAGCTTTTTTCAAGAGGGTACAAAGAGGATATGTAGGCTTGAAATACCAGAAGGATTTTAAAAAGGGGGGGGGGGTAAAAAATGAGATAGATCATAGAATTGCAATTTTGTACATGTCCAAGCGAACAGAGAGCGAAGCTTTGAAAAAATTGGATTTTTAATGTCCTAAAAACATATTTTTTCACGTTTTAATGCTTTGAAAATCCGTATCTGATGTAAGCGTAATGCAAATATTTTATAAACACACAATTTTAATTTTTTTAGGGGGGAGCGAGCGAGGGCCAAGATTTTTTCGGGCGACCTGGCCCCCTCCGGCTCCCCTTGACGACGCCTTCGAGTACACTCCCTCTCCACCCCTCCGTTTAATTAACCTCATTCGGTACCTTTTCCAATTCCAATCTCTGGAAATTTCGCCATCGCTTCAAATAAATCCGCCATCAAAAGAAAAACACAAGGTGTTGATAAAATTCGCCTTTCAACTCGAATTAAGTAAACGTCGCAACTCGAGCTAAACGTAATTTTCGCCCGAAGTTAATTTCTTTCTGCGCGAAACACCTCGTTTGGTTTCACTTTCCGGCTTGGCAAAGAGAGCTACCTAAATCACGCCGAAGAATTAATCCCAGCGACGAGCATTAAAAAAGTCGTTTTAAATATAAAACAATTGCTAGAATTAGCCGAAAATGAGTGCAAAAAGCGAAGGAAGTCGATAACGGTTACCCTTTTTCAGCGCCTTTTTTTTTATCTCTAATATTATATCCTATACGTATAGTATTTTTTAAATTTAAAGCAAAAATTTAATTTCCTGAAACGTCGGCTTTGTATTTTTTTTTATTCTGTGATAAGAAAAAAAAAAAAAAGATTCAATAATGAAAATGGAAAAAAGTTTTTTGGTAAAAATTGAATTTTTCAACATTTAATCAGTACCTAATTTTAATATTCGTTTTTATTATACAGATAGCTTTCAGAAAAGATTATTACTAGGTTCTTCCTTTGAAAATAAAGTTTCAAAGTAACTTTAATCAAGTTTTTTTTTCACTAGCTTTTAGTTTTAATATTTCGTTCAAATTACGCAAAAGAAGTAATCGAAAAAGTTTGGCGAGTTTTTTCTGCTCTTCTTTTTTCTTTATTATTATTATCTCGCGTATCATTATTGTTATGATTATTATTGTTATAGTATTATTAGTATTTTTATTGTCGCCATTGTTTGTATTATTAGCCGTTTGGTTGGGGGCCGATATGCTATCGTAATAGGGTAGCAGGCTTCCTGCCGAGTGTAGTGCGAAATTACGTTACACGGGGGTATTTTCGAAGCTTCTTTTCTTACCATTTCGTCCGCGTCGCGTCGTTTAATTAGAAATATTTCTCCGTGTCGAACGGCGGAATTGATTTTTAATCCTACAAACGTTCGTGTCGCAGTATAGACTGCGAAATGGATTTTTTTTCGGACGAAAAACACGCGATTCCAGAGCCAGTTTTTCGCGCATTTTTGTACATGGAAAATTTGTAAATTTAATTTTCTACTTCATTTATCATTTATTTCGTTCAGCAACAATGAAACGTGACAGAATGGCAGAGAAAAAAACCCGGCAATAATACGAAACAGGGGAAAAAATCGAAAAACGAAACAACGTAGGTGAAAAGCAACCCAAACCGAAACTTGGACCGAATTGATAACGGTCAATAGGAAAACGCGTGGAGAAAAATTTATATACAAATCAAAAAACACACCCAACTTATAAATAGTGAACGTGCATGACTGTACGTAGATCATTGAGGATGGACGCGAACCCGAGGACGATGCGAGTGCGGCGTACACCAATGACATTTTTCATTCAACAAATCTCGCCTGTATCATTTTTCTCGGCTTTTTGCCCCGGTTATGAGCGGAGGTAAATATGATATTAGTGTTATCGCTGTAGCACACATGGGATCAGATTACGCCTTTTCCAAATGTTATTTTTAAATACGTACGCGTTTTGTTCGCGTTCTTGCTACGATCGCAGAGGTGGAATGGCACTAGAGGGGATTTTTTCGTCTGCGTAGTGCCGAACAGGGATTATGATGGGAATAACTTATCGGGGCGATGAACTGATCGAAAGAGACGAATTTTCATTTCCGTGAAGTTTTCGGGGTGATATAATGTAAAAGGTGTGTGGTTAAATGTTTAGATAGCAGAAGCCGAATTTAGGTTTAAAATTTGTAGCTAGAAAACCAAATTTTATAGAAATGGAAATGGAAAACGCGAAGTAGGTTCAAAAGTGGTATCGAATCGAAGTGCCAATGGGCTCAGGAAATGCAGGAAATCAAGATGCATCGATGACTTGCTATTAAGGAATTTTTTACATTTTCTAGGGGGCATTTTATGCGAAGAACTGAAAAAAAAGTCAAAAAAGAGATTACTTTGGAGGTTCCTAGCTCCAACCCCCTTTGAGGTAGGAGAGAAATTATAGATATTTGGAATAAAAAATTTTGTAGGCGGGGTTTTGAAATTTAGAGCAATGAAGTTGTAACCGTTTTCTCTCTTTATTGCTGATGGATTGCAAAAATGGCAAAAATCATTATTTTGAACACATCCTACTTTGATATTATCTTCAAAAGTTACTATCAATTTATAACAAGATTTTCTAAAATTATTGTGAAAACTGGGTAGGTAAATTTGAAACTGATCCAAAATACTGTAAAAATCGATGAAAAGAAATTCAATTTGGGCAAAAATATCATATAATTTGTTCAAAAAACAGAAATACGTTATCTAACTACAACGAAAATTGTAAGAGATTGGAATTGGGAAAGGTACTAAATTTGGTAAAAAGTGATGGCAATTTCTTTACACAGAAACTTAGATAATTAAGTATTTGAAGACAGAAAAATTGAGATAAATTACATTTTGGTCGAAAAAATTGAAAAAATTCCAGGTGAGGTGAAAATTTCTTGATTTTTCAAAAAATTGTTCAGAATGTGAAAAAAAAAGTATTTAGTAAAATTTCAACACATTTCCAAATACATTTTACGAGCTTAGTTAAACACCAAAAACACAATTTTCAACTTGTTTTTTTAAAAATTGAAATGCTGATTGTTCCAAAAATTACTTCTCAGTCACAAATAGATTTTTCAAATAATCCAAAATTCCATTTGATTAGGGGAAAAAACAAAAAAAAAATCATTTTCCTCCAAATTCACCTCAATTTTTACCCTCTTCCTCCCCTCTGCTATGGCTAATCTCATTTGAAACAACAAACTGTGTGCTTTGTTCATAGTTTTACAGCCAAGAAAATTAATTTTAACGTGGAAATGTTGTAAGTTGTAACTAATCGGAGTCAAAAAGTTACTCGTAATTTTCATGTTTTGTAAAGTAACTTCTACCTCTTTTCCCTCATTTTGTTCTCATTGATAACGTCATTAAAATTTTATCATCCAATTGTGAGTAACTTTTTGAAAAGAATATTCAATATTAATGCTTTCAGATCAAATATAATTATTGAAAATATTGGGCATGAGTGATAAAATTAAGGTGAATGACTCAAAAAAGGAAAAATAATTTCATAGAAAGTCTCACCTGTAAAAAGAAAAACTTCGAACTCGAGAAGTTTTTTTCTATATTTTTTCAAATGTTTTTGCGATTTTGTGTTTTTTGTATTTCGTTAAGGTTTTTACTCGTAATTTTTTTCTATCTATAATCGAAATTCTTACTTGTATTTCTTTTTGTATATGGTATCTTGAATTTTTTTCCCTGTCAAAATTTTTAATCGTAATTTTTTTGCAACATTGAAAATTTATTTCTTCACTGTTAAAATTTTAATAAGAATTTTTATCACGATCTTAAATTTTTTTCTCCATTAATTAAAATTTTTACTCGTATTTTTTCCCATGTTGAAATAATTTTCACTACAGTATTTTTTTCAACCTTGAAATTTTTTTCTTCCTCTGTTACTGTAAAAATATTTTCAAACTTGTGATTTGAAATTTTTTCAAATTTGAAAAAATAATGCATACCTATGGGAACAATCTTGTGTATAACTGTGCATTTAAGTCTAAATAGTCAGCTCAGAAATGTTTTTCATATAAAAATTTCAGAAGAAAAAACGATTTCAACTCTGGAAAAAAAATAGGAGTAAAAAATAAAGATTTTGATGAAGAGAAAAGTCAAGTTCGAAAAATCACACTTCTCGTGTAATTTTTATTACAAAGAAAAAAATTGAAGTGGAAATTTTGATAGAAAAATCATTTGTTTAATGACGAAAAAATCATGAATACCTACCTAAAAATTTTGACAGAGAAGAAAATTTACAATACAAGTAAAGCCGAAAAATTAAAGCGTTTTTTGCTTTGAAGCAAAAATCTTAGAACATGGATATGTCATATGTTATTATTCTTCAGGATGTTCATTAACTTCTCATATTCAACATGATCAAATACTTCTGAGGCGTGCTGAGTTCGAATATCTGCTTGTTTTAGCGATTCGACTATACAGTGTCCTCCTGGCCCTCTAATTTGGAGAAAGATTCGAAAGATGATATGTATCTTTGATACCTAATACATTGATGCATAAAAATACGAGAAAAGTCGGTTTATCTCACGATTTAGGCGTGAGAATTTTTCAATCTTAAACTTAACACCAGCCAGTAATTTATTACACCTCCAAAGTGTTTTTCCAAGTCCAACAAAATCTCATCTTTTCTAGACCTTTCTCATCTTTATTTATAAGTTTTTTCAAGCCTAACATAATGTCATTATGTCTTGATCCACTGTGATCATTACACATAACCCGTAACTCGTCCAAGTCTAACATGATATCAGCATAATATTTAATTTTATTTGTTTTTTTAAGTCTAACACAATGTCATAATGTCTTGATCCACCGTAACAACATAATGTCATTATGTCTTGATCCACTGTGATCACTACACATAACCCGTAACCCATCCAAATCTAACATAATATCAGCAAATTATCATGTTCAAAATATAATATTTAATTTTATTTATAAGTTTTTTCAAGTCTAACATAATGTCATAATGTCTTGATCCACCGTAACCGTAAGAATTTTCAAGCGTAACCATCTACAGCTTTCCAACTATCTCTTTTCAACCGACTTTTTGACCGACTTTTCGACCGACTTTTCAACCGACTTTTTGACCGACTAAAATACAAATTTTTTCCAAGTTTTTTCAAGTCTAACATAATATTATTATGTCTTAATCTAAAATGTTAAAATATAATATTTAATTTTATTTATAAGTTTTTGTCTAACATAATGTCATAATGTCTTGATCCACCGTAACCGTAACCATTTTCGACCGTAACCATTTTCAACCGTAACCATTTTCTAGCGTAACAATTTCAAAATTTTACCCCCCAGGCCTAAAGACATATCCATGTCAAAAAATCCAGATTGTAACAAAATAAAAATTTGGCAGAGAACTGGAAAGAAAAGGATTTTTAAAATCGTAGAAAAATCACTTTTGTGCGCGTAAAAATTTTGATAGAAATAAATTTTTTCAAGATTAAAATTCGGAAAAAAATTAAAATTCCAATCTGGAAACAGAGTGTTGAGTCGATCCTAATAAAATTAAAAGCCCTCAAATATTGCACTCAAATTGTTTATGCACAGTCTTGACCTTCCTTAGCAAGAATAATGCACTGAGTTGAGTGAGCATCTCGAAATATAACCTTTAAGGAACAACAGTTTGATATGACGATGGACACTAGGATCACATTATGTAGCCTCTTCGGGAACAGGATACTTCCTCTTCCCATTTTTATCAAGGGAATATGTTCGGGGCATGATACTCTATCCATACGTTCCAATCAATTTATTCTAGCTTGTATATTAGAATATTTTGTGAAATTTTAGAATGGCCCATGAATAAGATACAGAACAAATCAAATGAGGCTCATTCCATGTCAACTCGACCAGGTTTTGACCTTTGATCTTCCGATTTCGCTCAATTTTTTTTTACCGTCTGATGAAGGAATCACCGTCATTTCGATCCCAATCCTGCAGGGGGCGAGGGGTGGCCCTTGTAATTTTTGTATAGTTGGGATTTTTTGCGAAATTGCTCAACTTTGCAGGCTCATATCTCGAGATCGGCCTATTCCAGGATGAATCTGTTTATGCGATTTTGTGGAGAATTGAAAGGAGATTCAAAATTGGTAATCACATTTTTGAAAAGTTCAAAGTTTTACTTTTGTGATGAAAGCTCAACTTTTATGATAAGTACAAAAGATGAGGAGCCCCATTTAAAAATCTGAAAAAATGATTATAAAGAGAACTTTTTATGTATTTTCAGATAATCTTTTTACAAGATGGGATCTCAATGCTTCTAGGGGGCACAGGGCTCCTAAATTTTGACCAAAATTCAAAAAAATAGAGAAGGTGAAGTAATACATCGATTTTTACTAATTAAAAGACTCTGAGTTTAAATATGTGCTCAGTTTTTTCATCCGACTCCTCTGAACCCCCTACCGGCCTCCCTGATGAGGTCAAAATACAAAAAAAATGAAAAATAACGTGTGACGTGTCGTTTGTTGGGTTATTGAGGGCACTGAGTTCAGATATTTGCTTATTTATTCGACCCTTCAGTGCCCCCCTGGTTTTAATTTTTTTTTAAAACATGAATTTTTTGATAATTTGGGAGTCAGTGTGGGGCACAGGGGAGGCGGATTGAGAAAGTAAGTTGATATTCTACCTCAGCACCCTCGAATTAGTAGACATCGATATGCCACATGCTATTTCCATTTCATTTGCAAGCGTTTTCTCAAAATTGGAGTGGATTTTAGTATCTAATCCAAAGAAAACAAAAAAAAACGTAATCTTTCTCAACAGAACTTCGAATCTTCCCATGAAAAATGAGAACGCTCGTCGGGCTCATCATAGATCAAATCCTGCTACCTTCGATCTCTAAATAAATTGAATGTAAAACAGATCCCCACAGAACGTATTTCACCGTCTTTTTTTTCGCCTCGAATATAAAAAGGTCGCAGGCGAATTGAATTCGGTACGTTTATGCAAAAAACCCATCCGAAGCAGGCTGTACAAGATGGTATTTCGTAACCGTGGTAAGTTCTCGAGGCGACCGACGACCCCTGAAAAAAATACTTTCGCCACGTAAAAAGCAATTCAATTTTAAAAAATCCGCCCAAATGTTCAAAAAAAAATTGTCATTTTCTTTTGGAAATTTAAACCAAATTTGAAAGGGGTTTTCGCTCCATATCGTTCGAGCCGAAATGAGCTTCGCTGTAAGTCAAGATACACGAAGGTGGCGTTGAAAAGGCCAATTTAGTACGTGATGAAATTACCTGTTCAATTTCTCTTCCAAGCTCGAGCTCACGCCCTAATATACAAAATTTCTGCTTTTTGTTCGGCCGCCGCGTCGCCGACGACGACCATTTTATAGACGCGAAAATTTCCCGAGTATTTTCCTTATTACACGACAGATAAAGGTAGGCGGAATTCGAAAAAGGAGCGAGGAATAAGATGGCGAGTTGGTTCGGTTTTTGAAGTGTACTTTTTCTTAATTCGTCGAGCAAAAAAACAGTATCCGAAGATATACGAGGTTTCGGTATTAGGCAAAATTTACCGCCGATGGTTTCGCTTCGTAGTTATTCGACAATAAAAATACGACTGCTGAGTGCTTTTAAAATACAATTTCCATTCGGCTATAGAATGCAAAATCAAAATTTTAAGTATTCACCGAAGCCCGCAGCGTATTTCGAAAACTTACGCATCGCAGTTTTCTCTCATAAGTTGCCGTATTATTTGCAAGTAAAAGTGAAACTTTTCGGTACCGACGCGACTCGGGGCGGGAGACGGGGGCGAGGGGGTCGCAGAAACGCGAAATTTTATAAAAGGTTTTTAAACATTTTAACATTACGCCTTCGGTGACAATAATTATTACGAGAGAATGTGACGCGAGTTACAACCGAGCTCGCAGGGTCGTTATTTTCGAATAAATTTATCCGCGTGTTTTGTTGATTATGAAAGCACAACGTCTCGTATTACAGATGCAGATACGTAGGTATACTTAGGAGACATAGGCACACAGAGACACGTCGAGTGCGTAGAGCCGTAGATACCTACCGTTTCCTCGGGCTGGTTTAAAATGATGTATGTAAAATAGCGTTGGGAATGGGAATTTTTGTATACACAGAGATTCGACGAAAGGCAAGAATTTATTCGACGAAAAGAGGGAAAAAAGTCTAAACGGGGAAGGCATAAATATTTAAAATCGCTACAAATTTCGGTTTCGGCACGTTTAACACGTCGAGCCTGGTTCGTTTTGTCTACGGGAAAAAAAAGACCCGAATAAGCGAAAAGTTTCAAGTAGGTAGATACCATTTTGACGGACATAGAATCGGGGATTTTGATTCTTAATCGAGCTCTATTCCGCACCCTTTCAAATTTCGAGTGAAAGTTACCAGCTCCTAAATAAGTTTGAGGCGAATGGGATTTCGATCAAGTCTAAATTTTTTCAAAGTTCAAATTATCTATCTCAACTCTGAATTTTTTTCGATTTCTTCAATTTTAAATTTTTTTCAAAACTGTATCCAATTAATTTTTTTAATTCGAGGTTCTGATGTGATAAGGGGGTCATTGGGCCTCTAGGAGAATTTTGTCGAAATTTTCATGACATTCGATGTATCTTACCAGAAGATGATTTCAGATAGATGAGTGAATTTTCATCTCACTCTTGAGTGCTGGGGCATAAAATACAGGATTTTTAATCAAAAAATTCTATTTCCGCGAGTTTTCAACCAATTTTTTTCAAACTTGGTGCGTAGGTAGAGGTACCTACTAGAGGGGAGTACCCTGAATTTTTTTCAGATTTTTCCGACCAATATAACGACCTTGAATTTGACTTTGAAACGTTCAAATCGTCCTGGGAGACACCAAATTTTTTTTTGAATTTCTCAGTATTTCATACCAGTGAGAATTTTTTCAATTTTTTTTAAGAGGTAGAATTTGATAAAATATTCAAAAAGCTGTGAAAATTTCATGAAAAACAGTAATTTTAGGGTACAAAAATGATCAATATTATCCCGGTATTACAAATGAAGAAATATGAAAAAATTCTCAAAAGTGTGGAATACATTGTTTTTTTTTTTTTAATTTTCAACGTTCGAAAATCGAATTTTCCAATGCAATTTTAAATTTTCAAAGTCATTACAGTGGTCGGGAAAATCTGAAAAAATTCAGGGTACTCCCCTCTACCACCTCTACCAATGTATCAAGTTTGAAAAGAATCGGCTGAAAACTCGCGGATATGGAATTTTTAGCTCGGAAATCCCATATTTTGAGATCCCAGCCCCTAGGGGTGAGATAAAAATTCGCTTATGGGCTGTAAACTCATCTTCTATAAAGACAAATCGAATGGCATAAAAATTTTGACAAAGTTCCACCAGAGGCCAAATGATCCCCTTACCACCCCACAGACTTTTCTCAAAATATGATTTTTAAAAATTTTTTCAATTTCATATTTTTATTAGAAATTAAAATTTGTTTCAATTATGAAAATTATTGAGTTAGAAAAAATTTTGTAAAATATCAAGTTGAAAGTTTCATTAAGAAATTCAAAGTGGAAAAAATTATTAATAAATCTTCGATTGGAAAAATTTTATTGGAAAAAAATGAAAAAATTTTTTAAAACAGTTGGAAACGATTTAATTAGAAGAAATTTTGAAAAATACATATGAGGTTTAAAAAAAATTGAAGAAATCAAGATTACCACACATTTTCCTGGATTCACTTTCCTAAAGACATTTCCTCGAATGAAAAAATCCCGAACATTGTTTACCCGAATCCAAAAGTATACATTTACCAGTAGTGCACTTGATTTTTTCCTAGTCACAATTTAGTTATCTTAGAAATTTTTCCAAATTTGACTTTAAAAAAATCAATTTTTCAAACTGTTACAATTTGAAAAAAATATTTCTCATGTTTTCCCAAGTCCTCCAATTTTGACACTTCTTTCAAAAAAATTTCCAAGTTGAAATTGTCTCCACGCTGTTTTTGTAAGCTCAATTTTTAAAGAAAATTATACGGATTTTGTCCAAGTCGTAACAGGTTCAAACTATTTTCCAACTCGACGAACTCCGATTTCAAGGTTCCAATTTTCAACATGAAAGTCAAAAAATTGATACTATCTGCCAATTACACAGGTCTGCATTTTTAAGTTTTTGAAATGCTTTTTGAAGTTTATGAGCAATTTTTATAGTGTTTTTCTCGCTGATCACGAAAAAAGTAGTGAAAAAATTTCATCACCCAAGAATTTTTCACAATTTGAATTTTTTGTTAAACATTTTTTGTAAACTTTTAGATAACTTTTGACACCTATAGTCAATTTTCTGAGCAAATGAGGATTCAGCGAAAAAAATGAATAGAACATGAACTTTAGAGCGTAAAATTTCCTTTCTATAGAGTTTAATTAGTTTCTTCTTAAGAGGCTTGATTTTTGAAATATTTTAGTTGAAAATCAAAATTCAACAATTTTTTTTATTGAAAATATCTGAAAACCCTCCCAGAAAAAAACTAATTAGTCTCCATAGAAAGGGAATTTTACGCTTTACAAATCATGTTCTATCATCATACTTGTATTTTTTGTTCGGAGGTTTGATTTTTCCTGAAAATCTATTTTTTGAAGTGAACCAAATTTCCAACATTTCTAATTTTAACAATGAAAATATCAACGGCCGGCAAATCAACAATTTATTCCTCCGTATTTTTGAGATATTTTCAATAAAAAAAAGAAGTTCAACTTTGAACTTATCATTAAAATATCTCGAAAGCTGCGCCTCGTAAGAAAAAACTAAATAGACTCTAAAGAAACGAAATTTTACGCTCTACAATTTATGTTCTATTCATTTGTTTTCGTTGAACCCTTCTTTTGCTCAGAAAATTGACTTCAAGTGTCAAAAGTCATCTAAAAGTGTAAAAAAATGTTTAACAAAAAATTTAAATTGTGAAAAATCCTTGTGTAATGAAATTTTTTCACTATTTTTCTTGTGATCGTGAGAAAAATATTACAAAAATTGTCTATTAAACTTCAAACCGCATTTTCTACGTCGACCTGTGTTATCATTCGATTTTCATTTTTCATTTGCGTCTTTTCATTTAGAGCTAAAAAAAAAAACTTGGAAAAAATAGATAATTATGTGTAATTCTGAAAAAATTTGAACTTGGAAATATTTTTAAAAGACTCGAGGGAATTGGAAAACTTGAAAAAAATGAGAAAATTTGAACATGGAAAAATATTTTTAAATAATTGGGAAAATTTAAAAACTTGGAAAAACTGGAATTGGAGAAATTTTTTAAAAATTAATTTCATTATTTTCGGGTGTTTGTACTTCGGAAATAAATCATTCGGGTTATTGGATTGGGGTAAATTTTTTTTGGAATTTTCTCATTCGGGGAAACGTCTTTTGGGAAAATGGATTTGGTAAAATGAACGGATACTTAGCAGAAATCAAAATTTTCAATATTAAAATTTTTTCCTACTGTAATTTTTTTTAATTTTAAATTTTCCTAAAAATTTTCCAACGTTGATTTTCAACTTCATTTTTTTCATTTTTTCCAATAATTTTACACTTTTTGCTCAATTTTTTCATGTTTAGATCTAAAACAAAATAATTGTCAACGTCATGTTTTTAAAAATTTCTTCCAACTCAGAAATCTTAAAAAATATGAAAAAGAATTTCAAAAATAGAAATTGGAGTTTGGAATGTTTGGATTGGGGTGATAACTTCAGTAAAAATAGAAAATTTTTGAACTCGGATTAAATTTTGAAAAAAATTAAAATTAAAGAAATTCAGAAAATTAAACAGTTGAAAAAATTATAACTTGGAATAAATTTGGACCTGGCTCGTCAAAATTCCTTTTACGTGAAAATTATTTAGAAGCTAATGTAAAAGTTGATAACTCGGTGATATTTCCGTAGTTCGTCTCTTGTCTAAACCGAAATCCAAGACACCTCGAAACCCAGGGTGACTTTTGTTTCAACATTTCAACGTCGTATCAAGTCGACCTGAATATGGAATTCCGTTTTAATAAAAACAAATAACGGCATCTAATTAAAACTTTATATAATCAAGCGAGCTGCAGCACTAGACATTCGAATGTTAAAAAGAGAAAAGTTTTTCATCATACTTTAAAAAACCGCCGATTGCCATTGTAGAAATAATTTCGTCTTTTCTCAATTTATATAATGGTGATCTGCGATGTATACGTAGAGTAGATATAAAGTAAGTATTTCGCAAATACATATTATTTGTCGAGTACCTACACCGAGTATATGTATTTTTCCTCTATATATTTTTTCGCTACCGAGCACGGGGTTTCTTTTTGCAAAACAAATATTCAGTAATCCGAGATCTTTTATTGTTGGCGTTCTTGAAATTGGAAATGTATGTTTTATCTGTTTTTAACTAAAATAAAAACTTTTACACAAAACTTTTATAACGTACACGCGTTCCGCGAGATTATTCCATACTTTAGGTATGAAAAACTTTTATACATCTAGACCTATCTTTGTTCGAGGTTTCCTCGTCGTCTCTACCCACCTGTCTGCCTTCTGCCCCCTTTTGCACTTCTATGCCTACCGATCTCTCTCTATACTCCTTCGGTTGCGATTACTTGTAAACTTTAACTGAACACTGAGTTTTATATTATTGTATTTGTAGGATATATTTTTTATGTTTTTTTTCTCGCACAGTCGGCAATTTTCCATGTTTTTTCTCTCTTTCTCGTGTGCCTATATAGACAAATGTGTAATTTCCGCGTGTTTTTTCTTCCATTCTTTTCAGGATAATGTATTGATTGTTATGGTATTGTTAGACGCGGATTTTGTAATTAGAAGAGGTTTTGTTGAAAGAAATTGTGAACTTGGTAAATTTCAGTAATCATTTCGTTATTATCCCAGGCTCGTTCTACTGTCAATATCTCAGGTGTTTAAAAGCTCCTTGACAAAGTCGAAATTCTGACACAAAAAAGGGATGAAAAGTAAAGAAAAAACGATTTTTTCCTGAGATTTTTCGAACAGACCCCAATTAGGCCCTGGAACATACCCATTACAATGGAGTGGAGAGATTTTTGAAGAAGTTCTTTGATTTGGTCAATTTTTTAATATGTTGTATACTTAGAGGGGGGGGGGACTTTCAGGAAAAAATTTCAACTTCTCTGGGCTTCTTAGCTCGGAGCTGTAGGTTCCCAAACTTTTAGGTCCCCGCAAGAGGGTTGAAAGTTGAGAGATTGAAAGTCTCGAATTATAACATTGGCGTGACTGAACCTTCTGAGTAGTGTGTGCCACAACTTTTCAAATTACAGAATAGTTTTTCTTAAAACAGTGAGACAATTTTCGACAAAAATTCACCGATTTATCAAAAATTGAAGAATTTTTCAAAATCGAAAGGTTCCTTATAACTTGAAAATGGTTTCCAAAACTTTAAACGATTCTCCAAAAACTGAAAAACATTTCTGAATTTGGACCAGTTTCTCTAAAATTGAAAATTTTTTAGAAATTTGAACAATTTTCTAAAAATTAGATGAATTTGGGATGAAAATTCGTCCCAACTTTATCTCAGCCTCAGAAATGAAAAAAAAAACGTGGAATGAATTTTGAATGAAAATTAATCTCAGGCCAGGAAGGTGAAAAAAATGTGGGGTGAATTTAGGATGCGAATTCATTACGAATTCATTTTTATAGTTGTCTAAAACTGGGATGATTTTCCCAGATTTTCTTAAAATCAAACAGTTTTCCAGAAATTTAAACAATTCTCCAAATACTGACCCATTTTTCAAAAATTTAAAAATTATATAAAAATATTTTGAAATTAAATATGATACGTGCCTACATCTTGTATTTTGTTCGTCCGTTTGTTCATTGCTTCAATTTGTCAAAAATTTACAGTTTTCTCAAAATTTGGATGTTTTTCAACAATCTTGTAATAATTTTTCATAAAACGGAAAATTTTTACAAAACTTTCTCTAGTTTTTCAAAAAATTGAGAATTTTCTAAAATGCTTTGGACGATTTTCTAAAAACTGAAAAAGTTTACGAAAATATTTTAAAATCAAATATTTTTTATACTTAATGTTGTTTATTCTGACTGTTGATAAAAAAAATTAAAAAGGATATTGCCACCGGGACACATTACCGAATTTTACCAAAAAAATTGTCTCCGGAGAGAAATGAAAAATCTGGGAAAATTTTTGTGAAACTCAACTGAACATTTCGCCTAAACTCAAAAAATTGTTGATTGCAGCACTTTGAAAATTTTTATGGTGAAAAATAATCTTTTCCAATTGGTCAACTATCCATTCTCTCTTAAAGACCCAAAAACATACATTGAATCAAAAACCCAATCATACAGATCAATTTAGAATCTCAGATCACAACTCGTACCTAGGCTATCAGGGATTTTCAATTTTGGAAGTTTTAGGGATAAAAAACCTCAAAAAAACTAGTTTTTTCAAAAATTATCCTACTTTGAATACCCACAGCTTCAACCAAAGGGGCCCGGGAGTCTGCAATTTTTTTTAGGACTTCTCCCAATCAACGTTTACAACATTAGTTGTTTTATAAATTTTTTGGATCCCTCCCCCCATTTTTTTATTCCTTTTAGCAGTTGGAGGGATTTCAAGTCAGAGGCGTGTGAGAGAAGGTTAAGAAAGGTGGAAAATTTTTGATTATGCCATTTCACTACTTTTATGAAAGTACATTAAATTTCACTCTTCTCCCAGTGAAATATTCTACTCTTCATTTTTTTGTTTTTCCCGAGAGAGTGCAGAGTGAAGACGGAGAGAGAAATAGAGAAAAGGGGAGAAATGTTTTTCAAAAATAATTACGCAAGTTCTGCTTTAAAGCAAAAACTTTCAAATTATTCAAGAATATGTTTTAAAGTTGATTTTTTGTTAAAATATCAGATACTCCAGCCTTTTTAAATAATAAATTTCACAATTTTTCGTGGAAACTGGATGATTTTATTTGAAAATTGAATAATTTTACGAAAAAACTGAACAGTTTTGCAATGTTACGTGAATGGTTAAAACGATTTTGTAAGAAAAATTGAACATGACACAATCAATACGCAGTGCCTTCAATTTATATTCAAATAGTAGCGAAAATGTATGTTTCAAATTTTTTTAAACCCCTCTTCACCCTGCTCCTGTAAAACATCACATACTTAGAAAATACTCCTAAACATTGGGCAGAATTATCAAAAAAAAGAATCAAATTCGGAATTCCTAGAACATTTTGACTTTCTTTTCAGGCTTCTGAAAACAAAATTTTTCCAAGTTTTTCAAGTTTCACAAAATTATTACCTATATGAACAATTCATTAAAGTTTTTTTTTAAAATTGTATGCCTCGAAGTCGTGAAAAATCGTTATGTTAGTGATGGTGTCTCAAATTTGTTGTCGAATTTTATAGATTGACCCCCCCCCCCCCCCAACACGACAATATATCCATGCTGAGAATGAATTTTTACTAAAATGTCAGAGATTTAAACCTTTTTCCTCCAAGTTTCAAAATTACTGATAAGCTGACCAATCTTGCATATCAAATTTGACTTTCTGTAAAAAAATCAAATATTTTAACCTTTTTTTTTGCTTTCAATAATGCTATGCGATTTCAATTAATTGAAAAACATAATTTCGCATTAAAAAGTTTTTAATTTTTTCGATTTTTTAAACTGAAATTTTTTAAACCCATTACCCCCCCCCCCCCCCAATCCAATATTGAAACATATTTTAAATTCTAATGAAATATTTCTGACCAAACTTGCAATTATTTCATTATTTCGGAGGAGACGAGCAACTTGCTTTCTCCCACTGTTCAATTCAACTCTGATTCAAAAATTCAACCATTTTCCTTTACAAATAATATAAAAAATGTCTTGAAACTGTTTTCAATTATGGTGATAAAATCACCGAAATTCAAAAAAAAACGTTTTCAAAGTATAATTGAGGCTTTAATGTTTTTAATATCAGGTTCAAAAACCTGTACCTAACTGAGGTTTGAAATTTTGATGACAATCATCAGGTTATTATTTCATTGAGTTGATTTCTCAAAAAGAAGCTCTTCAAATTGTATAAAATTAACTTTAGAAATTTCAGTGATGGCCGAAAATGAAAAAAGTTCCAATGATCCTCAATCGAATTCAATTCCTTCTCACTATTGGGTCGATTTTGCAATGAGACTTTCTTCAACTATGAAATTCACTTTTGAGTTTTCAGAATTTTTTGAGCATTATGGAAAGAGACCATTATTTGCCATTGCTGGTAGGTAAATGGAAAGTTTTCTCAAAATTCTCAAGTCATTTCGGTGTCCTTACATCGCATCGTACCGAATATTTTAGATTAAATGTAATTTCTTGAAAAAAGTCTCTTCAACCCGTGGAATTTACTTTTGAATTTTAGTAAATTTTGATGAAAATTATTTAAAATTTTTTTTAAATAAAATATTTTTATGGGAATACAATCTACACTGAGTAATTTTTGAGTCATTGAGACCAATTTCGACAACATTTTTAGAAATTCTGAGGCATTTTAAGCACGCTTATGTCATTCGGGTCGATTTTAATAGCATCTCAAATAATTTTTGGTTCATTATAACATTGATTTTCACCCCGTTTTAAAAACAGATTTTGCACTTTCCAATAAATTCAATGATTTTTTCACACCTTCCTCATACTGTTTTGAACTGATTTCATATTTCACATGATTTAGCAATATTTCGAATATCTGTATACGATTGATACATATTTCAATTTTCAACACCTTTTAAATGGATAAGTACTAGGTTTCTACCTAAGTTTTATCTGAACTAGGTAGAAAAATAATATGCCATAGTAAATAACAAAATTTTACTCAAATATTTGTTTTATTCGGATTTCGTCAGATAACATGATAAAACACTCGATGGGATTTTTCATCATTTTCGTCTGGAGGAATAGATCAAAAAATGAAATCAAAACGTAGAAAAACAAAAAAAAAATCAACATTTGATTAAGCATTTTTTTTGTGAAATCCGACGAGAAATCGCCAGCTCTAGATAATAAAGCCATATTTACCACTTTAACAGATAAATTTGCTGTTCAACATCTATGTACGTAGGTCCACTACCAAGGCAACGCACCCCCATCCTCGTTAGCATTCTGCTTCCAAACACCACACGCAAATATGACTCGTCCCACGCCTTCGTATAAATATTGCTTTCAAAGCCACGCAGCAAAACCACCATCGAACGTTCGCTAACGTTGCTCGCAGTTGGAAAACAATCCGACGGATTTGTAATCCCTTGGCTAAAACTTTGGTACTCACTGGTGGAAACATATTGATATTCAGTTACGAAGTAAGATATTTAAAGTGGAGCATTTTCAAGAGCTTCGTTCGTAACAGCTAAAGATCTCTTATCTTCATCAAGAAGGGTAATGTATGTCTTTAAGTTTCAGCTTTCCGTAAATTCTTTCAAAGTGTTTAAAGTTTTTGCCTTTTTTTCCTCTCTACTTTCTCTCTCTATCACGTTTTCGTACACATAAAAACTAACGCTACACCGTGTACGAAGTGGGTAGGTAGGTACCTATGAACCCTCGAAAGAGCCGTATACGTGAAAATTTTTTAATTTTCCAACATTACCGGAACAGTATTATCTGATTTCGTTACCATTAAATACGAAATGATTCCCGAAAATAATTCCCGCGAATATTAAACTCGATAATTTACTGCAGCTTGTGAAGTTGAAGTTGTCGGCGAAACTACGCCCGTTATATAAAAAGGGTCAAATTTATGATCCAAAAGCAGTCAAACAGCTCGAGCTGAAATTCAATACGTTTTCAAATAAAAAGTAAAATAGTTTTGTACGGCGATGGTGCGTCTCAATCGGCTTTGCTTCCTTTATTGGATACGAGCTAGGTAGCTTAGATACGGTACGTATAGTTAAACTCCTTTGAACATGCGGAAATCTACAGCCCTAATTAGTTTTGGTTTCAATTTCAAGTATAGGTATATACACTTGATCAAACGTTCCTCGTTTCGTAAGTTTTATTTTATTTTTCAAAGATGCCCTTAAAGGAATTAACTTATGGAATCTTCAGAAAAGCAAGTTCTTTTTTTTATTTTTAAGAATAATATTATAGACTTTAACTAATCCATATTGTGCGAAAGACTGTATTTTTCATGTCTGACTCACGCGAGTCTTCAGTTACCATGCAACTCAATTTTTTTCCAAATCCGTATTATTCGAAAAAAAATTTCAACTCCAATAAAATTTTTTCTGTTTCTTTAAAATTTTTCCAACTCTCGTGTCTTTTCCTCAACATATTTTTTACTTATTAATTCAAAAAAATTTTCAACTCAATGAATTTTTTTTCAATTCTGAAATTTCTTCCTCATTTTTTTCAGGCCTAAAATTTTTTCAACTCATAATTATAGGTACTTAAGTCCTTGTAGTATAAGAAATCGCGAAGGTAAAGTTTATAAACAGGAAGTAGGAAACGAGTCGAGCGATGGCATAAACCATTGATCGATCGTGATGGAATGCGAGGCGCGAAATGTAAATAGATAATAAAGCTAGCCGTAAGCATAATTTAAGTAAACTAAGTAAACTAGATTAAGACTATATAATAAACCTTGACACTAGGTTAAGGCGCATTCTATTAGCTAAGCTATAACTGTACGTATTATACTGTGCGAATATATTATCGTGAAAGCACCCGCGTATTCATTCGTGTTATATCAGAATCAGCCAATAACTCATACGACAGTACCAGAAAAATGGTCGAACAAGAACAAGAAATCATTTTTTGAAATTTTATTCACTTTTAGGGGTAGTACTACTTATTTAACACCTATTAACTCAAATTTCTGTTTTTTTTTTATTTATTGGATGCTGAATAATCAATTTATCAAATTTCGACCATCCCACAAAATTACAATAAAAATCGAATTTAATAATTTCTCATGATTCCTCATTATTATAAAAAATATTTCGCCTAAACATTTTTTCTAAAAATTCAAAAAAATGGAGGGTATCTCAGCATAATTTATTTTGTGGCAACGCTGTAACTAACTTCCACGTAAGTAACCCCGATGCTCGTCTCGTTAAACGCAACATTTTACGGGCGTCGTGATGCGCAACGTTGCCGAATTTCCAGTTCTTTACTCGGCAATATCTCAGAAAGAAAGCGTTTTGGGCCCATGTTGAATATGACATTCTTTGTTCGTATTGATAAGTAGAATATGAGATTTCAATATTTCACACCTTAACCGAGCCACCCTGTATGTATAATACCGCCGTATAATACCGAAAAAATAAAATACCGTATTTTTACATCTCTGTATAAGGGCGTGATAGTTGCTGGTGGCTGAGATTCTGTGATTTTTATATTGCTTAGTAAAAGAGTCAGTGTTATGATTGAAGTCAAAATTTGAATAAGAAAAATAGAAATTGTGGTTTTTGGTAACACTGTATATTTTTACTAAGCAATGTGAAATTATATGGTGGTAGTAATAGGCCGTTGAGAATACAAAATCATTCTTATATCTGATTAAACTTTAGGTTTTACTTAAATAATGACAACTTATTCAACCACAACTTAATCAACCACTAAAAATAATTCAACTCCCATTGAAGATTCAACAAAACTTGTCGATTAAAAAACCCTAATAACTTCAAATATATTTTAACATATCCATGTTCTAAGATTTTTACCTTAAGATAAAAAACGTGTTAATTTTTTTCCAGAGTTTTCAGAAAGCATTTCTGACGCTTCTCCATAGAAGGGGGGGGAGCACAAATGGAAATAATATCAAAAAACGTGTTAATTTTTTTCCAGAGTTTTCAGAAAGCATTTCTGTCGCTTCTCCATAGAAGGGGGGGAGCACAAATGGAAATAATATCAGTACAAAAGAGCGCACAAACCTAGCACAATCGATTGACCCCACATTCACCCCTCAATCTTGAATGGGCGGAGCATAATTTCTGACGTCCCGCCCATGAACCGCAATCTTTAATGAGGCGGGGCACCATTTTAGACGCTCCACCCTGACCTATATTCATTTTCAGGGAAAGGGATTGAGCACAAACCAAACTAATGCTAGCACATGAGAA
Organism: Pseudococcus viburni; assembly: GCA_033439095.1. Taxonomy (NCBI): domain Eukaryota; kingdom Metazoa; phylum Arthropoda; class Insecta; order Hemiptera; family Pseudococcidae; genus Pseudococcus; species Pseudococcus viburni. The sequence goes on along the minus strand of JAVBJF010000335.1, from coordinate 129,833 downwards.
CACAAACCAAGCACAATCGATTGACCCCCCCCCCCCCATGGGTGGGGCGTCCAAAATGGGCTAATTAGAAGTCGTAATTACGAAATTTTGATTTTTTAACCACCTAAAATCGTATTTCATCCTACCTCACGGAAGACGCAGCTGGTTTGCCTACACCTCTATATACAACTGTGCTTTCTTCTTTAAATGTACCTTCCATACTTTCGAACTCTTTAACCCGGTATTCGAAGAGGTAGACAATTGCATCAACCATCAACCCACATTCAGTAAATTGGGATACACAAGATAGCTCCGTGACTATCAAAGAAACGACGAATAATTTCGTTCGAATTCCTCCTCGTATTAAAGTTTTTCTTTCGATGAGCTCTTCGTCGAGTTCCATGAAAGAAGCCAAGAAAAAAACTCAGTCTTTTTGAGAAAAAGTACAAATCGAACTTCAATGAACGAAAACACTTACTTTTACGAGCTTCGCGAAGCGAAGGGGTCTGAACTTAAGTTTCTTATTACGTCGAGTAATACCCCATTAAAATGATATACTTCTCAAAGAAAAACCTAGAATCGCATTACTTTGATCAAAATATCTAATATTATCTTGCGCCGGGTACCTACGGTGCGACTTTCGTCGATCTCTTTTTTTATAGCTGCTCTATAGCCAACGAGCAAATTGCTCGCTGATTTTTTTCCCAATTTTATGAGCTCGTTTTAATCGAGTAAGCGATCTTTGCCATCATACCTTAATCCTTCACGTAGGTGTACGAATTTTCGTATCCGGCTATGATTGAAGCGAGGTGACGGGGACGTAGAGAACGCGACGTTGGGCCATTTTTTTTACACCCCTCCGCGCCATAAAAAATTTCACCCTTAATTCGTTATTAATTAAACGTTTAAAACTGAAGCGCATTTCCTCCTAAAAATTTAACGATTACAATTCGTCGTAAATTAACTTTATGGTGAGTGAACAGTATTAATTTCCTTAACGTTATCTATTTAGTCTACTAATAAGCAACGTTTTTATCGTTTTCCGCGCTGTAAGCATTATTCTATGCGTCAGTGATTTCCAAAGGAACACTAAATCTAAATAAATAACACAAAAAAAGACCCATCACATTTTTTTAATTCTCTGTTTTAATTAATACGCGTCGCTGATCGGTATTGTTATACCGGGGTCAATTTATCGATTCGTTTGCCCAGGGCGAGGCGAGCTGGAAGGGTAGTAAATTCCTATACAAAGAAAAGTTCAAAACTCGCAAATAACTATATACAAAGAACCCACGCGAAACTAAATAGAAGAATTATTGCATATAAATTTCAACGGCGCCTCGAACATTAAATACGTATAAGTATGTATCAAAGTATAAATCTCTTCAAGATTCTTTTTACTTCTCTCCTTTCTTACTCTATCGTCGTCTGCTGCGCCAAAAAATAATCCTTTGACAAAAATAAATGCGCCTTAGGGTTATTTTTTATCTGTTAAAACAATAGTATAGATTTTTCGTAGCTCGACGTCGAGTTATATTTACGCTTTAATTTTTTCATAACTGGATATAATTTTTAATATATTATCAAAAAATGGTGATTTTGCACGAGGCGAAGTTGTTTTTTTTTCGTAAACGTGCAGTACCGAAGATATTTCCCTAAAGTATGGAAATTACATGGGAAATACTCTGGAGGAATATTAAAGGGATTAGATGGACTGAGAATAGCTAAAATAGCCAAGGTAATGGTACCTAATGCTATTATTACTTTTAAATTTTCTGTTTCAAAATTCTCGAAATGATAACATGCCTTTGAATGGAGCTAGAGAATGAAATAAAAATGAAATAAAATATGCAGTAAAGGTTGCCCGGATCGAATTCAATTTTCATACGGAATGGGGTTTTATTTCTATAAGAATCAAGTTGATCGTTTTTTGAGTTTGAGTGGGAGAAAATGTTCACTCTTTGTAATCCCCCCTCCCAATTCTATTTCATAGTTATTATAAAGATCATAAAAACAAACAATTGGGTAGGTAAAGTACCTATTAATACAGAGAAGTGCAGAAAAAATCCTTTTTCCGTTTGTTAAAAAAACGTTCAAAAACAAAAACATTCCAATAAGTAAGAAGAAAATGATGAAAAAATATTTTATTTTTTTTTGTTCCCAGGATCCCTTAATAACACAAAATTTCAACTTTTCAATTCAACTAAAACTGTAATAAAACTAAATAAACTTTCATTTCGCTCTCTTTTCTCTCTAGTTGGTTTCAAAAAAAAAAATTAAAATTATATAACCCGATTTTTTTCTAAGTAGGTACATATTTTTCTCAACTTTTTTCAACGATGAAATTTTTTCTCACATTTTTTCCTACTTCATTGTACTTAACATATCATCTCAAAAACTCTTAGGTTTGTTTCTCAGAATTTTTTCAAATTTCAACTTCAATTTTAATAAAAAGTTTTCTTACCTCTAAAATTTTTTTCATTTTTTTAAATTTTATGTTTACTTATTTAACTTGAACCAAACCAGAGTTGTGAGAAAAATAAAGAACTAAGAACCAAAAAGAACAAAAAATGGAAAAAAGGAGAACAAGAATGAGGACAACTTTCAAAAATGGAGAAAGAGAATGAGAACGATACTAAATATTTTTGAAGAACTAGAACAAGAATGGGAACGGCTTATGAAGAATGAGAACCAAAATTTCATCTTTCTGGCAGCCCTGCATAGGGGGGAGGGGCAAAGTGAAGCAGAATAACAACTACCCATATGATTCTGTGCTGCACAGTGCAACCAAGAGCACCCAGCAAGATAAATTGGAATAACTCAACCAACAGCTATTCCAGTCTTACCTACCCCTCTGTCTACAGTTACCGGTCTTATCGTAGGTCTAGTGTACATTCATGATGCAAAGCATAGTGGCTAACATTGGTGTTCAACAAATATCCGGATATCCAAATACTAAATACTATTTCGATAAATATCCAAATATCCGGATAATATCCGGATATCACCCGGAAATTGCCGAACAGCTCAGAAAACATCCTGAAAACGATTAACTTTTCCAAGAGTTCCCAAATTCTTTTACTAACCCTCCCAAAATTGAAAGGTCGATTATCAAAATCAAAAAAATTGAAATCGAAAAATCAATTATCAAAATCAAAAAATCGAAATTGAAGAATCGATTATCGAAATCGAAAAATCGAAATTAAAGAATCGATTATTGAAATCAAAAATCCATTTTTTTACGTTGAAACTCTTCATTTTGATTATCCCGATATTTGTTGAACACTATCTGACATCTAATATGGAAAGAATAACTCTGCTTCTCCAAAAAAGTTTATTTGCAAAGCTTTTCGAACACCAAGTGTTCATCATCAGGCTTAGATCACTACTGAACAAGAAACACAAGAGTAACTAAATATATAAGCAAGATATAAGGGTGTGGTTAGGGAAGAGAAGGGCGTGGTCAAAGGTGTGGTCTAGCAGAAGTGTTGGGAGTCACATAGTCAATTTTGGTGTTAATAGCTTTTAAAAGGATGTTTTCTAAGGGGCTTAAATCATTATTTATTAGAGTATTTTTATTTTTCTTCATGGCTATTGCTTCTCTAATGTTGAGTTGGGATGGTTTGTTTACTTTTTGAATGAGGTTCAAGTTCTGAGTGTCAATTTTATGATTAGTTTGTATGAGGTGGTCTGACAAGGCAGATTTATTTTCTATTTTATATTTGGTGTAATAAAGATGCTCCTTGAACCTCGTTTTTATATTTCTTTTAGTTTGTCCAATGTAGCAACCTTGGCAATTTTGACAATCAATTTTGTAGATACCACTGCAATCTTCAGGTTTGTCTCTATCTTTTGTGTTTCCAAGAAGGTTTTTTGTTTTGTTATCATTACAGAAAACAGGTTGTATGTTATGCTTGCTGAAGATTGCATTAAATTTGTTAGTGATGGGTGGGTAATAGGGGATTCTAATTCTTTTATCATCTTCTATTTCTGGTTCAAAAGTTGTGGTATCTTTTATAATTCTGATGGACTTCCATGCAACTAGTGAAACAGTGCTGCTGGTCGAGTTTTAACCAACCGGAGAAGAGAATTTGATGGTAACATTTGGCCATGTTTTGGCATCAGCTGATTAAAACAGATTGGAGGGGTGGTGGTTTATCACTACAGTATCACCTTTTCAACACATGATACTAGCAAACCTCATGAACGTTGCATTGCGAATAGCTCAAACATATCGCAATCAATTGCTTAGACCATGTAGTATTAACATAGACCGAGCTACGGAAAATTGGTATGTTCCAACATTATTTCCCGTGAACTGGGTCCATTCCTGCAGGAGAAATTAAGAAAAATTATACCACATCAGCAGTCAAATAATTTGCACCACTCATAAAAAAAATGGAGCAAAATCAGAGGATACAACTTCATTTTTGGTTCGAGTTTGGTGCTTCGATTGTATTTTCTACGATGGACCCAGTATTATTTGTGTGAATTTTGACCATTGCTGCGAACAAAATTTGGAAAATCGGTAGTCAAACAATTTGCACTATCAAGGGGGCCTTATAGAAACAATTGGAGCGAAATTAAATAACGTGAGTTTGTTTTTAGATCATTATCCGCGGATGACCCAGTATAATGTTGGAACATGGTAACAATGTAGGTCTTATGGGCAGTAGCGCGGTCTATGTTAATACTATATGGTCTAAGATTGATTGACCACTCATTGATCCATCAATCTTGAATGGGCGGGGCACCATTTCTGATGCCACGCCCATAAAAGGAAGGAAATGTCATAGGGGGACCTGGCCCGTCTGTTCTCCGCCGTAGGTGGGGGAAATCGGTCTTGACGTTGAGGCGTGGTCACGTGATCCTCGGCGGTAGAATCTACTGCCGAGGCACGAAACCATCGGCTCTAACGGCAGTTGCTCCGTAGCTATGTCGTAAAGCGGTAGTAACTAGGACCGTATGGTCATGGCGGTGACCAGAATGGTGCACGCGGATTGCGTGCACAAGATTAGTTGTATTTTATTCTCGTTGCTTACGCGTAGAGGTAAAATGCACAGGGCGCTCTGGGTAGTGTTTCAACTACTTAGCGTATTTTCGGGACTAGATCCCCATAGGGCTTCGCAAGGATGGAGTGGCTTTATAAGTCCAGTCGTCACCTCTTTATGTAAAAGGCCAGTGAGCCTGATCAGCTCACTGTACTCCTTTTTCAGAAACACAAACAAAAATCACATTAGCACATGAGGGCACAATCGATTAACCTCATTCTCACCCCTTTGCCTTAAATGGGCGGAGCACCATTTCTGATGCCCTGCCCGGGTACAGCACATCAGTGAAAAATCAAAGAAAGGGTCAAAGTGTGATATTTTTCAAAATATAAAAACAGCACAAAGCTCACCACGAGTAGCACAAACGTTTGATACTGTTATCATTTTTATCAAGATTTATTTTTCTACATTTTTCAGAAAAAATTTCAGACGGGTGTTCACAGAAGAGAGGAAGCACAAACGAAAATAATGTTTGCACAAAAGAACAGAAACCTAGCACAGTCGATTGACCTTACATTGACATCTCAATCTTTAATAGAACCGATCATTGAAACGTCACAATAACTTGGACCAATCAGAGAGAGGAAAGATCTGGGCTCTGATTGGCCAATTCTATTATCTTGATGAGTTTGGGCGCAAATTTCCGTAATTTTCATGGGTAACTCCGAAATGAGGAAAATTTTAGGAAATTTTATTTCAAAATCGGATTCTACGGGCTGAAAAACCTATAAATCATTAGCGCATCAACGGTTTGCATGCTTTATCTTGGAAAAAATTGAGATATTTATGACTATTTTTTGATTTTTTCAAAATAATGTGAAAAAGAAGTGATTTTAGACATTTTTCATATTAACTTAATTGAAAGAGGATAAAAAAAGCTTTCAATCGGTACCATTACCATGCGATTTCATGCATTTTTGTAAATTGCTAATTTTTTCCCATCAAATTTAAAAAATATCGAAGTGGCACGAAATCGAATGGTAATGGTACCAATTGAAAGCTTTTTTAATCCTCTTTCAATTAAGTTAATATAAAAAATGTCTAAAATTACTTCTTTTTCAAATTATTTTGAAAAAATCAAAAAATGGTCATAAATATCTCAATTTTTTCCGAGATAAAGCATGCAAACCGTTGATGCGCTAATGATTTATAGGTTTTTCAGCCCGTAGAATCCGATTTTGAAATAAAATTTCCTAAAATTTTCCTCATTTCGGAGTTACCCATGAAAATTACGGAAATTTGCACCCAAACTTATCAAGATAATAGAATTGGCCAATCAGAGCCCAGATCTTTCCTCTCTCTGATTGGTCCAAGTTATTGTGACGTTTCAATGATAACGTCTATGGGCGAAGCACTATTTCTGATGCTCCACCCATAGATGGGAGGGAACGCAAACGAAAATAATATCAGCACAAAAGAGCACCAACATAACACAATCGATTGACCTCACACCCGACCCTCAATCTTGAATGGGCGGGGCACCATTTCAGATGCCCCACCCTGACCTATATTCATTTTCAGGGAGGGGGTGAGCATAAACGAAACTAGGGTCTAGGTGCAAAACCAATATCAAACTTGGATTCAGCGTAGAAAATTAGATGTAAGTATTTTGTTCTAAAAAATGCTGATTCAACTCCATAGAACTTTTTTTCAGCTGAATTGTCAAACTAAATGTGTTATTTAAAGAGTGAACTTGGGATGATTCCTCTCTTTCCAACAATGAGTTTTGCTTCATCGCCTGGAAAATTTAATTGACTTTCAAAACAAAATGTAAAATTTATATGATCATAGTTCATACCACAAACGTAGCCAAGATGGCAGAATCTGCAATTTTAAGAAGTAAAATTATCGTAAACAAGAAGAAAATAATATTCCGACAAATTTTTCCCCCTCCCCATTTCCCTCCAATCGCTTTCGAAATCGTACACGTCACAAAACGCGAATTCAAAATTAAAAATAAGCAACAGCCGACAACTTTTTGAAATTTCAAACGAATTGAAATACGATACAGCTCCATTTTCCTCTCCTGGAAAAAAAATTCATTCACCAACACACCGGTTTCTTTTCAATCACGACGTAAAATCCGACCAGAAAAGAAGACTTCGTTATATTACGTCAACAATTAAAGTTAAATTATAGAGAAAAAAAACTTTCGACTTTTGATCCTTATTGGATGGTATTTTCCATCAGTTTCATAAACGAAATTAAGATTTCCTTTGCGAAAAATGATCCCGGCGAAAGAAAATTGCTTCTTTTTTTCATCCAGTTGCTTATTTGTTTTACAGCACATTCGCGATCGCAGAGAGAAGAATTCAAAGATTCGCATGGCCGAGGCAAAAAAAAAAGTAGAAAAAAGGAATAAGAAAGAACAGAAGAGAAGAGGAAAATAAAGACGAAGGCAGAACGAAGATCTCCGATGGGAAAAAAATCACATTCCGAATATACGATAAATTAATTGAAATTTCTGTCTAGTATAAAAGAACGAGAGATATTTTTTTTATGCCTTGTTGGAAATATATCTGGTCGATTGGTATAAGGAAAAATAAATTCCGCCATCCAATTACATCGAACAGTCAATTTTACAAATCCATTATAAAGGAGAAGAAGAAGAAAACGAAATGAAAATAAAATCTAAAATTTGGTTTTACAAGTAGGTTTCATTTGCCAGACATGTAAAACGATGAGCTTTTCCTGTTTTTTCTCTATTTCTTTTTTCTTACATTATTATTCGGCTCTGTCAGAGAATAAAAGACTTTATATCGTTAAAAAACAAAACGAACGAACGAACGAACGAATTCGGAAAAAAAGCAAGAAAGGAAAAAAACACGCGGCGGGAAAAAAATAGCGAGGCTAGAATTCGCGCACAGAAATTCTAAAACACAAGATCGACTCTGAAAAACCGGTAAAGCAGAAAAAAAACAAAGCGACAAGTAAAGCATACAACAAAGGATTTCAGCATTTTAGAATAAGGGGGTTCGTTTTCCACTCGTTAAAATAGCCATCTCTCCCAGCAGAATATTTATTACCTCGGATTGCGAGCCCACATTTCAATGGTTTGTGCTTTGTGTTTGGCACAATTCCAAAAGGATAAAGGTGCCCCCAAATCTAATTCTCCGCCGTTATTTTTTTCTTCTTTTTCTAATTTCAACGTAACACGCCGAACTCGCGAGAAAACTTGCTACGTTGAAATTTGATTTAAACGGAATTTCGAATCGACGAGTTCGAGGCGAAAAAACCTCGCCCTCTTCCTATTTTTTTTTTGGCTTATACTCGTTTCATCTTTATTGAAATCGATATGCTAGAAGGAAAAGTTTGCTTTGAAAGAAAAATTTTCAACGTTTTTAATAGATATTTCGAAATATTGCGAATAACTCGATAAACGTTACATATTGATCTTGTATAAAAGTATCGTGAAAAAGAATACTTCTCGGTTATTTGTTCTTCCAAAGCAATAAAAACTATGTTTTGTTATGGATCTTTCGATAACGAAATAAGCTTTTTGTGCTTTATACGTCTCCTTTTGTGTATAAACTTGCCGCCAAAATACTCGGTCGTTTGTTGATTTCGACGAGCATTAAGTATTACGTCGAAAATTCTCTTGTATCCAAGTGCCCTCCAGAATACTTCCAATCTCTTTCAATTTTGAAGCTAGTTTTCTTATTGCGAATCGATGCAGTATTCTTACCACAGTGAATAAGAATAAGCTTTGAAAACTGGTCTATGACTCGAGGACGAATATTTGCAGAAAATTTAAAACAGTTTATTAACGAATTGAAAATTTTAAGTGAATTGTTGAAAATTGTGCGTTTTATTTTTCAAATTTTGAATACTTGGAGAATTTTTCAACGATTTGAAAATTTTTTGTACTCACCATAAAATTTCTTCCATCTCCGGATACGAAAAATTTTTCAAGGTCATCGATTCAGGCAAAATCTTTCCTGAAAAAAAAAGAACAAAAACATTACACAGCATGTCCAATTAAATTGACCTTCAAAAAAAGTGATTTAGTAACCTAATTTCACTAAAAAAAAGGTGACCAAAAAGTTGACCAAATCTCTTCAATTTTGCCTTTTGCATGTATTCTTCCATCTGAGGTCGTCAGGGAGAGTGTCTAAAAATTTGATGATTTTCTTAACTTGTAATAACTTTATGAAGATTAGAAAAGTGCCTAACACCTGTGAAATGCTCTAAAGAAAAGAACATTTTTTAAAAATTGTTTAATTTTCAAGAAAATAGACTTCGTAAACCTTGGATAATTTTTTGAACGTGAATCTTTCAAATATAGAACTAGAACAATATTCTAAAAATTCATTTTCATAAAAATTGAATGATTTTCTAATAACTTAAAGGTTTTTTTTTTTAATTTTGTAATTTTCCAAACGTTTCGGGATACTTGCCAAAGCTTGGACGGATTTTTCCAAAATTTGGACTTCTTACAAAACTTTCAATAATATATTAAAAAAATTCTCACGCCTAAATCGTGAGATAAACCGACTTTTCTCGTATTTTTATGCATCAATGTATTAGCTATCAAAGATACCTATCATCTTGGATCCTTCTTAATATTATGTGCATTCAAATGGTATTAGAACACGACTGACAGCAGATTTAAAAATTTTCAATTATGTTGGTTAAATAATTTTTGCTATGCATTTTTATTGTAAGGTTTTTGGATACCCTGAAGACCTCTTTTTTTTCATATTCGATGGATAGGTACCAGAAACATTGAATTCATCAATAATTTTTGCTATGCATTTTTCTTTCTTTTTTTTTGGACACCCTGAAGACCTCTTTTCGGACGCCATTTCCAAGAAAATTCCATTAAAAAAATCAAAAAAAATTCATTTTTCTCAAAACCGTTTCAACCAATTTCAAAAAAACTCAAAATCTCACAGGTTCAGCAATGCCCCAAAAGCGCGACTTTTTCAGATTTTTCTCAAATCTCACAGTTTCGGAGTTTAATCGAGCTTGAAGAAGTCCATCTCGAGTGGGTCCTGTTATTCTACGATTATGTATATTCGAATGATGCCAGACTTGAAATTTTTCGATCAATTTGATTGGAGAATTTTTGCTATGCATTTTTATTGTGAGCTTTTTCGGATATCCTGAAGACCTCCTTTCTTCCAACATTGATGGAAACCAGAAACAATGAATTCATCACCTAAAGAAGACCATCATTATCGTGAGGGTCCTGTTATTCTACCACCATGTACATTCGAATGGTAATAGACCAAGACTGACGACAGATTTAAAATTTTACAATTAAGTTGGTTACAAAATTTTTGCCAAGCATTTTAATTGTAATTTTTTTTGGACACCCTGAAGACCTCTTTTTTTTCTTCAAAGTTGATGGTAACCGGAAATGATGAATTTGTAACCTGAAGAAGCCCATCTCGAATGGATCCTTCTTACTATCATGTACATTCGAATGGTATTAGAACAGGACTGATGCCAGATTTAAAATTTGTCAATTAAGTTTGTTAAATGATTTTTGCTATGCATTTTTATTGCAAGCTTTTTTTCGGATACCCTGAAGACCTCTTTTTCTCCAAAGTTGATGGAAACCAGTAACAATGAATTCATCATCTAAAGAAGGCCATAGTTATCATGGGAGTCTTGTTATTCTACCATCATGTACAGTTTGAATGGTGATAGACCACGAATGACACTAGATTTGAAATTTTTCAATTAAGTTGGTTAAATAATTTTTCCTAAGCATTTTTATTTATTTTTTTTTTTGGACACCCTGAAGACCACTTCTTGGACGCTATTTTCAGGCAAATTCCATTAAAAAAAATCACAAAAATTCATTTTTCTCAAAAACGTTTCAACCGATTTTGATAAAACTTAAAATCTCACAGGTTCACCAATGCCCCAACAGCTCGACGTTTTCAGATTTTTCTCAGACCTTATAGTTTCGGAGTTTAATCCAGGACAAATTTCATACATATATATATATATATATATATATATGGATCATACTAACCTTGCGAGACCCGTTTTGCAAAAGGAGATAATACAGGCACTGTGAGGCCCGAATTTTTAAAAATCGGCATAAATGAAGGGTCGGGTAATACCCCCAATGTGTGGAGCGGAAAAAATAGTAAAAAACAAGACGAATCTCACTGCGCAAGCGCCATACCTGTATCTCATTTTGCTTATGAATGGCGCATGGTTAAAGTTTTCAAATGTTGCTGTGTGCAGAGAGGCGAGGTAATTTGTATATAAAGATATACAAACGACCTTGCGAGACCCTCTGCCTACAGACTCCTGAGTATGCATACATCATGAAAAACCACTTTATATGGCATGACGTTGCGAGACCCGATTTCGGGCCTCGCAAGGTAAAAACGGGCCTAATAAGGATAGCGAGATATCCAAAACGGGTCTCGTAAGGCTGCAGCATGCCTGTATATATATATATATTTGCACGCGACCGTAGGTTGTCAGCCACTTTCTATATATACTCAAAATTTTTTGAAAATTTTCAAAATTTTCAAAATTTTATAAAATTGTTACTAATTGACTTATTAAAATTCTAATTGCAGATTCGTGCTTAGCTACACAAAATCCACCGTAGCAAAAAAAATGAGACTCCTGCAACAAAATTTTTGGAAAAAAATTGCAAAATTTTCTAAGCCATTGCAAATTTTGGAAAAGTTTTTCTATCACAAAAAAGCCTGGCTTAAATTAGAATTTTTGGTGTCAAAAATTTTTGTTCAAGTTGATAAAATGACAAAAAAATGATGGGGTAAATTTAACATTGTGCATAACCAAATTTGGTATAGGTAAAAAAATTTCGACCTGTTTTCCTTATTCTACTCATCACCACTTAAAAAATGAGCCTACGTTCATCCTCGCGACTCAATTTCTAAGTGGTGCGCACTCTGGTGGAAGTTTTGAAAATAGGTGGCTCACTTTGTATGTAGAATTAACCCATTCAATCTCAGCCATGGCTGAGAAGTACGGTGGCTCACTTTGTATGTAGAAATAACCCACAAAGTGGCTCACATGTACGGATATTACTACCTATATATATTTGCACGCGACCGTAGGTTGTCAGCCACTTTCTATATATACTCAAAATTTTTTGAAAATTTTCAAAATTTTCAAAATTTTCTAAAATTGTTACTAATTGACTTATCAAAATTCTAATTGCAGATTCGTGCTTAGCTACACAAAATCCATCTTAGCAAAAAAAATGAGACTCTTGCAACAAAACTTTTGAAAAAAAATTGCAAAATTTTCTAAGCCATTGCAAATTTTGGAAAAATTTTTCTATTACAAAAAAGCCTGGCTTAAATTAGAATTTTTGGTGTCAAAAATTTTTGTTCAAGTTGATAAAATGACAAAAAAATGATGGGGTAAATTTAACATTGTGCATAACCAAATTTGGTACAGGTAAAAAAATTTCGACCTGTTTTCCTTATTCTACTCATCATCACTTAAAAAATGAGCCTACGTTCATCCTCGCGACTCAATTTCTAAGTGGTGCGCACTCTGGTGGAAGTTTTGAAAATAGGTGGCTCACTTTGTATGTAGAATTAACCCATTCAATCTCAGCCATGGCTGAGAAGTACGGTGGCTCACTTTGTATGTAGAATTAACCCACAGGGTGGCTGACATGTACGGATATTACTACCTATATATATATAGATTTAATCTGAGTCATTGTGGTGCCCATTTTAATTGTGAATAGTCATTGTGGTGCCCAAAAAAAACGTTGTGGTGCCCAAATCGGGCACCACAACGTCCCTATGTTAAAAACCATTGTATATAGATGGCCACACCCCCCTGAGTCCCCTGACACGTTTTTAGGGTGGGCACCACAGTGACTCCCCTTATATACCTATAGTCAAATTTTTATATACACAAGAGCTTATGGTATATAGCCCTTGTGGTGCCCAGTCTGGATGCATTAGTATACTATGTTTATATAATAATGCTGTATATAAGGTGGGCACCACAATGACTCTTAAAGACCTGGGCACCACAAGGTATTGCATATGTGTATATATATAATTGCACGCGACCGTAGGTTGTGAGCCAAATTCTATATATATTCAAAAATTTTTAAAATTTTTCAAAATTTTCAATCTTTTCTCATTTTTTTCCTAGTTGACCAATCAAAATTCTGATTGTAGATTATTTCTCAGCTACACAAAATCCACCTCAGCAAAAAAAATGAGACTCCTACAACAAAATTTTTGAAAAAAAATTGCAAAATTTTCTGAACTATTGCAAATTTTGGAAAAGTTTTTCTGTTACAAAAAAGCCTAGGTTGAATAAAAATTTTTGATGTCAAAAAGTTTTGTTCAAGTTGATAAAATGACAAAAAAAATATGGGCTAAATTTAACACTGTGCATAACCAAATTTGATACAGGTAAAAAAATTCCGACCAGTGCACCTCATTCTACTCATCACCAATTAAAAAATGGGCCTGTGTTCATCCTCACGACTCAATTTCTAAGTGGTGCGCACTCTGGTGGAAGTTTTGAAAATAGGTGGCTCACTTTGTATGTAGAATTAACCCATTCAATCTCAGCCATGGCTGAGAAGTACGGTGGCTCACTTTGTATGTAGAATTAACCCACAAAGTGGCTCACATGTACGGATATTACTACCTATATATATATATATATATAAGGAAAGGTGAAAATGAACCAATGGTACAGTTGTGTTCCAAATGACCCAAAACGCAAAGAAAACTCACCTCCGACCCCAAGTCTCACCGCGGCAACAAATTTAGTACCTGACTTTTCAAGAAAAGTCGGTAATATCGAAAAAATAGACAATTTTTCAAGTTTCAACATTTCATAATAATTGTAAACTGGAACAGTTATTTTTTTTCGATAACCTGAACAATTCTCTACATACTGAGAGACCTCCCCACAATCTGAACGAGTTTTCAAATATTAATCAATTTTTCTAAATCTTGGTCAGTTTTCAAAAATTGGACGACGTATTTCAAAAACTGTACAATAACCAGAAAATTTTTAAAAAGTTGGTCAATTTTCAAAAACTGGACAATTTTTAGGTGTCCACAATATTTCAGAAATAATTTTCCCTGACTTTTCTATGGTTTCCAGATTAATTTTCCGTGGGTTTCCAGACCCTTTGCGTATGATACATATATATAAAGCGTAGAGGGGGTGGGGGGATTTTTTCGCGTTATGTATGTACTTACAACCCAAAATTGTGCAGAAAAATGATTTGAAATGCATGGAGTTTAACGATTTTTTTTCTTTAAAAATCACTTTTTCTTACGATATTTTTAGATGTTTCTTTTCCTGCCACAAAAACGATTCAAATTCAATTCTAAAAAATTTTTGAGCCCACCCCCTCCCCGCAAAGATTTGAGAGCTTGAATTCATAAACTGAAAAAAATTAAAATAAATTGAAAAAAACTTTATTTTAAAGTAAAATGATTATAATTTTGGAAAATTGAACGATGTCAGGGTGTCTACCAAATCATACGAATAAAAATCCGTATTTTTTCAAGTTGAACATTTAAAAAAATTCTTTACAATTCATTGTCCCCCCCCCCCCAAAAAAAAAAACACACGAACTTGAGATTTAAAGCCCTTGCAATCTTTTCGATTTTTTGCGAAAAAGACTTTCAAAAGTTGAAAATTCATCACTTTTCCTCATTGAGATTTTCCAAAACGCGACCAATATTTTCAAATTCGCTTCCATTTCGTCTCTTTTATTCTCAACATCGTGGTCAAGGACATCATAAATCATGGCATTCCTTTCTCATTACAGCTTATTAAAAAGTACTTTTTCTAAAAAAAATATAGAATTTAAATGAATTCTGTAAAAAGAAAGAGTAGGTATATAAATTACTTTTTTTTTATTTTTAAAAAATTCCAGAGAAGATTCCGAAATTTGCTGACTTTTCAAAGGGTTCCAGGTTTTCTGGTAAGAGGACATCCTGATTTTTTAAAACTTGGACAAGTTAGACAACAACTTTGCAAAAATTGCATTTTTAATTTTTTAACGATGATGAAGCGAATTTTCAAGATTTGAGAAATATTTTAAAATATTGGCAATCTTTTTAAAAAACTTGAATATTTTCCACCTAAATTCCAACATTTTCCAAATTTCTGATAAACTGAAACGAGATAGATACTTAAAAAAAAAAAAAGTTGAAAAAACTCAAAAATTGAATAATTTTTAAAAATTTTTACCACTACCTATTTAGGTTTTTTTTTTGGTAATTTTCTCCTTTCCATTTCGTTACAATGGGAATTAAAAAAAAAAGTGGCTGTGGTGCCTTTTTATTATAAATAATAACTAAAAGTGACCGAAGGTGAAAAAAGGGACCAATTGAACACACTTGAGTGAAAATTAGCTCAAATTATTTTTCAAAGTATGGATTATGAAGAAAACGTACAAAAAAGCTACGACTTTTAAAATTTATAAAAATTATTTTCAAAGGGAGTCTGGTGAAAAAAACAGAGATCAACGTTAGAAATCGTGCACATATTTCATAGAAAAAGAGTTAAAATCAACGTTTTTTGTTCGAAAACCCAAAAAATAAATAATTTCGGCAATTTTGCGACGAAAACATCAATCAAGCACGTCGGCTGAAATTATCATCACCGCGCTCATATTTCGTTCGTCTTGAACGCGACCAATAAATAATCATAATACCACGCGATAAATAATTAAACTCTCGACTTGAAAATTAAATACGATCCCACGAGCCTTGAAAGAACGACCCCGTTCATTCGTTCGCTCTAAAATCCTCTCGAAGCACCTATTTTTGACAAATTTCAACACCTAAAATAATCACGCCGTCGTCTCAATTAAATACGCTAAACGCAATCGACTGGGAATTACTTTCACAATGATTGTCAAAGTACCCCAGCTAAATTATTCGCCAAAGCAAGAAACAAGATCATCAGATAAGTCTGTACTGCGAAAAGAGATTAACAACGCAATACAGCCTACAAGTTGTTTGAAACAATTTCACTGCGAAGCAATAGCAGCTGCGTAAACACAAGCTCGTAATCATTTCACTAGATTTTCCATTTCGAAAATTTATTCCTCCGAATGGACGAGAGAAAAAGGAAAAAAAACTCGCGTATTCATTTAACTGAAACGACGATTCGAAGGAAGAAGAGTAAAGAGAAGAATAGCCGAGGAAAGGAAAAAAATACTCGAATAAAAATATTGTTTCATTTTCTCAAACGACTTCATTATCGAAGAACGAAAATCTATTGTGAAAATATTTTTATTATTATTTATTAGTATTTCTCCCAATTGCGTAATTTCTAAATATTATTTTCGATTTTTTGTACTTTGGTAATAAAAGCACGTTCTAAACGAGATTAAATTTTCGATGATGTTTTGTATGCGAAATATAGTCTTTTGTAAATGCCACGATTATCTGATTTCTTTTTCAAGTTTTCTTTGCTTTTCTGGTTCAAATTTGCATTATCGATTTAATATTATCGTTATGAGGAATAAAAAATGTTAAAGGGGAAAACATATGAAACTTTACGGATCAAATCATTGTTTTTTATCGTAATTTTTCAAAAGGAAAGAATATGAAAATGCTGACTCGAGTTTTTCGAACAATAGTAACTTTACATCTTCAAATGAAATAATTTCACCAGAGATTTTCTTCTTTCTTTTTCTCGCAATTTTAAGCAAACCTCTCGACCTGAAATTTATTTGTAGCGTGTAGTTAGAACATCTCTATGTAAATACTTGCAATCCTCGGTAGAATAATTTTTACCAAGATGAGACGTCGTAAACATTTCAAGTATACGAAAGATATCCTGCTAATAAAACTTTTGCGTAACGTAAATGTCGACATATTTATGTAGGTGTGAAATGCCTTCCACCTATTTCTATTCCTAACAATGAAAAAGCATCTTTTCCCAGAAAGAATTCTTTTTCTAAGGTATTGCAGATATGCACGATGAAGCAAAGAATTTGTATTTTCAGACGATTCGTCGCGGAAATAAAATTTTTACATTTAGAATTTCGCGAGAATTATGTTTGACATCTGGCAATAGCTGCTTTTACCGTAGATACTGAAACAAGATTTAATTCAGACGTTTCGCGACAGAAATGATTGGGTGAGTGGAATGGGAAAGAGCAATTTGGAATTTGAAGCGAATAACACTGATTGAATTGTTAAAATAGATATTCTCTTAGGGCCAGTTGTACAATCAATAGTTAACCTTTGGCTATTACTTAACTGCTTGTTATGAGCAGTTATGAGTTGTACATCAGTCATTTTGCATTAAACAAAGAGCTAACCTGTACTTTTTTTAACCCACCAAATTCGGCGGGTTAACCAACGGGTAAGTGCTATGATTGGTTCAAAAATAATTACGCCAACACCACTATTTCATGATGTGTAAAATTTTCAACAATTGAAGGGAATAATTAGTTTAAATTGTTTTAAAAGAATATATTTTTAAAATTTGGAACAATATCAATGAGAAATTTCATACCTAAATTGTTATAGTACCTTCATTTTTGATTTTTGATTTCAAAAAAATTAACAAAACAAAATTTATTGGATTTTAAAAATACTGTTAATGTAATACTAATTTTTTTTCGTAAACCCATCAACATAAAATTAATGTATTTAAAAATTTTTTGTGTGATAACTGATAACTCAGTTTGTTTTTAAAATAGAAATCAACAAAATCTTCAGCTGAATTCACAAGTGGCCAGTAATTTTCTATCCATTTGTCATCAGCTAACAATTTCATTGGCTGTTGTATAGATGCGTGAGGATACTCACGTTTGATCACGGCTGGTTAACTAACTAATCATGATTTGGTGAATGTACAAACCAATCATCAGTTAACTTACAACTGTTCGTTTTGTTTTTGATAGCTAACCAGTGATTTAACTATTGATTGTACAACTGGCCCTTAAAAAAAAAACATAAATCTCTTTAAGGGGAACCAATGAAGCATTTGAGTGATTCGTCTTTGATCCGAACGATGATGAGATTTTTATAAAATTTTAACGATAACCTTTTTAAATTTAAAAAATGACAATTAATATTATTGGCAAAAAATAAAATATTTAAGCATACATACATACAATTGATGGGAAATTAAGTTCTCACTTAATATACCTAAACTACCCAAGACCAAATTTATCCATTTTCAATTTTGAGGAGCTTTGCTAATTTTATTGGAAAACATGTTTTTCAAAAAAAATATATTTTTTCTGGAAAATGAAGCATTGCCAGATTCAGATGAAAATTTGAAGGAGATGAAATTTTTAATATTAATTTTTTTAAATTTTCAGATATAGGAGCAATGGGAGGCAAACTACATAATGAGCGGTGATCCTGATTCAAAAAATTGAAAAAAAAAATGTAAGTTTATTTATACGACAAAAAATCTAAAATTAAAATGGTTTTTAATAGAATTTTTCAAATACAACGATACCTTATGCAAATGAAAACAATAATATTGCCAAAACAAACATTTCTTGAAAACAAATAAACAGGACTTCTGCATGACCTTCGGCGAGATATTTTTATTTACCTTCTCAAACGATCCCCGCTAAAAATTGAAACACTCAAGGTTCGTACAGCTAAATGTAAAGGAAAATTTTGTACAGTTTTAGTGCTTTACATTAAATGTGTTTTTTTCGTACTTTTCTGAAACTGGTCATTTCTCCTGTCTCCCTGTCTAGGGGTGAATCGAAATAATTTTCCTGAGAGAAGGGAATGTGTTTAGATTATGTACTAAAAATGCCAACTCCATACCAGAAGTTCAACGATCCTCTTAAACATTGTAGAATCTCCCCACAAGTTTATAAAAAGCGGTATTTTTAAAAAAAGAATTGATAATTCTTTTTTCTTTTTTCCTCTTAAAAAAATGAAATAAAATTATGATCAAATGCACTGATTTTTTTTTGTACTACAGTGTAACTACGAAATTATTATCGTCCAAAATTACCGAATAAAGTGGAGAACTGGAGATGGACTGCAGAAATTTGAAAATGATAGAATTTTTACTTTGGAAGGTGGTATACTGGCCATGCAAATTTGAATTACGACATTTTGCTCATGATGAGTGGTGAGAAATAGGTATTTTAAAATTTTCAAAATCCCGCTTCGAAGGGAATATTAGAAAAATTTTCAAATACCTATTAAGATTCACCACGGAGGAAGGTTGGGAGAAAATTCAAAATTATTAAATTTCTGCCGGGGGGAGGGGGGGGGGGGTGAAGTGAAATTTACAATTACCGAAATTCTGCCTCAAAAGGGGTATTAGAGAAAGTTGAAATAAAAAAAATTGTCTTGAGAGGGGGGGGGGGAGAACGAAATTCGAAATGACCAAAATAATGCCTTGCAAAATAAAACCTTCAAAATTATTGAAGTTTTATCTTGAAGAGGTGGGGGGGGGGAACAAAATTAGAAATTACCAAAATAATGTCTTACAAAATAGAACCTTCAAAATTATTAAAGTTTTATCTTAAAATGGGGGAGGGGTAAGAAGAAAATTTGAAATGACCACAATAATGCCTTGGAGGGGTACAATAGAAACTTTAAAACTTTAAAGTTATAAAAATTATGCTTCTGAAGGGGTTGATATCGCAAATTTCAAAATTTCAAAATTTAGCCCTCGAAGGGGTAAAAGAGAAACTTGAAATGAACAAAATTTTGTCTTAGAGGAGTATGAGAGAAATTTGAAATTATTAAAATTCGCCCTGGAAGAGGCCACAGAAGAAAATTCAAAATCAATAAATCAATGCCTCGAAGGGGTAGGAGAGACAATTTGAAATTATAAAAATTCTGATCTTGAAGATGGCGAAAGAGAAAATTTAAAATTACCAAAATTTATCTTGAAGGAAGTATGGGAAAAAATTTAAAATTTATAAACCTCTGGCCTCGAGGAGAGTATCATAGAAAGTTGAAATTATTAAAATTTTGTTGTGAAGAGGAAGAGGGGTACCAACAGGAAAAATTTGAAATTAATAAAATTAAAATTAGCTCTGGAAAGAGGTACAAAAAAATTCGAAGTGACAATACTCTAAAGGGGGTACTGCGGAGATTTAAAATACAAAAATTTGATCTGTGAGAAGGGTAAGAGGGCACGGATCTACGGAACAAATTTCAATTTTCAAAATTCTGCTCTGGACCTGGAAGGGAAAAAAAGGAAAGTTCAATTACCCAAATTTAGTTCTTGAGGGGAGTATACAGAACAACAACTTGATATCCTTTTAAAATGATGGATTTTCCAATTATTCTCAACGTATCACACATCTGTTTTGGAACATTAGCTTTACAAAAAAATTAAAATCATCACGCTGGTGTAGTTTCAATCCAAAAAAGTATCCACTTTTTGGCCATTTTTTAAGAAATAATTGATAGCTATTTTTTAAGCAAAAATTTTGACTATTAGGTCCATTTCATGGGCCCTGCCAATAGAAGAGAGGGGAATGAAACTCATATGGGAAGATTGTGCTGTTTTGTGCTGCTATTTTCGACGTTTGTGCTTCCCCTTCACCCCTTTTAAAAAAAAACTTGAAACGGGGTAAAGGGGGCGCACAAACGTTGAGAATAGCAGCACAAAACAGCAAAAACGTAGCACAATCCTCCCATGTGAGCCGCCCCCCCCCGTTCCACAAACAGAGCTACTGTTTCACCGGCCCTGCCCAAAGTTTTTTTTTTTTTTAAAAAAGGGGAAGGGGAGCAGCACAAACGTCGAAAATAGCAGCACAAAACAGCACAAACGTAGCACAATCCTCCCATATGAGTTTCATTGCCCTCCCGTTCATGGACATGGCCCCTGAAATGGACCTGACGCAGGTTATGACATTCAATAAATGCATCGGTAGGATTCTCAGAATATCTCTTTAAAGTATCAAATTTCTTGATTTTAAACACTTAAGATCACTTGCCTTAGAAAAAGAAAAACTCCACCGCGGTTCTAATAATAAAGGCCATATACCTTTACTTTTGAACTCATTAAACTCAGGTTGAATATTCAAGGTCATCCAGTTTTCAAACAAAAAACCAGTAAAACCAGTTTTCCCAGTCAAGGTCAGCGAGTTCCAAACACAAAACCAGCCGTACAAGTTATCTTGGTAAAGTTTCAAATCCAATACTCAAGATTATGCGGTTTCCAAACAAAAAAAAGTAAAACCAGTTTTCTCAGTCAAGGTCGGAAAGTTTCAAACACATAAAAACCAGTTTTACAAGTTATCTTGGCAACGTTTCGAATCCAATATTCAAGGTCATCCAGTTTTCAAACAAAAACCAGTAAAACGAGTCTAGGTCGACACGTTTCAAACACACAAACCAGTCGTACAAGTTATCTTGGCAACGTTTCAAACTCAATATTCAAGGTCTTTTGGTTTCCAAACAAAACTTCCAACCAACCAAAACCGGTTACCACAGTCGAGGTCATCCAGCTCCAAAACAACGCAACTTTTCCCGATCAGGACACATTCGACCAAATTATTCGTTACTTTTCCAACAAAATACAAAATTCCGTCGTTAAATCTTGTCCGAAAAAAAAACCAGGCGGAATTTTCAATTACATTTTCACACCGGGGAGACAAAAGGTCGGTATCTAATACCTATATTCATAGCAGCCTGATAAGGTAATTTTTCGTCGACATGTTCGGCACCGAGCCGGTCCGGGGCGTCGAAGGTGGCAATTATTTATGAAATTTTTTCCAACGGATGACAAAAGGTACGGAGCGGCGGGGGTTTCGCGATTATTACGTACGCCATTTATAACAAACGGAGTAAATCCCTTTGCGGCTTTAGATAAGCGGATTATTAAAGCTGGCCTTTAATTTCGCAGCCTTTCTGTTTTGCGGGCTGAAATTTCGTTGCCGCCTTTTATGCTGGCGGAGCTTTTAAAAGTTGCGGGAAAGGCGAACGTGGGGATTTATTTTTAATTACGTAGTATAACGATAAATTATTGAGAAACGAGAGTGTATAGTGATTGTTAAATACAATCTACTATAATTATTAAAGAGTCCAACACCCATAAAACAAATTCCCATTTACGAAATGTGTATATTGCGGAACGGCGGGATAATCTTTGCAAAGTTGAAAATATCTACGGCAATAAGATCTCGTTCGCCTTTACCGACGAATATATAAAACTCTTAAATACGTATTTGCGGCCGAAATATTTGAAAAGCAACATGAAAAACCTTAATTGCTTTTGGTAAATTAAATTTCTTCGATGTTGTATACTTATAGCGTGGTACTTGGCGTACGCTATACAAACGCTCCACTCCGATGGGGTTTTCTTCTCGACGTTGCCGAGTATTTTTCTAGTTGTAAATACGCGTATAGTGGAACACTCGCCGTCGTATAATGAGTTAGCAAACTCCGAGGAAGGGAGGACGCAGGGGGAGGAAAAATTACTCGTTTAATTTTTCCAGCTTACCTCGAGACTTCGAAGCGAACCAGTCATTCCATCTGCGAATATTGAAGGTGAAATTCGTACATTACTTTTTCATATCCTTTTATACTTATTCGTGGCGTAGCTGAATTGCACTTTTTTTTACGAGCTCGCGTTATCAATGCAAGCGGCGAAATAAGGAAAGGAAAAAAAAGCCACAGCCGCGCAGCTTCCTCTTTTTGTTGGGAGAAATTTTAAAAACATCTGTGCTTTACTTTTATTACCGCCATTTTCGCAATGTTGTTCCACTTGGCAGTTATTTTATTTACCAAGCAACTTTGTAATGACAGACAAATTGCGTCGTAAATTTCCATATACTATACTCGTTTCGAGCGCAGACTTGAAAATTCCTTCGTACAGCTCTTTCTTTCGTTCATCGTTCGCCATCGGTGGCGGATGTGGCTGAATTTTTTGAAAGGGAAAGAAGGGCCAGGGATGGGAGGGGGCGATGGGGCAATTTACCAGAGAAAAAATTTTTTGAATGCATCGAGGGAGGTAGAGGTGGGAAATAAAATTTCGGGTACCTAATATTTCAAGTAAACAAACACTGAAATAAAAAATTGATATCAAATCATATCTGATTTATTTAGAATTAGATACATCAAATTTTATCTGTTTTGATATTTACTTTTCAAAACTTTATGATTTTCATTCATGTGCTCAATTTTTCTATGGTTTCAATATTTTCCACAATATTCGCCACTTTTTGTAATTTTTAAACAATTATTTGAATAAAGAATGAAATCGATGGACGTTTCCTTTTAATTTTTTTCACGCTTTAGATTCTTCATGATTTTTACAGCCTTCCTGTTTTTCAAAAATTTCCGGATGTTTATCAATTTTTCATGATTTTAAGAATTTCAATTTTTCTTAATATTTGTGAAAATTTTTGATTTTTTAATATCATTTCTATCAAGGATCACTGATTCAATTATTTTTTCATTTATATTCCATTTAGCAATATCATAATTCCGGAGGGCAAATTGACCTGAGTTTGTTCTTGCGTCAAATTCATGATTTTCACAACTTTATCAATTCTATTTGTTGGTGATTCATCATCTGATTTTTTTCTTGTGGGAGGGGGAGAAGGTTATTTTAACTGTTCCAATAAAAATTGTCGTCAAACGAATTGTTTTATTGTTATTTAATTTATTTGTCGTGATTTAATTTTACTGGCGTGCATCATTCATTCGAAAACTGTGACCGAGGAGAAAAATGAAAATTAATATAAAACAATTCGGCTGTTTTTATGAATTATATACATCAAAATCTTCAATTATACTCGTACTTGGTCCAAATTCAAACTTTTGGCCAAACTTTTTTCAATGTAAGTAAAATAAACATAAATTGCTTAAATATTCGTTGGATATTGAACTTCTTAAATCATTTTAAATAAATTTCTGATAAACAAGAGGTGGATTTTTCAAACAAATTCAACGATGAAAAAAATTTGAAAAATCAAAAATGAAAAATTTGAAGAAAATTAAATTTTTAAAAATATTACTTACTTACAATTGAAAAAAAATCAACACTTACATAATATTTAAAAAATTTCCAATCCTGATCTTTTCAAAAAAATTTTCATTTGCACATGAAAAATTTCAATTCAAAATTTTTAAAATAATTTTAAAACTTTTCCTCAGATTTTTTTCAAAATAAAAATTTTTCCTACCTTGAATTTTTCAAAAAAAGTTTCAACTTCTTCAGGGTATCCAACAAAAAGCTTGACTTGTCTTGACCTTTAGGAATGACTTTTCCGAGCAACTCCTCCCCCCCCCAAGGTTACAAGTCTGTGCGCCAGTACCTACCCTCCCCCCCCCCCAAAAAAAAATCTATACATTTGTGTGCTTGTAGCTATTTATAGAAAATTAAAATTTTAACAAACACATTAAATTCAAAAAAACGTAATTTTTAATGGCTATATTTTTGAAAAAGCTTGACCTTTCAAGTGAATTAAGGTAAATTGGTCAAAAAGCTTGACTTTTCAGGACCGACATGACCTTTTTGAAAAAAAGCTCGACTTATCAGAACAGCTTGACCTGTTAAACATCTTATTGTTTTTCAAAATTTCTTTCTACTCAATGAAAAACTGGAAGAAATTAAAAAAAATACCTTAATAAAAATCTTTAATTAAAAAATTAAAAAAATCAAAGTTGAAAAAATGTTGAGAAAATTGAAATCGAAAAAATTTACGGTTGGAGAAATTTTAAAAATGAATACGATTTTGGAAGGAAAAAAAAGAATTAAGGAAACTGAAAAATTTAGGGCCGAAAAAAATTTGAACTTGAATAAGTAAAGAGTATAGCCGGTTAAGTATAGGGTTTTGGCCTTGGAAACCGATTTTGACCGTTCCTACCCTAAAATGTTCCCCTAATCTGGCAATTAAGTTTGACACCATTTTTGGACCCCTAGCTCAAGTATTTTGGGGGGGGAGGGGCTAAAATGTGTGTTTTTATTCATAATTTTTTCATTTTTCGCCAAATGCAAATAAAAATTTCGCGTTTTTTTAGATAGCTTCTAGAAGGTTAAGAGAACCCCAAAAAAAATTTTTCAAAATTTTTGGGCACTTTCCCCCCAAGTTATGCCCGTTTTAAAATTTTGAACCCCCCTTTTGGGATGAAGGGTCAAAGGGGCAATGGAATTTTTTTCCTCAAAAGAAGTGTTGTTTACCCATAAGTATACCATAAAAATTTTGAAAATTTTGAACATGTGGAACATTGTCAAAAAAAATAAAAACTAACTCCCCGCGTGGTGAAATACTCAAAATTCACGTAAATAAATACCTCCAGCATGCACAAGTAATTGGGAAACTAGTTACCAATTTCGATCATCACGAAAATATTTCATTTTGAGGACCACAGAACATTGTGAAAAAGGGCCCACACCATTGGCCTCCCTTACCCCTCCCCTTCCCCCGCACCTGTGGTCGTTGTGATAAATAAAGTAATAACCGATATTGGTGTCGTTTTCATATGAATCAGACCTTCTGAAAACGATTTTGAAGTCCAATTCCCATTTGAACCACCACCACAACACCTCCTCCCCCTTAATCGTCAAATTGGTATACCCAAGTATATATTACATAAGGGCTATTCCATGCTAAAACAGACCAAAAGTGAAGTCGGGTCTTCCGATT
The DNA here is from genome assembly GCA_033439095.1 of Pseudococcus viburni. Taxonomy (NCBI): domain Eukaryota; kingdom Metazoa; phylum Arthropoda; class Insecta; order Hemiptera; family Pseudococcidae; genus Pseudococcus; species Pseudococcus viburni. The sequence continues at coordinate 104,249 of JAVBJF010000335.1, read as the reverse complement.
TCGCTCAGATTTTTTTTTATGAGTTCCCCTTGGTGGTCTATTCATGAAACCACGATTTTTTTTTCTAACCCTCAAGGGGGCTGGGGGTGGGCTTCGTAATTTTCATGCAACTGTGATTTTTCGCCAAACTACCCAACTTTGAAGGCTTATATCTTGAAATAGGCTGTACTTTGGGGAAAACCGTTTGCGGGGCCTGAAAGAGAATTGATAGTAGATTCAAAAGTGATAATCACTTTTTGGAAAGCTCAAAGTTGAACTTTGGTGGTGAATGCTCAACTTTCATGATATGCACAAAATATCAAAGCTACCATTTAAAAATCTGAAAAATTACAGTGAGTAGCCCTTTTTACCCTTTTTTCAACTGAGAAATTTTCAAGATGGGATCTCCAGACTCCTGGGGGTACAGGGGTCCACAATTTTGACCGAAATTAAAAAAACTCGATAAAGTCGAGTAACACATCGATGACTACTAATTCGAAAGCGCTGAGTTCGAATATGTACTCAGTTTTTTCATCCGACCCCTCTGAACCCCCCTATTAGCCCCCTCGATAGGGCCAAAGTTTGAAAAAATGAAAAATAACGTGCGACCAGTCGTTTGTTGGGTTTTTGAGGGCGCTGAGTTCGAATATACCGACTACTTAACCTCAAATTCGTATTTTTTCATTACGTTAAAGCGTGAGGAATGGGGTCAAATCAAAAAGTAAGTTGATATTCGAATTCTACGCACTCAAATTAGTGAGAATCGATATGCCACACGCCATTTTAATATCTTAACCCACTTTTCCCCAAAATTGGGGGGCCAGGAGGGCACTCAGGGATCAAATCCAAAAAATAATCAAATATTCCGATTCGACTTCACTTTTTGTCTGTTTTAGCATGGAATAGCTCTTATGTAATGTATACTTAGGTATACCAATTTGACGATTAAGGGGGAGGGGGGGTTGTGGTGGTGGTTCAAATGGGAATTGGACTTCAAAATCGTTTTCAGAAGGTCTGATTCATATGAAAACGACACCAATATCGGTTATTACTTTATTTATCACAACGACCACAGGTGCGGGGGAAGGGGAGGGGTAAGGGAGGCCAATGGTGTGGGCCCTTTTTCACAATGTTCTGTGGTCCTCAAAATGAAATATTTTCGTGATGATCGAAATTGGTAACTAGTTTCCCAATTACTTGTGCATGCTGGAGGTATTTATTTACGTGAATTTTGAGTATTTCACCACGCGGGGAGTTAGTTTTTATTTTTTTTGACAATGTTCCACATGTTCAAAATTTTCAAAATTTTTATGGTATACTTATGGGTAAACAACACTTCTTTTGAGGAAAAAAATTCCATTGCCCCTTTGACCCTTCATCCCAAAAGGGGGGTTCAAAATTTTAAAACGGGCATAACTTGGGGGGAAAGTGCCCAAAAATTTTGAAAAAATTTTTTTGGGGTTCTCTTAACCTTCTAGAAGCTATCTAAAAAAACGCGAAATTTTTATTTGCATTTGGCGAAAAATGAAAAAATTATGAATAAAAACACACATTTTAGCCCCTCCCCCCCAAAATACTTGAGCTAGGGGTCCAAAAATGGTGTCAAACTTAATTGCCAGATTAGGGGAACATTTTAGGGTAGGAACGGTCAAAATCGGTTTCCAAGGCCAAAACCCTATACTTAACCGGCTATACTCTTTAAAACATAATGTAAAATTACGCTTTAAAATCATATTTTGACTCTAATAAGATTCAAAACGAGCTTCCAGTCAAAACCTTCAAATTTTTTCGTAATTTTTTGAACACGTTTTTCAAATTTTTCAATTTCGATATTATTTTTGGTTTTTGGTACACATGTTGACAAGCGTCTTTATGCAGGGTGGACGTTGATACTCCATTTTTGGATATAACTAATAATAAACCTTGAGATGAACATGTTGCCTATTTTGATAATTGAAGGCCTGAAGGGGCACATAATGATTCTAAAAAAATCAAGTACAGATTCTAAAAAAATCAAGTACAAACATTTTTTAACCATAGGATAGTACATTGAAAACTGAACAAATTTTCATCTCATGGCTTATTGCTCAACTTGAAATTGAAGGGGCTACAAAAAATTGTTTATAAAAATTCAAAAAAAAAAAACACAATCAATCAAAAGAGTGGATAATAGTATGTTGAAAACTAAACAAATTTTGTTCTGGAGATTTTTTACCTAACATCAAAAATGAAGGGGCTACGGGTCATTCAAATTTAGTTAGCTTCAAAAATTTTTCAAATTTTTTCAATTTTGAATGACCCATTGCACTTTTATTTTTGATGTAAGGCAAAAAATCTTCAGGACAAAATTTGTTCAGTTTTCAACGTGCTACCAATTCTCTCAATTGATTTCTTTTTATAGAATTTTTTAAAACAATTTTTTCGCCCCTTCAACTTTGAAGTTAGGCAAAAAGTCATAGAATTAAAATTTGTTCAGTTCTCAAAGTACTATCTATTTCCATGGTTGAAAAAAAAATTTACGCGATTTTTTTGGAAACCGGATTTGCTCCTTCAATTATTAAGGTAGGCAACTTGTTCATCTGACTTTTTTAGTGATACCCAGAAAATGAAGTATCAAGCTCCGCTCACGTGACACCCTGTATAGTCCATTAAAAAATTAGTCATTTTTGCTGTAATTAATCTTCCACATTTGGAATTACAGATCCCAAGGAGAATTAAAATTTGGCTTATCTGTACATACCTTTAAATTGTAATTTTCTTCCTTTTTTTTTAGAAAAAATCAAAAATTGTTTGAAAATACCAAGTTTTTTTCACAATGGGCTTTACCCACTCTGGCCCTCCCTTGTCTCCACCACTGACCCCTATCCCCCCCCCCAGAATTAGGAAACCTTTTTCAAGATGGAACCGGTTCAACGCGCATAAGAAATGTAAGCAAAATAAGTATTTCAAATCAATACGTGAAAACGTTTTCGAAATTTATCGCTTTCGTTCAATTAGGATATAATTCGAAATTTTATCTGTTTCTGCAAACTTTACGACATACGAAAATTTCCAACCCAAGATTACTTACAACGTGTAAAACGATTTTAGCGGTAGTACCAAGTTTTCAGCTTCTATTCCCACAGGGATCGTATTTTTATCAGCAACTTTATTGTTGTTTGGCAAGGAAAAAAATCGTTCTACCTTATCTCGCTCGAGTTATTGAAAAACATGTACCTATATATTACTTATTTTTAGTTTATTTTTGCAGAAATTCCTATCCCAACGTGTATATACCTTTATATTGGAGCACGTATGTAAACCCTTATTCTTCGCCAATATACATCACCATATATATTCGAGTCTTTCCTCACGAGCATCAAATAAAAAAAAGAGAAAAAAGGGAGAAAAATTAATTCACCGTTGAAAAAGCAGCACTAGAGAAATGTCGTATACTCTTCGACGAAATAATTATTCTAAATGTTTTTCGGCGTCGAAAAAAATTTATTTTCTGGGGCAATTTCATCTTTACAATTATTTATACTCGGCGTTTTCGTCGCCTTTTTTTCTCATTCTTTTACATCGAGGTCATCGTATTTTAACTCGAAGCTATACCTTCTGCCTTTTATACACAAAAGAAAGGAGAGAAAAACGCCGAACAGGCCGAGAAGAGTAATCTCGTATAAAATCGCTATATTCTGTACGAAAAGAGGCTCGCCTTCGGTTCACAAAGGATCGGATCGTATAAAAAAAGAGCGTTCTTCGAGTTGACCCGTTCTTGAAGTAACAATTTACACAATATTACGAGTCGCGTGTTATCTATATTGTACACATTTACAACACACTCGGCCGCAGTTCGGGTATTAGGAGCCATCACAAAGTAAGCATTTGCGAATAATTTATTTAAATTACGAGTGGATTTTGTTCGCGTATAGTATTTGCAATGGGAATGGGCTCTGTGATCTTGATAATCCCGTCTAATTACCACATAAAAGCTTATTCGAGTTATTAAACTGGTATATATTAACCAGAGATCTGCGCGCAGACCGAGCTACGTAGTTATGGTACCTAGCTACGTGGGTATGCTTTATATAGGTACCGACAATTATTTGTATGAGGTTTCGATTCTATGATTGTGTAGCGGATGATGGAAGAAGTGTCGGGGTTCGGAGTAAATTAAAAAGGGGTCGATTGTTGCAGGCCTTTTTTGCGCTTTGATTAGATGTACTGAGGAGGATCATTCGGGAAATGTTTGTTAATTTTCGAATGGAAATTTGAAATAATTCGCGAGAAAATGAGAAATTTGCGAGAATGTTGCGGATTTCGGCCACAAAAAATTCACTAAATTTGTGAAAAATAAATGACATGACATTGGAAATGTTTTGAAAAATTTGAAGAGCTTGTATACATCGAAGCATTTTCAAATTTTAGAGAATTTGTACTCGAAAAATGAGCATTATTTGACAAATTTGTAAAATTTGAAGCATTTGGAGGTTTTTTCAAACATTGAGAAATTCAATAAATTTGTCGAGTGAAAAATTTGCAGATTACACAGGGCGACAAAAATTTTTTTGCTCTGTTTCTGGGTTCTCATGCCGAAATTCTGTTTCTAGACATCAAAATACATCACCTTGCTCAATCCTGGCTTCCAAAGTTTGCTTTGGGGGGTGGGAGGGCCAAAAAACTGATTTTTCGTGGTCAATAAGCCTGAGCATTACAAAAAAAAAAAACTGAAAAAAATGTTTTTTGGACTAATTATCTCTTATTGAAAAAAAGTTACAGCTCATTCTTTACAAAATTCTGTGAAAAAATCACATTTTTTGTGCCTTTTTCGCGAAATAGTGAAATTTGAGAGAAAACTAAGGGTTTTAAGGATGAGCTGTAACTTTTTTTCAAAAAGAGATAGAGGTCCGCGGTTTGCGGCATTCGATTCGCCGTGAAATTTCCTACAACTCTCACCATGGTCATTATGGCCCTAAAACCCTTAATTTTCTCTCAAATTTCACTTCTTTGCGAAAAAAAACAAAAAAATGCAATTTTTTCACAAAATTTTGGAAAGAATGAGCTGTAACTTTTTTTAAAAAAGAGACGGAGATCTGCGGTTTGCGGCATTGGATTCACCGTAAAATTTCCTACAAGATTAGTCCAAAAAAAAATTTTTCTATTTTTTTTGTAATGCTCAGGCTTATTGACCACGAAAAATCAGTTTTTTGGCCCCTCACCCCCCAAAGCAAACTTTGGTCAAAAACATTTTTTTTCCTTTATTAGTTACATAAAAGCAACCCAAATTTGGCAATGAGAACCCAAAAACAAAATTCGTGTTCCCATGTGTTATAAATAATTTTAGAGATTTACCTAATAGTCCTGTAAAATTAACATTCTATAATGCAAAGTGAGAGGGCAAGCTGAATTTTGGTACACTGGTTCATTTTCATGCCCTAAATACTAATTTAAGGTGCCCAGTCGCTTTCGGATCCGGCGTCTCCCGAAATCGTGGATCTTTGCTCCCCAAATCAGGTATTTGGCCCATATCTGCCAAAATATGAGTTCTAGAGCAAAAATGGGGTCTATGAAATTTATTCTGCGTCAAATTTCCTATCAGATGACTTTTGAATGGGTTTGAAAAATTCACAACAGCTGGAGCTATAGTTGCTTAAAGAGAGTGGGTTTTCTCCAAAAATCTGATTTTTGGCTATATATGCTAAAATATTGATCCCAGTGCAAATATATGGTCTATGAAATTTAATTTACGTCAAATTTCCTATCAGATGACTTATGAATGATATGCGAAAACCCAAGGGGGCTGGAGCTACAACTAAGCAAAGAGAGGGGCTAGCTCAGGACCAGATTGCAAATAAACATCGAATGATGATAGAGGGACGAAATTTGATATGGTGAAAAAGGGTACCACTACAAATTTTTTTGCCCGAGAAGCCATCACCAACCCCCATAGGAGGGAGAGGAGGAGCTTCAAAGAGGAGTTCAGACCCCCGCTTTTCAAAATTGACCTATCAGCTCATTCTTGGTGTCATTTTCATATGATTGATTACTGCTGAGTTCAAAAATGTCATTACTTTCAAGATTTCAGGGAGATAAGTCTCCAAAATTTAAAATTTCTCAATTCGAATATTCACATTTTCTCAACTTTTTTTTGAAAAATTACTTTTTTTCAACTTGGCACAGCCTACCGACATTCTTACCAAATTTTTATTGTGATTTTCGACATTTACGGATAGATTACCATTTGTATTGAGCTTTTATAAGATCCCATAACCCTAATCTTCAGTGAATGGAGAGGGACTAAATGTGCTGTTGCTGAATGTGAACCAAATTTTCATATTTTTTTATAAAAACTCACGATTATTTAATTATACCGACACGATATAATATTTATCGCTCAAAATTTTCAAGAAGATTTCTAACATGAAAACATGATAATACAGCCCGAGAGGCATTCCATACACCAATACACCACTTCTGGAGGGGCAAGGGGTCATTTTTGACTACCAATATTTTAGCACATATCGCCAAAAATCAGATTTTTGGAAAAAAAACTCCTCTCTTTAATCAACTATAGCACTTGAACAAATTTTTTGTTCAGTTACTGCTCTTTTTCCATGAAAACAATACTTTTTAGCGTCTGCGTAAAAAATTAACAAAAAATGAATGTTAGGCACGTTCAGTTCATTTTTATGAACCATTCACATTCGGCTCGTTCTTTCATTTCGTTCATTTTCATATTTTTTTGAACCGTTCAGTGTTTTGTTTGTGAACATTAACAAACTTTTGTTCACTTTTTAAACGACTGACCCAAGCCTGCCAATAATCCTCATTTCCTCATAATCGTAATCATCAAATACCACAAATGGTAAATTTTCCCAAAATTATTGATGAAATATGAGTATATAGTACAAACGATCATGAGCGTGAGGGTGTGCCAAAACTTGAAGACTCTCTAATGAAATATGTATCATGTCCTAAAAATTGTATATCAAAATAAAAATGATAACATTGAATCAAAATCGGAATTGAAATTAATTTTTTTTTTCATTGAATATTAGAACAAAATTAATGAAACTATTTTGATCACAAATTTCCAAATCTTTTGACTTACGTTGTCATTTTATTCATAAAAAATGTGCAGATAATGATGATTGGAAGAATTCTATTCATTAAAGCTCATGAATCATTTTTATACGTTTTTCTCCATTGCTGGAAAATTCCAAAATTTTATGGAGGTTGTAAAACGTCTTGAAACCGCTCCCAATCGATCCGGGAAGTCAAAAGTAGGGCATATTATACCAAATTTCAGCTTTTTCGTTCATTAGATCAAATTTTCATCTTTTGCAGGGTGATGAGGAATTTTGTTTTTTCAAAAATTATCCAAAATTTGAGAAATGAACTTCAGCTCCAGAAATTTTAGATATTTCAATTCAAAGTAAAATTTTGCGCCTAAACAAAAATGAATCGAAAGTACATCATAAAAGAACCTCATATGCAAAATTTCAAATGCCGAAGTTCATTTTTCAAATTTTGAAATAAAAATTAAGCAAGTGACTTTTCATCAAAAAAGGTAACTTGAGGATTTTTTTCACAACATGACAAAAAATATCCTATTAGAAGAATGTAGGGGGGGGGGGGAGGCGAAGCCCCCTAGTTTACACTTACGCTGTTCTCCAGAACTTCTTGAAATTTTATTGCATTATATTGCTTTTTAGGCGTGATTTTTCATAAAAATTTGCCCTCGAAAATTGTTCTAAAATGATTTTTGATAATAGGAGAAATTGTACATTAGATATCGACGGAAAAAAAAGTTCAACTTTTTTTTAGTGGTCCAATTTTTGAAATAAGGGGGAGGGAGTTCATTGGAAAGGAAATTCGATTCCAAACACTTTTGGTGGTTACATATTTTAGTGTATAACCGAAAGTTTTCGTTTAAAATGCAAAAAACGTGATTTTGATGCTTTCTCAAAACACAATTCCAAATTTAAGGGGCGAGGGTTGCTCCAAAATGAATTTTGATAAGGAATGAAATTGTTTATTAAGAGCTGAGGAATAACTTTTGTTTGAAAATTTTTTTTGTATAGTCCATAGATGAAGCAATATAGACGTTTGAAATGTTGGGGGGTGGACCCTGGGAAAAGGGGGAGGGGGAAAAATAGGCATACAAGCGAAATTTATTCGTTTTTGGGTCTAGAACAAGAATCAATCATAAAATTGCTTTTAACAAGAATCCCGAGCGGAAGCCTTTTTTTGTACAATTGAGACCTGACTATATTTAGCACTTGCAGAATTTTCATAAATTTAAAGAATTTGGTAGATAGAATCTGTATTTTTTTTCAATTTGAAGAATTCAAATACTTAATTTGATATATTTGCAAAATTTGAAGCATTCAGTCAAATCTGAAGAATTTTTCAATCCTCAAAGAAATTTGCAAAATTTAACGATTTGAAGAATTTGGAAGAAACTGAAAATTTTTAAGATTTGAAGAATTTTTGAAATTTTGAAGGGTTCAAATAATTCCACATGTTTGCAAAAATTGTAAAATTTGAAGAACTAATTTTTTATCAAATAATTAGCAAACTTCTAAGGCGATTTGTAATTTAAAGAGCTTCCAGACTCAAAATTTAAAAAAAATGTACAGTTCTAAAAATTTGAAAATTTCTGGACAGATAAGTAAACCTCCACCCCAGAATATTTTTTCACTTCATTCAACTTCTCGCATAAAATAATAAACCTGCCACAGATGATATCTCCGCCTAGGGAGCGAAAACCTTCAAAGGGAAATCTACATACACACAACACCGGCACGAAACCAGAAGGACGGTTCACCCGTAATGCGAAAACGAGAAATCGAGATAAGTCGATTTGCAAGTTGAGAATTAGTTAGGTAACTAATAACTCATATTTTATAAGTTTGTGTTACGTGCCAGAGATTAAACTCTTAATTAAATGTATTAGTCAGGTATTTCCATTTAAAACTTACGCCGGTGAAAGTTTAATGGAGGTTTTTTCTACCTGCTTGCTGTTGTTGGTAAACGTATAGTTGGAAACCTCGACGTTTTTTTCCCTCCCCTTCGTCGAACCACTCAAAGTCTAAATATTAAAATCTCACCACACATACACATAGGTAAACTTCCAACATCGAAAAATCATACGTATCAGCTTTTTTCCGCCGACAGCGTGGAGAAAATATAACATTTGCAACCTCAAAGGTAGCAGACGCTGATTTTATACGCAACAATTTCGATATTCGATAAGAACGTACAAACGCCGAGAGTTTTATTAATTAATTCCGCAGTTCCGGCGCGGCGTATGCGAAGGATGCGGACGGGCACATCGCGATAAAAAATCTCCAACTAAAGGGAAATTCCTCCATTGTGGTTTTTACTGTGTGCTGTTATCAAAACGTTGTTGGTTTTGTATTACGATAATAGAGATTGCAAGTTTATTTAATGCTTTTAACATTGCAACGTTGAAGATTTTTTTCGCCTCGTACAAAAAAAAAGCTCAGCTCGAAAGTATAAGATAAAGAAAAACAGCGGGAAAAAGTGAGAAAAAAAGGAAGTCGAGGCGAAAAAAAAACACAAACTACCGAAAAAAGCTTTTTTGCTCGAGTCTTCTTTTGGCTTTTTTTTAATATAGTTTAATTTTTTTAAAACATCTGACCTTTTTATCGAGATAAAACAATACCTAAATTCTCATATAAATTTATCTCTTTCATCGTTGACATTTTATTAAAATTTCCCACCAGATAAATCGCGTTCGCCTCCTACTCGCCGGAGCGTTTTTTTTTTCGGCTGTTGTTTTTTTCTACTATCATGTTTAGTCCCCTTTATACTTATACCTAAGAAGGAATTATCTTTAGCTTTTTTTTTCACGGAAAACGAGTTTTTTCGCCGGATAAAATTTTAAATACGTTCGAATAAAAAGGACAGCGAGCAAAAACACTCTTTATTTAGGTAGCTAGCAATTTTATCGTACACGTATACGATGTTTCGTTGAATTATTCCGCATGCCATCCGATTCAACCATCAACCATCACCTATAACGTCGCTCGTAAAGTTTAAAAAAGATAGTTATCTCGAAGTATCCGAATTTGGCAGCTACGCGAATAAATTGCGTAAAAGACTGCTCCGCGAGCTTTCGCTTTTGTCAACTTTCCTTTATCCTCGCTCGAGCTCTCTATTCATCGTTAAAAATTATTTCGACGAAAAGCTTTTTCATCAATCAGCGAGAATTTTTGATTTTTATTTGGCGAGATGTTACGAACCGAGTTCGGTATTAAAGTTAATTGATAAATCATCTCGTTCTAGTACACAAAATAAAGTTATTCTCGAGTTACACTTTTTATACGCGTAAATACCGTTTCCTCGCTCCTTCGTCGTGCCGAGAGAAGAGAGATTATTTTGGGACGTTATAAGAACGAGAATATAATGAACGATAGTACAGGGTGTCCTGAAAATACAGGAACTTGAAATTTGCTTCGTAAAAAAATAACGCCCGACGAATAATGAAATCGCATTTACGACGTAGTTGATGCTCCTTTCACTTGAAAAAAATCAACTCATTCCTCGTTGATTATGAATTATTGAAAAATTTCTGAATTTTCAATTTTTGTAGTTTTCAAAAAAAATCTCAAAATCCAAAATTTTAAAAATTAAAAAGAACAATAGGTGCATACAAAGTGTCCATAATATTTCAGAAATGATTTTCCCTGGCTTGTCCTGGTTTTCCAGACCAATTTTTCGAAGTTTTTCAGAACATTTACGTATGATATTTATGAATCATAGCGAAGGGGGTAATTTTTTCGCATGACGTCTCGCGATTTTTTTTTTTTAAATCGTTGTACTTTTTACGATATATTTAGATCCCCTTTTTTCGGCTATAAAAACGATTCAAATTCAATTCTGAAAATTTCTGAACCTCCGTCAACCCGTACAAAAACTTGAGTACTCCAATTTATTACAGAAAAATTTCAAAATGAAGTTTTGAGAAATGAAACAAATCATGTCAGGGTTTCTATCAAATCATGCGGATGAAAATTCAGGCTTCTCCGGGCTGGAAATTAAAAAATTGTTTCACAGTTTATTGATCATCTCCCCTCCCCTCAAAAAAGGGACTTAAATTCATAAATTCCACGCGAGCCCCAACAATCTTTTCAACTTGTCCCAGGAGATAAAAAATTGATGAGGGGGTAGAATATCAATCATTTTTTTAAGATCGATTATTTTTTTGAGCCCGAGCAAAGCGAGGACGAAAAGTTTTGCGAAAAAAAGACCTTCAAAAAATGAAAATTCATGGAGGTTTTTCAAAATGTGACCAGTAATTTCGAATTCTCTCCTATTTCTTCCCATTTTTTTCAACATCTTAGTCAAGGGCACCTTCCTTTCTCATCACAGCTTATTAAAAAGTTTGTTTCCAAAAAAATCTACTTTAAATGAATTCTGCAGAAAGAAAGAGTGTAAATTACCCCCGAGCGTAACTAGGGGATTTTTTTGAAAAATTCATAATGGACAAAGACATGCATTTAGATATTCATTTTTTTGTGCATCACGGTCAACAAAAATCAATGAATGAAAAAATTAGTCAAGAGATGTAGCAATTTTGCCCGAGTGAAAGGAGCATTATTAGGATTCCTTACTTGGAAAATGGCCATACAAATAAAAATTGCACGGAGAGTGGCTGTTTCGCTCGTGAGAGTTTTTTAAAATGTCATTACTGTGCCAAATTAAAGTGAATAAAATAATCGCTTTGAAAATGATGAACATTTTTTTTTTTGAAGTATGACTTATGAAAAACAAGTGTTCAGTCATGATGAGCTAATGATGAAAATACTTAAAAAGCAAAAAGTAGAGATGATTTGATTTTTTTTTCAAAAAAAAATTATTAATCCTTGAATTTTCAATATTTCAACAACATTACTTCAATAACATTTTCAAATTTCGATTTTCTCCATATTTTTTCCAGCTTCCAAATTTGAATTTCGTCAAAATTTTCTAATACACATATTTTTCCAGGTTTTGTGAGCTCCAAAACTGTTTTCAGCTCAACAATCATTCTCGTTCTCATTGAAAATGAAAAGACTTCAAAAGAAAGCGAATAGATGTACTTGATTAATTTTTCATGACATTGACGTCTTTTCATTATTAGATAGGCGATTGGAAGTTCGTCTAGATAAAAAATTTTGAAGTTGAAAGAACTTGGAAAAAATGTGCATAATTGGAACTTACAAAAAAAAAAAAATCGGAGAATATTTGAACCAATAAAATTGTTTTTTAATCTGGAAATTTTAGGGCTCGGAAAAAGTTGGAAAATTTAAGCTGAGAAAATAAAATTGCAAAAACTGTAATCTGGGAAAAATTTATGAATAAAATTTTTATAAAAATCTTGACTCGGAAAAATTCAGAGAACAAATTTGCACTTGAAAAAAGCAGAAGTGTCCCACACCATCATAGTACAAAACAAATCGTCGTTCGGCGAGGATAAAATAGCATCGGTTCAAGTTAGGCTATAGCTAATCAGATTCGATATTTATTAATATGACCATTTTCCAAGAAAGGAATCCTAAATATAATATGAGTGGAGGGAGGGCAATTTTTTTTTGGAAAATTTATGATAAAATGAGCAAAGAAATGCTTTTCGAGATGATTTATTTTATCCTCATTATGGATTTTTAAAAGATTCCAGAGAAAATTCCAAAATTTTCTGAGATTTCCCTCAATTTTCTAGGCTATTAAAATTCCCTGAATTTTTCAAGTTTTCCAGAAAGTGGACACCCTGATGTGAAAGAGTTTCAAACACTTTTCCCTTTAGGGTAAAAACCTTGGAACATGAATATTTTCAAATGTAAGTACTTAGTTTAGAGATAGAGCAAAAGCAGGGAGTAGGAATCCGCTAAAAAGTTGACTCCCGGAGTCAAGGGAGAAAGTTGATTCCTGACTCCCGGAGTCGAGGGAGAAAGTTGACTCCTGACTTCACTTTGACTCTGGAGTCAAGCTCACATTCTAACTTCTGACTCCTATTTTTTCTTAAAATGTCAATGCATCTGGTTTTTTTTTCAATTTTAGCATTTTAAAATTTTTTTTTTCATTTTTTGAGCTTGATGATGAAGCCCGAGCTTGATGATGATGATGGAGTCCTAGTTTGATGATGAAGCCCGAGCTTTACAAATGATGATGGTGTAAGTCGACCTTGATAAATGATGAATTGATAATGAGGCTTAAACTTGATGATGAAGCCTGAGATTGATTATGAAGCCCAAGCTTGATAATGAAACCCGAGCTTGATGAATGATGATTTATTTGATGATGAAGCCTGAGATGGATGATGAAGTCCAAGCACGACGAATGATGATGTAGGCTGAGCTTGAGATGAAGCCCGAGCTTGATTCAAATTTTTGCCAAGTTTTTTCAAATCCAACAAAATATCATTTTGTAAAAAGTGAGCGTTACATAACGTTACAGAAAAACGTTATTAAAGTTTTCGAATTTCCCCCCTTCTCCAAGTTTGAGATCGGCAGCACTATATCCCCCACTCAAATCTATTCAGATATTTCAATTGCAGCGTTTTTCCGACCTACACGTAGGCAACCCTTCGTTCAGATCAGCACAGTAATAAGTCGAACGATTCCTCCCTAAAATTACAAAAAACTCGTTGGGTTCCGGAACTTTTGGATCACCCCGTAGAAAGGAAAAAATTTCTCTTTTAATATAAAACGTTATACGACGTTGGAAAATTTTCAAAACACAAAAGGATCCGGAGGGTTCGGGGGGAATTTCCTCTCGCCGATAAAAATCGTTCAGGGGGATGTTAAAATGTGTCTAATTTTAATAATCTTATTAGTTTTAAAAGAGTAAAAAACGTCACCGAGGAGATAGGCGCAAAGAAAGGGTGCGATTGGAGGGGCGAGGGGTGTTTGCGGTTGAGGGCTTGTTATTTTATACGACGTTGAATATTTTCTCGCGCCTTGGTTAATTGTGAAATTAAAAGACCGCCGAGAATAAGAGAAAATTTTCTTCGAACTGTAATCAAAATATTTGTGTCGTAAACAGATCCGCCGCGAAATACTTGAGGGTCTGACACGCCGGCTCGAGTTTTAATAAAAGCTGCTATACGCGATACGATGCCTTTGCTTTCTCCCTCCAGCTCTCTCGTTCCGAGGCACTATTCGCGAACGCACTCTGCACTCTCGTGGCACGGTTATCAAAACGCGAAAACTGACACAGAGACGTCTTATTAAGAAGTTGCACAATTACTTTGCTGTCGTGTTATACCCATTTGAATTGTCTCGTCTTCTTCATATTCCGCATCAAGATATACAGTAATTAATATTCCAGATTTAAATCTCTTTCCGAGCGTTCTCACTCGCTCCGTTATTCGGTTCCTCGGCGTTATACCTTCTTTGCCTTTGCTCGCTCATTCGTGTTGCCAATATTAGAAATAAATGAAATCTTGAACAAGTTAAACGTGATTTAGGTAAAAGCTTATCTCGAGACGTTAATTTTTCTCTCTTTCTTTTATATTTATACCTCTTGAGCGTAGTTTTTCTTCGCACTTTCCTTCGTTTCCTCTCCTTTGCAGCGTACACAAAGCTGGGCGAGATGAGGTACGTTCGAGTTATTTGTTGTATCCGCGTGTTTCCGCTGTACCATTGTACGAGCTCTCGTCTGCTCTGCGTATTACCTTCGCTATTCTGCACCTTCAAATTATCGCGATATTTTTCAATTTTATAACGAGCGTTGCGAAAATCCATCTCGTTTGCTCTGTGATTTGTACTCGACACGGAATTCCATATTTTTGATGTGTTTCGTGTCCGCAGGCATCCGCGAGAAATATCAAAGTGATATAGATCATTAGAAAAACATACTCGTCTATTTCCTTCTATCAAATACTGAAGGAATTTCAACGTACGACGAATTTTTTCCATAATTGGTCAAAAAAATATTTGTGAGATGTCATTGATCATTATGAAAATCGTTCAGGTGTCAAAATGTAATAAAATTCGTTCGAGATGTCAAGTCGTCAAAAGTAGTTATAGAAACGTAGTTTAAAGAGAAGGAGGAAATGGCTATTTTGTAATATGAAGTAACGTTTTTTAAAAAATGTTTTTTTTGTAAATATCATCGTATTCTGATGGAAAAAATCAGTCTGAAGGCTGCATATACCTCTAAGTGCCCAGAAAAGAGTTCCGAACTCCAAAAAATGATCAACATTTTCATTTTTTTGGGCTCGAATAAATAATTTTTTTACATCACGTTTTAGACACAGGCATCATGGCGAAATTTTTGAAGAAAAAAGTAACTTTCAGTAACTTTTTTTGACCAAAAAGTGATCAAAAAGTGACCAAAAAATGACCAAAAAGTAACCAAAAGTAACCAAAAATTCAATTTTTTCAGGGGAATTTTTTTTACAATTTTCTGAGGGGACAATTTTTTTGTAATTTTCAACAAACATTTCAAAGATAAATCAACTGAAAAGACGTGAATAATTTCATTTATTAAATTCCTTCCTCAAAACAACAAACAAACGAGCAAAAGCAAAAATCAGTTTTTTATTTTTTTCTTGAAGAATTTTGAAAAATAGCAATTTCTACGTGAAAATTTGAATTTTTACCTGGAAGTGCGAAGAAAAATGACTTTTGAGGGGGAAAAAGTAACCAAAGTGACCTTTTAGACATGAAAAGTAACCAAAAGTGACTGAAGTCGAAAAAAGTGACAAACACCCTGAAAAAGTGACCCACTATGATGCCTGTAAGACATATTGACATTTTGTCTGATTTTTGAAATTTAAGAGAAATTTTGAAGGAAATTGATATACTTAATTAATTTTTAAAAACTTGTAAAATTTTTGAAGAAAATTTATTACTACTGGCATAAAAATACCTATTTTGTTGAACTTGAAAAAAACTTGGGAATTTTTTGTTGGCGAATTGATGTAATAAAATATCAAAAATTTATTTTAAAAATGTCGTATTTACTTATCATAGTATTGAGATTTGTGACAAGATATGAAAAAAATTGGAAAAATTATGACGAATTTATATACCAGTAGGTAATCAAATTTTGTTAGACTGGTAAAAAATTGGAAAAATATTCAACATTTTCAATATGTCAAAGCCATGAAATACAATGTAGGTACTTATTTCTTCTTATGGTATCGGGTAGCTAACTACTTTTTTATATTCTTTCCTAAATTTCAGACCAAAGTTGAAATCAGATATCAGGATTTATGAATTTTTGGAGATTGGGCTATTTTTTTGGAGCACTTGGGAGCTTGATACGCCCCTCAAGCTAATTCTTTCGAATTCATAGAGAACATTTTTAAGTATGAGAATCCACTATCAAAAAAATTGGAGAAAATTATTGGGCTACTTAAAAAAAACTTGCAGCTAAATCTTTTCGCTTGAAACCGCGCTACATATCAACATGGATATGCTATAGTGCTGGAGGTTAATCCATAAAACGCGACACCAAATTTGAGACTCCAATTTTGAGACACCACTTACATAATAACAATTTTGTTAGATTTGAAAAGTAAAAATTTTTACGATTCGACACAACGACTTTTTGCCAGACTTTTGGGAATTGAAAAAATGTCTGTTGTATGAAATGTGTTTTTTTTTTTTTGAAAAAAAAAAACAACAAAAAGAACTGTTTTATGTTATTTTTTTTTAATTTTAAATCAATTTTCATGTGTGTTGGATGTTTTTCCCTCATGACTTCGGCAACAGAATTTCAAATTTCAAATTTTCCCCCGATGTCAGTTTAATTTTTTTTGCTTTATTGAAAAACGAGTTCAATTTTTACCCATAATTCGAGGGGGTTGCCGTTTTCCAGTTCCAGTGCCATCCCTTCAATGAATGTTCAGTTAAAATGCATGAATTTTTTCATTTAATTTACCAAAAAATAACGAAATAACGAAATAACGAAAAAACATGCTCTGGAAAAAAGTTTTGAATAAAAAAAAAAACGATTTAAACATGATTTTTGTTTAAAAACATATTTTTGTTGGAGGTCGAATGTTTTAAAAAAATTCAACACATTCTAGAAGAAAAAATGTAGAATGATATGTAATCTTCTGGTCGATACTACGACAAAGACGACGACAAAGTTTTAATCAAACAAGTAATTTCATTATTGCTCAATTTTATGACGATGTGGCCATTTTTCAATCCTTTCTTAATTTTTGGTGATATTATTTATCTAAAACCATAATAATTGCATCCAGAAATTATTTAAGGAAAGTGCTGAAAATTTGAGAAAAAATAGGGTGGGGTCAAATTTCAATGAAAAATTTGAGTGACCTGCTGTTTTAGTGGCGCTGACGTTGTCAGGGTATTTTCAGTAAGTTGATAATACATAAACAGATTTGAGCAAAAAAAAATTGGAAAATTTCGAAATTTTTTAGAACAAGCCATCAACACTCCTTAAATCTGAATTAGTACCTAAAATTTACCTGTTTGAATCAGTGAAATGAATTTAACTGAAAATCAGTGATTTTTCACTGATCTTTCAGTCAAAATTATTTATTTTTTCTGACAAATTGAGAATCGATTGAGAAATCAATGATTTTTGGCTGAAATATCAGTGGAAAATCATTAATTTTCAATGAAAATCATTTCACTGATTTTCAAAGACGGAATTTCATCGAAAGACTGATTCAGATTTAGAGCGTTCTATGTTTATTGAAGAAATAGAATGACTGAAATACTGCTCAAGCGAAGCGAGGGGGATTTTTTTTGAAACATTCTGTTTAAAAAGAAAAAAAATTACTTTTTTTTACATTTTTGTAATAAAAAATCTCCTTTTTGAGCTCAAGTGAGGGCTTGAGTCCCCTGAGCCATCATTGTGTGTGTTATGCCTACAACTTTACGGATATTTTTTTGAATTGAATTTAAAAAAAATGTTTTCGTGAACTGGAATATTTTTTAAAACTTCTTGAATAATTTTTGTGTATCAAATTTCAATAATATCAGTAGTTTTGATCAATTTCATCAAAGTATCGCAATTTTTTCAAAGTTTCGTCTTTCTTTGTGGAATTTTTCATAACCTCATTGATATTTCATTACCTACTTGATCGGTTTAGTTTTTTCGCATAATCTTTACTGAAATATAGCGATTTCTTTCAAATATCGTGTTTTAAATTGAAGCATACGTTTCCAAACTGCCCTAAGTCCAAAATCTGTAATTGAGAAAATGGATCCAGGTGTAACCTTTTTTTCAGTACACCTATGTCCCTTTTCTCATATACAGATTTTGGACTTAGGGCAGTTTGGAAACATATGCTTCAATTTCAATTGAAGGGTACTCTAGGATAAGAATGGAAGAAACGTCCCTGTTCTCAGATTTGAATTTTTGATTGAACATCTTTGGGTACCAAGTACTATAACAAATTTTGGATTGAAGAATTTTTCACCATCTCCCCCTCTTAGCCACAGTGGCAATAAAATACATTTTTGATTTGCTTTCAGAGCTTTTGAAAATGACCTTGTGAAGAGTTTTTTTCAACTTTTGAAAAATACTCATTTGAATATATTTTTTCAAGGAAGAAATTTTATGTAGCTACCTTTTTTGAGTTTAAAGATATCGCGATTTCAAGTTTTTCTTCTTTGTTCTCCGCAAAGAAGAATTTATTTTTCAAAAATTAAAATGTGAATAGGCCTATGTTTTTTCTATACATTTTCGGTAGCAGAAAAATCATTCCTTCGATACACATCAAAATCAAAATTTTCTCCCGAAACCCTCCAATTTCGACATTGTGGTCGAAAGGATACAGTTTGAGGGGGTGGGGGGAAGGTTGGGTCTAAAATAAGTATTCTACAGATACCCAACAATGCTAAAAAAAAATCAAAATTCTAAGAACAGGAGAATTTTACCAATCTTGCTCTAACCATGAAAACCCATTTGTAATTTTTACTCAGTAACATTCAAATATAACGATTTTTTGTGCTTTAATCATTTTTTGAAATTTTTACTCAATCTAGTTATCATTTTCCTAATTCTCCAATTTCCAACAGTTTTACGCCATATTCGTCAATTTTCATCACATTTTGAACATTTTTTTTACACCATTTAAATAAATTTTTACGGTTTTTATACGACGTTGACAGATTAAAATCTCTTTCGATTCGCCTCAATCCATAAACAAAATAAAGTAAGCCGAACATTCACCTTATTCGTCTCCCAAAACCATTACGAATCACGCTGTACCCACGGAAAGGTGAACCACCTCGAAGAACTTGACAAAGAGACGGAAAAAAGATGTAAAGAGTAACGAAAGGCTCGTTATAGACTGAAATTATGACGGTTAGTTATTTCATCTGCTCCGACAATAAAAATTTTTACGCCCGTGTAATTTCGCAACAATAATGTAACGAATTTTTTTACGACGTTTGATGCCTCTCTTCATTTCTTTTTTTCAAAAAAAAGCAAAAAATCATGAAAATTTAGACAGTTAAAAAATAAAATCGAAAAATAAATCAAACTGTAGAAAAACATAGTGAA
The DNA here is from genome assembly GCA_033439095.1 of Pseudococcus viburni. NCBI lineage: Eukaryota > Metazoa > Arthropoda > Insecta > Hemiptera > Pseudococcidae > Pseudococcus > Pseudococcus viburni. The sequence continues at coordinate 84,785 of JAVBJF010000335.1, read as the reverse complement.
AAAAATTTGCGAAATTTTCAACATCGAAAAAACAGATATTAAAACTCGAGACGAGAAAAAATCGTTCAATGGTTTGCACAACTACAACGAGCGAAATTATCGGTAAAACTAACCGAAACTTTTTTCAGAATAACGGAAGGAATGTTTACCCTTGCCCGCCCTCCTTCCGCATCACGTACTTATATTCCACGTTTTATTAAAGTAATTTCAAACTGCGATGGAATTATAAATAAATTTCGATACAAATTTTCTCTTTTATACCCGAACAAAAAAAAATCTCCAGTGTACATTTCGCATCGTTTTTCAGCCAAGTGCAAAAATATTTCCAAGCTTAATTGAAGTATAAAATGAAACTCTTACGAATGGCGGATAAAAGCTCGGGGAAAAAACCGGCGGAAAAAATTTAAAACGCGAAAGGTCACCTCGAGTCTGACAAGTACGAGGCAAATGCTCGAATCAATCGAGCGTGTAAAAAAATTTAAAAAATATTCACCCTTCGATAAACACGAATAAAAAACAAATACCTAAAATAATTTATCCCGAAGCGAGGGCTAGCGAAAGACGAAAAGGCGAAGTGATGGAGAGAGACACACACGCTGCAAAAGGCGAACCGTAGAATGAAAACAAGAATTCGTCGAAAACGAGAATCGAACGCGTACTTCAAAGAGCGTTCGAGTTCCGAGTGCTCGGCAATCATTGGAAAAGTTGGTAGAAACAGGGTGTTTAATTAATTTTGCGGTATCCGTTTTTGGCGGCCGTTGGTCGAATCATAATATGTCGAGGCTTGTACACAAATAAACATTAAAAAGAGCACCGCCGATGCCGCAGCCGGATCCGCGAGCCGCGTTTCCACGTAAAGCAAAATATCCGAAATTGCAATATCTGCAGGCCCCCGCCGATCTGTATCGTATACTTTTAACCGTTTCGTTAAACGGAAGGGGTTCGGAAACATTACCTTATGATTTATGATGTAATCAGGTACTCTGTGCAGGTGGAATGAAGTTGGTCTCTTCTCGTAATTTATCTACCCGCCCACTAGCCATTTGCCCTTTCGATTCTCTCTCTCGCTCCGGCCTCGGCTCTCGGTCCGTCTCGCTCTCTAATTCCATTCGTGTACCGTTATATTCCGCGATAATACCCGACAAAATAACCATTTTCCTTTGAATTAATATCGCATTTTTGCCGAGCTGAGAGCAAAAAAGGTCTAAACTTATATCGTTAAAAAAAGCACCCCCTTCTCGGGGCTCGGCCATTTCAACGCTACGCTGATAAAGTAATATCCTCGATATCGAAGCATGACCATCTTATATTGCTCGGCCATATATTTTACCGGTTGCTTAATACTCGACCCTGTCTTCCTACGATGTTCGTAACTCCATAGCGAGAGCTTATGAACCCCCTCGAACGAAAACTATATTATTGATACGAGGAGAAAATTTCATTTTTACCAATTGTAGCCCTATAGAGATATTTTTACGAACGATTGAATCCGGGTGTCGGTTTTATTTTTCCGAAATATTTATCACCGTTTTCCTTTCCGGGGAATGCGGGTAAGGGGGTTGAAAATTCTTAGGTATTTTGAAATCCGGTTCGAGAGAAATTTTCACGATCGAGAGCTCGATTTATTTAGAAGTTTTTTTAGAGGAGGAAAGTGGGAGGGAAAGTAATTAGGGAATTTATTCATCTATTGATTTAACTATATTAGATGCGTAGGGCTTTGAAACTTTGTTAAGTCTTTCAGTACCTTCGACATAATGGATTGGCAAAACTTTAACCTATATTATACAGAGTGTTTCAGTTCCAGCGTGCTACCTTCCATTTGGGGTATAAGGTGTAGCGATAAGTTAAGTTACATGAATTTAGATAGTTTTGTTGATTGCGAGCTATAAAGAGACGAGGGTTTCATTCCGGAGTAATTGGTATATTTTTGTTGGAAAAAGTGATGCTTAAATGAATTATTAATTTGAAAAAAAAATGTTTTTTGCAAAATGAATCTAAAATGCAAAAATTGTAGGTAATTTTTTTCCAGTAAAGGGTATCAATTATGAAGCAAATTCAGCAGGAACCCAATAAAAAAAATGGTTTTGTAAAATAATCCACTCCTGTGCAAAATTATCGATCCGATTGTGAGTTTTCAACAGGTTTTGGATTAAATCATTGAAAATCATAGATTTTTCTGCTAAGTAGTCAATTTTGACGAAAATAATAAAATTTCAGAATGTAACTGTAAGTATACCAAATTTGAAAAAATAGATTTCGTAACTTTTTTCCTTAATTTAACGAGATGATTTTTAGTGAGAAAAAATATTCTAAAATATTTTCGAAAAAAATAAAAGTTACGTATTCTGTTAAAAAAGAAAAAAAAATGTCAAATCTGAAATTATTTTTTCCCCTCAACATTTTAATTTTCAGAGAGAGTAGGTAGGTAAGTAGGTACCTATTACCTAATTCACCAATTAAGATAATTTTTGTACAAATTTCACGACTTTTGCAATATCACGACTTCTCGAGTAATGCTGTTATGATTCGGATAAAATTAAAACTGTCGTACCTACCGAAGAACGTCAGTTATTATCAAACAAAATTGAGATTTCTCGAATAAGGACGCTAAATTATTAATTTTGCCCATTTCGATACAATTATCAAACAAATTAAAAAAAAAATCATTTCAACATGGGTAACAAATAAATTTTTTTTTGAATTTTATTACCCATTTATTCGAGCCTTTTTTCCTCCACTCACACTTCCAATTTTCATGCACTTTTTTCGGTGGCTTGTTCTACGAAATTCAGGATTAAAAAAATTTAAGAAGTGAAAATTACCAGATGGAGGTATAGGTCAAAAATTTGAACTTCAAAATTTTTTAGTAAATATCTACAGATGTAAAATAAATTTAAATTTACGGCTTCAGAATCATTCAACTTTTTCGAGAACTATATCTCGTTTTCTTCCCATTCCCATTTTTGAGTAATTTTTATGAACTGGTTCAAAATTACCAATTTGTCCAAAAAATTTTTATCTCGTAAGAATTACTTCAGTATGTAATGTCCTGTCAATATTTCGATATTTGCAAATAAAATCAGTCGAATTTTTTTAAAACCAAAATCAACTACTGATTAATTTTGGTGGCTTTTTTCAATCAAGTTGTTTTGGATTTTCGACAGTCGTTATTTATAATATGGATGTGATAAATTCTACAAAGAAGAAGGAGAAAACTGGATGTGAAAAAATCATATTTTTGGGAATATTTTTGAGTGAGCCCGATATTTGTTTAGAAGTTTCAATAAAATACGTAGGTACTAGGTAGTAGGTCTAGGTACCCAGTACCCACATATCTATAGGTAATTATATTAATTGAAAGTAACTCACTTATTTCTAGCTTTCTTTAATATTTTTATTTTTCTACAGTAGAAATTCGGTACTCACCTGAAACAAAGAAACAAAGCAGTTTTCGATTAGATTATTTTTTATGATCTCACTGTAAAAAAAAAAAATTATCTAATAGCAATTTCATATGATCGCTTTATCAAAGGATCATTCGTTCGTTCGTTCGTTCCTATCTCCAACCAATAATAATAAGAATTTATATAAAATCATAGGTATTGAAGATTCGTCAGCTATAAGTAAAATCAACAAAAAATGCATCCTGTCCTAAAGTTAATTTTCAACGTTTGCAAAGAAATTTTTCAAAAAATTAGCTGAAATGGTACAAAATAAAATTGCTGGGAATTTTCTTAAAAGTTGAGAATTCCCGGGAATTATTTGTAATTCTTCGGAAATTGGAAATTTTTCCAGAAGTTGAGAATTACCCAGAAATTCTTAGGAGTATCCCAGAACTTGGGAATTCTCCAGAAGTTGGGAATTTCTCAGAATTTATTGAGAATTTCCCAGAATTTATTGAGAATTTCCCATAAATTATTGGGAACTATCCAGATGAGTTTTCCAAAAATGGTTTGAAATTCAAAAGTAAATAAACGATTGAATTTGTTTTCGGGAGTCGAGTCCAACCATTGGGAATATTCCCAGAAGTTGAAAAATTTTTTAGAAGTTGAGAATTTTTCAGAAATTTGAAATTCACCAGAAATTGAAAATTCTCCATGAATTGGGAATCCCTCAGAAGTTTGGAATTTCCGAAATTGTAAATTCGCTAGAAATTGAGAATTCCCTATTTTTTTTGGTTATTTTACAGATTTTCCAGAAATTAGGAATTCCTCAGAAGTTGGGGGAATTCTCCTGAAATTGAGAAATTCCCAGAAATTGGACATTTTTGCAGAAGTTGGGAACTACTCTTGAGTTAAGAATTACCCAGAAACTATTGGGAACTATCCAGATAAGTTTTGCAAAAATGGTTTGAAATTCAAAAGTAAATAAACGATTGAATTTGTTTTCGGGAGTTGAGTCCAACCGTTGGGAATTTCTCCGGAAGTTGAACATTTTTTTTAAAGTTATGAATTTTTCAGAAATTGGAAATTCTCCAGAAATTAGGAATCCCTCAGAAATTTGAAATTTCCAAAATTGGAAAATCTCCAGAAATTTTAAATTTACAATTTTTTTGACTATTTTCCAGATTTTCTAGAAATTAGGAATTCCCCAGAAGTTGGGGATTCTCCTGAAATTTGGAATTCTTCAGAATTTGGGAATTCTCCAGAAATTGAAAAATTCCCGGGAATTATTTGTAATTCTTCGGAAATTGGAACTTTTTCCAGAAGTTGGGAACAGAAATTCTTGGAAATTTTCCAGAATTTATTAGGAATTTTTCAGACGGTTTTCACAAAAATGGTTAAAAACTTGAGTAACTATACAGTTGGATTCTCAGGTCCAATTGTTGGGATTTTCCCCAGAAGTTGAGAATTTTTTAGAAGCTTAGAATTCTTCAGGAATCAGGAATTCTCCAGGAATTGGGAATTTCTCAGACATTTGAAATTTCCCAAATTAGAAATTCTCCACAGATTAGAAAATCCACAGAAATTTGAAACTCCCAAATATTTTTGTCAATTTTCCTGATTTTCCAGAAATTAGGAATTTTTCAGAACTTGGGAATTCCTTGGAATTTAGAAATTCTGCAGGAATTGGAAACTCTTCAATGATTTTAGAAATTTTCCATATTTTCCAAAAAATTGAAATTTTACAGATTTTTCATAAAATGGAAATGTTTTAGATTTTTTAGAAAATGGAAATTTTCCATATTTTACAGACATAGGGAAGTTTTTAGAAATCATTGCGAATCCTGAAATTATTTGGAATTCTCCAGAAATTATTGGAAATTCTCCAAATTTTTTCGGAAATCGGGAAGTTTCCAGACATTAATGGGAATTTTCTAACCCCAGAAATTGGGAATTTTCCCAGAAGTTGGGAATTCCTCAGAAATTCAAAATTCTTCAAAAATTGAAAGTTTCCCAGCAATTATTGGAAATTTTCCAGAAATTGGGAAGTTTCTAGAAATTATTAGTAATCACTCTGGGGAATTACTAATCCCTCAGAAATAATTGGGAATTTCCCTGGAATTATTGAGAATTCCTCAGAAATTAGAAAATTTTCCATAAGTCGAGAATTCTTAAGAAATTGGAAATTTCTCAGGCACGCTGTTGACGTATTTTAAAAAAGGAAACGGTTCTGTCAAAAAATATGAATTTTTTGAACTTGAAATTACAAATTTTGTAAAGTTTCAGGTACATATATCTATAGGTCATCAATACCAAAATTTTCCAGCAGCTTCGAAACGTCTCGAAACCACTTCCAATTGGTTCGGGAGGTGGGAAATAGGGTAAAAATTAATTTCAGCTTTTTTCACTGATTACATCAAATTTTCATATTTTGCAGGGCGATGAGATAATTTTGAAATTTCAGATATTTGCCAAAATTTGAGAAGCGAACATTGAATTTTGAAATTTGGGATATGCGGTTCTATTATGATTAATTTTCGATTTATTTTTGTTTCGGCTCAAAATTTTACTTCGAGTCGAGATACCGCCCTTGTAATTTCTGAAATCACACGAAATTCAAACCATCCCAGCACTTGGATGCAATTGGGACTACCGAATCAACAAACGAAATAATATCCAATCACCGCAGACGCAACTCCGCAGCCACAGAAAACATTCTACAAACTGCATTTCAGACCCAGACACGAGCATTAGCCATGCCAACATCTAGTTGATTTTTCGATTAGGCGTAAACGCGCGTACATTCACCCCAAAAATTTCGCTCACCCACTCGAGCCTAATAGTTTTCTAGAGATTTATCAAGTGTCACTCGACAATACTGGGCGAATTTGGAAATTACCAACCCCTCGGTTGGATGCTGATCTGAAATTATTAACAAAGCTGTGGAAACGATTGCGGCAAGGTACAGGGGCGAGGAGAGTCTTTTCAATTAGAAATTAAAAGAGTCTTTTGTGGAAATTTCGACGAGCTCTCGTTTCTCGTGCTACGTAACAACATTGTGCGATAATTACGACTTTTACACTTGCACAGGCTCTTGTAATGTTTGGAGCGCTGCTTTCACCCCCTCCGACAATGGCGACGAGTGTATTTGGTGGCAAAAACCTAACGTCGAGTAAACATCTCGACGCAATTGTGATTTCGTGTGCGAAAGCCAACGAAAACTGAACGTTACCGACGGTGGTAATTGAATTACAGTGTACGAGAGTGAACGAGAGAAAAACACAGATACACGCGAACGGAGAAAAATAAAGCGAAAAAAGTGTAAAAATAGGAAACGAGTATATTGTATAGAAAAATGAAAAAAAAATCTCGTCGAAAAGCGTACATCGTGGAAACATCGGCGATGGAAGTTTTCTCTACGATTTTTTTATTGGGTAACGTGCGCGGCAATAATTCTACTAACTATTTATATTATGATTAATCTCGGGTTTTTAATTAATTTCCATCGAAAACTTAGGTTATTAAGGGATTTTAAGGAAAGTAGGACAGGATTAGCGTCTTTCATCGTTGAAACGCGCAGCTTGTGAATGAAATCTTGCCTAATTCCTTGGAGAGTTTGTTTTACGTGGTTAAATAACCGGTAATGAAGGAAAGTTATTAATTTTATAAACGCCATAGAGTATTCGCCGCAGTAGCGCCCGTAAATGCCAACTATTCCAAGAATTCGTATTCGCGCGTGAAAATAACCAAGCTCCGGATACACCGGCGAGGAGAAAATATACACGAATATGGCCCTGGTGCTACAAGAGGAGAAAAAAAAAGGAGAAGAAAAAATTGCGAAACGCGTAATTCAACGCTCGGTCAATGCGAAATTAAAAACTTTCGCCAGATTTTAATTAAATTATACCAAGGCAGTACGGTGATTTAAAATGAAGTTCGGATTCGGCCTTTGTGCGTGTGTGCTGCCAGAAAATACGTATTCGTAGGGCAGATTCGGGTATGTGTATTTCTGTACACGCGAAACGAGAAACGCCACATGGTGATATTTTGAAAATACAACGCACAGACCAGAGACCAGACGCGATACGAGCATTTGCCCAGCGTCTATGGACTTTAAAACACCCAAATAGGTATATTTTATTCCGATGAACGGCGAATGTTTTATCTTTGAATTATTCCGAATTTCCGTTCAGATAATGTTTGTTATTTATTGTAAAAGTTTCTATAATTACTATCGTTCATGGTGAAATATAACGCATATTTAATTTTAACTTTGTTTAATGCTGGTACGATTTATTGGCGTGGTTTGGGCATAAATTTGCCGTACCGAAGAGAACGCAGGGAATTAAGAAAAATGCGTTGGGTGCTGTGCTGCTAGCACGATGAAGGCGAATGGTAACTTTTTGCCAATTATAGTGAGGACAGTTTGAATTGCCAGAGTGGAACAATTGTCACATTTCTGGAAAATTTCGATAGAAATGTAAAAATTGCGATCATATTGTGTGAAAAATTGTTCAAAATTATCTTTCAATGTGTATCATGAAAATTTCATCGAAAGCTTGAAATCGTTAAATTTTTCTGAAGTACCTGTGAAGATAATTCGCCTAGAGCTTTCAGGAAATTCAAAAAAAAAATAATTACCAAAATTATTTAAAACGTTGTAAAAGGGTTTAAAAAATTTAGAATTAAATAAAAATGCGATAAAAGTGGTTGAAAATTCTCAAAAAAAATCCACAAATTATCTAAAACAAGGTTGAATAAATTTTGGAATTTAATAAAAATGTGACGAAAGTCGTTGAGAATTCCATAGGTTGTAGTTGGAAATTATTAAAAATTGCCACGAAAATTCCAAAATCACCAAAAAAGTTGTTCAGAACGTAAGAGTTGAGAAAAATTCATACAAACTGATTAAGAATGCTATGAAAATTTCGGAAACCCTACCAGAAAACTGAACTGATTTTAAATAAGGGTCAGTGAAAATTCAATAAAATAATTTTCTTCCGAAATGAGTATTAAGAGAAAATGTCAGGGATTTTAAAATAGATTTTTAATTCGTAATTCAAAGAGTCCGTTTCTAATTTCATTTCATAAAAAAAAAAAAACAAGAAAATAGAGAATCCTTTGAATCTGTTTTTGAGGTTATTTCGACCCCTGATCCAATTCGTGGCCCTCTGGAGTGGGAAAAGGAGCCAAAATCAACATTATCTACTATGCCACTTTTTGTAAACGAGATCCATCCCCAAATACAATAATTAATGGTTAATATCCCACTCAAAAAATTGTCAATTTTTGCTCCCTTACCTCACTCCTTGAAGACCCTTCACTTTCATTTTTCGTAAAATGACACAAAAATTGACTTCAAAGGTCAGAAAATATGTATATATTTATTTCCATTTAAATATCTCGCTCAATAGTTTCGAAAAACACAGGCCTCTAAGAAAATGTGAACTCCCAACTCAACTTCAAGGGTTGATTTTGATAGGATTTTTTTGCATTGAACAGAAAAAAATCATTCTCCTTACCCGCCGACTCCACACATGTGACAAATGTCACGGACCTGTTTTTTTCGGCGATACGTTGGCAGGAACGAGTGATCGGGTGTTAACGCCTCCTAGTACCTATGCAGGGTGTCTAACAAAATTTGTTGAGCAAAAATACTGACTTATACTGACCTTTTGGAATGACTTTTTGCATGATTTTTCTGAGGACCACCCCCCCCCCCCACCAAAAAATCGATATATCAGTGTGCCGTACAGAGGTCTATCGATTTTTCAAAATCAAATTTTGCGACTTTTTTCCAAGGTATCTATTTACCTCTCAATTTGACCCCCCCCCCCAAAAAAAAAAATCAACGAGATCAAATTTATTACAGAAAAAATTTCATACATGGAAGGAAATACTTCTTTGATTTATCAAGGATAAATGGGATTTTTTTTTGGAATTTTTGAAAAAAAAAAACAGTACTTTTGGAGTAAATTAGTCAAAAATACTGACTTATACTGACCAGACTGACCTCTTTGAAAGAATACTGACTTATAGTGACCGGACTGACTTATACTGACCGTTTGATACCCTGCTATGCGCGCATGGCCCACCGTTCGTTTCCGCTATTCAGCAAATTGCCTACTTTTTCATTTGAAGGGACAACAGTTTCTGAAAAAAATCTTGACCTGTACGAATTTTAATTTTTTCTGCCCCTTAAATCCAAAGGGTAGGCAAATTGTTGTGCACGAACCAGTAGGGCATAGATACACAAGTATCTGTTGGGTGACGATTTCATCCCCTCCACTTTTCATTCAGTGAAAAAAATATCAATAAACACGAAAAATACATGTTTTTTCTAAAAAATTTGCCCCTTCAAATAAGAAAGTAGGCAATTTGCCCATAAATGGAAAAAACGGTTAAACATTTATGAACACCCCGTAGAAGTTATAATGCCGTATCAAACTTTGGTCCAGCAGCGCTAGAAAATTAATTGACAAATGCCATTTTTTTAAGTCCTACGAAAAAAAAGAGAATAAAATTAGATTGTAGAAAATTATTTTTTTTTTGTAGAGTTCATTAGTTTTTTGTCTAAAAAGCTTAATTTTCGAGATATTTTAGCTCTAAGTTCGATCCTCGATTTTTATTATCTCGAGAAGAATGCCCTATATTCAAAGTATGCTAAGTGCCATTTTTGACGAAATGGAGTTATGACCACCATGGCATTCTTAGTCGAAAAGTACACCATCCGAACCTACCAACTTGCCCAATACCTACTTTCTAAAGGTTCAAAATCCAGCCGAAAAATAGCGCCATCGCTAAGTGCCATTCAAAAACTTGTCTGTTTTTAGCCCTACAACTGATTTTTTATTTTAAATTCATTTTTCAAAATAAATTACGTAATTTATGGCAATGTTGTTCAAAATTCAAGGTGTTTTGTGAAAGGAAATACAATGAAATTACAATTTTGTCTGAATTTTTTCCCTTCTTTTTCCAATTTTTCCAGAAAGCGTAATTTTAAAAATGCGATTACTCGGCCTCAAAAAAACGAATCGGGCTGATTTTTGCGCTGAAAGATAGGGAATCGATGGTAGTTTCTTATGTGTCTTCATTTTTCAGGTATGCAACCCATCCGCCAAGACTTGCTCGTTTACAAAACTTAAAACGTGATTATCTCAGAAACTACTTTTTGGCACTTAGCATAGTTTGAATATAGGGCATTAATAGGCTTCCAAAAAAAACTAGTGGACTTCGTTGAAAGGAAATTTTATATTCTACAATTTGATTTTGTTCCTTTTTTTCGTAGAAGCCTTTATTTACCAAGAAAATCGCCGAAAATTTTAATCAAAAACTTTAATTTGAGATGGAGAAGAACTGAAATTAAGTTCGAACTCAGCACTAAAACGTTGATCAGAATCACAATTAGGATTGAATATGCAGACAAAAAGTTTTCAAATGCAGGCCTATGCAATTCTAAATTTTGGTCCCTTCATTTCACCCAATGAGAGACTAGTTTTTGGAAGAGGGGTAAAATAACACCGAATGGCCGTAAATGAAATCGGAAGGTCAAAATAAATCTGCAGTTTGATATTTCGCTCGACGGTGTCAGAAAATTTTACATTTAGTTCTCACTCCCATACCAGGGGTCTTTGGTTTCAGTAAAAAGATGAATTCTGAGGATCAAGAGACACATGTAAATTTTAATACAGTCAACTTTTTTTCAATTTTGGCCCCCAACTCTCACCCTTCAAACCCTTTTCAGGTTTTTTTTTTTTTGAGAAAATGCCCTCGGAAATGGATAGAGAAAAAAACATGAATTTTGATTTTGATATCACGGGTTGATACTACTGAATTCTTTTTTAGTTCCAACTCCTCGCTCCTGTAGATTCTGGTTTAGCATTGGGGTCAAAATAATGACTCCAGAAATTAATCATGGATCATAGAATACTCGCTGAAGCCCTATTTTCAATTTTTCCAAAACTGCCTTTTGAAGTATATTGATCAATTCTTTTTGACATGGATATGTCTGTGGGTGGAGGGAGGGTCTTCATAAAATGTTGTCCATGAAAGATTTTTCAAGAAAATTCACTCAAGTCAGATCAGATGTTGATATCAATTCATCAAACTTTTTAAAAAAATGTCAAGTCTAAAAATCATTATATCAGTAAATTCCAGCTGGAGGGAAATTTTTTTCAAAAATTTGTTCATAAAAAGTCAGTAAAGTCAATTCGTCAAATTTTTAAAGTTTTTTCCAAGTCCAATCATTTTTTGGTTTTTGTCTTTTGTTTTTTTTTCTTGAAACCCCAATTTAATTTTTCACAAAAACCTGTAAAAAAATTTAATTTTACAGTTCTGTAACATTTTTTATATTTTATCAAACTTCAGAAAGCAGAAATTTCATGTAAGATAAAAAAGTCTGACAAAAAGTCACTATTATTGATTTGTCAACAAAAAAAATCAGGTGTAACGTGTCATCTCAGTAACACTTATAACTGATTTGACTATCCACACTACATGTAGATATATTAATCCATGTATTTATGTACCTATCTGCGTGTAATGTGGTACTCCCTTTTTTGGTCACGATTTGTAAACACCTTTGCACCCTCTCTCGCCAATGGAAGTGATGAGAAAAATGAATAACCCGACAAAAAAAAACCTTCAGGGAATCGAATTCCGCGAATCCAAAAGCATTCCCTTTTTGTGAACTTTTTGGCACAATTTCAAATCCTGTATTTAAATTAATTACTTTTAGTACTCTAATTTAATGATTTTTGCTGTGTATTAATATTCGATTTCGCTGAATTATTGCATCAGCGTTTAGATTAGATTAGATTTAGAATTGTAGACTAGCTATACATGACGAATGTCTCTAGCTTCAGTCTTATGATTGCTGCGTTTCAATAAACATTTAAAATATACGTCTCGGATCTTTTCAGTGGCGACGAGGATGGGATTAATTCCCATATCCTCATGGTGAATTTTAACATTCGTTTTGCTCGTTTTTGTGTTCGTTTTTGCGAGTTTCGCGTATGAGTCGGAGAAGGCGAAAAAGGAAAATGTCCGGAAAAAGTACTGCTGCCCTTTTTGGACCTTTCAATTCGACAGTTGAAGATTTTGAGAGTTATTCAGACCGATTTTCGTGCTATTTGGACTGCACTGGGATCAAGGAAGATGCTGAAAAAACCAAATTTTTTATTGCCAGTGTTGGGCCTGAAACGTATTCTCTTGCCAAGCGTTTAGCAGTCCCAAATGCTCCAAAAGATATGAAATTTGACGACTTAACTGCATTGTTGTCAGACCATTTTCATCCTAAGCCTCTTGAAGATGTTTGCCGTCATAATTTTCGCCAAAGGAAGCAAAAAGAGGGTGAGTCTTTCAACTCGTTCTATGCTGCTTTAAAAGAACTGAGTAGAAATTGCAACTTTTGCCTCAAACTCGCCTAGATGAAGAATTAAAAGGTCAAATAATTGCTGGAACTCGCGATAAAGCTGTGCAAAGTTATTGTTTTTCCACACCAAATTTAACTTTGAAAAATGTAATTGATAAAGCTATTGCACAAGAACAAGCTGGTGATGGAGTAGATCATTTTCAATCAAAATCTGCTCCAACTGAAAATTCTGCTCAAACCAATCGGATCAATGAAAAAGTCAATAAAAGAAAATTTAATGGTTTTGGGCGGAAGAAAAATTTTGCTGGCTCAAAATTTTCATCTGGTTATTCCAATTCGGCGAATTCCAATTCAAATGCTAGTACAAGTACCAGTGGTGTCATCATTTGCTTTAGGTGCGGCAAAAAGAATCACAAAGCACCAAATTGCCGCCATAAGAATGCTACTTGCAACACATGCCAAAAAGTGGGCCATTTACCAACTGTATGCGGAAAAAGTCGAAAAGATATTTTGGAATTGAGTAAATCTGCCCCAGCTGCTGAAAATAAAATTGTGGACATCGGATTATTGGGTCATGAAAGTCAACAGACAGCGGATGATGATGCACCCCCGCCCCCCAAGATTTTCATTTCTATGCCAGTGGAGGAAAATTCAATCAAGTTCGAAGCAGATAGTGGATCCGGTTTCACCCTAATTTCTTTTGAATTGTTTCGGCAGCTTAAATTTCGCGAAAAATTGCGCCCATGTAAATTTATGCTAAAAACTTATAATCATGGCATGGTGCCTATTCGCGGCTATCTTCCAGTGCGAGTCGAGTTCAAAGAAAAATGTTATCGTTTATTATTGCGCGTTGTTGATGGTAATTATGATGCCGTCATAGGTCACGACTGGTTGATACCTTTAGATATCGATATTCGTAAGTTCGTGGAAGTAAAACAGACTGCTGATCTCGACTATATCAATTTAAAAATGGACATTGATAAGCTTGTGAACGAATTCTCTGATATTTTTTCTGATGACATCGGTAAAGTGCCTGGCTATGAAGCTGAGATAAAATTAAAGTTTGACTCGCATCCGGTTTTTTGTCGCGCTCGAAGTGTGCCGTATTCTTTGCGCGAAAAATATGATAAAGAAATTGATCGAATGGTTGCTGCTGGAATTTATGAACCAGCTGAGTCAGCAGAGTGGGCGACGCCTGTTGTTCCTGTCATAAAATCGAATGGTAATCTTAGATTAGCAGGTGATTATAGTGTAACATTGAACAAATCAATTATTGCTGAAGATTATCCAATTCCTAACATTGAAGAGGTATTGCATGACTTTGATGGGTGTCGTTTTTATTCCAAATTTGATAATAAAGAAGCTTATATGCATTTAGGTGTCACACTTGCAAGTGCAAAATTACTTACGATAAATACGTTGGTCTATTTTATGTGCATAGGCTAAATTATGGTATTCAGTGTGCACCTGCTAAATGGCAACGTTTTGTGGAAATTTTTAGAAAAGTGCCAGGATTAAAAAGTTTCTTTGATGATCATAGAATTTCGTCTAAAACTGCTGCTGAGCATCTTGCTCGTATTCGCCAATTTTTTGAAATATGCAGGGCTAATAATCTTCGTTTAAATAAAGATAAATGTGAATTCTTGACAAATAGGCTTCATTATTTAGGTTTTGTGGTTGATAAAGATGGAATTCACAAAACTACTGAAAAAATTGATGTTATTTTAGATGCAAAAAGGCCTACTAATGTTACTGAGGTAAAATCTTTTGAGGGATTAGTTGGCTACTATGCACGTTTTATTCCAAATTTTAGTAAAAAATTTGCTCCCTTAAATGCTTTAACTCGAAAAAATGCTCAATTTATTTGGAATTCTGAATGTGAAAATGCTTTTAATTTGATTAAAAAAGAAATTGCTTCCGATAGGGTATTATGCCATTATGATCCTTCTAAAAAATTGATTTTGGCAACTGACGCCTCCCCCTATGCCATTGGGGCTGTTTTGAGTCACGAATTTCCAGAAGGTGAACGACCTATTGCTTTCATTTCGAGAACATTAACTGCTACAGAGTCTCGATATTCTCAAATCGATAAAGAAAGTCTTGCTATTTATTGGTCAGTTAAGCGTTTTTTCAATTATTTGTATGGACGAAAGTTCATTTTGCAAACTGATTGCAAACCACTTCAGTCGATTTTTTCTGCACATGCTAGTAAGCCAGCGCTAAGTGCTACCCGCCTCTTACATTATGCCTTATTTTTGCAAGGTTTTGATTATGATATTCGTTATCGTAAATCTCAGGATCATTCAAATGCTGATTTTGCATCTCGTTTTCCATGCCAAATTGCAAATGCAAATCAAATCGATGTTCCATCCTGGTGTTTCATAAATAAAATAAATGAGCTCCCAGTCACTGCCGATGTGATAGGGAAGGAAACACTAGCTGAGCCTGAATCTGCTACCCTACTCCGCCAAATACGAGGGGAGGAGTCTTGGAATGTTAAGGATTTTGAAAAAGTTAAATATTCTGTTCACGAAAATTGTATTTTGAGAAATGATCGAGTTTATATTCCTAAAAAATTACGTGATCGTGTGCTAAATGAGCTTCATGATGGTCATTTGGGCATAGTTAAATGCAAAGCTCTTGCTCGAAGTTATGTTTATTGGCCTGGTATTGATCAGGATATCGAAAAGATGATCAAATCATGTTCTAGTTGTGAAGAAAATGCCAAAAATCCTGCAAAGTTGCCTGCTCACCCATGGATCCCCCCAACTCAACCATGGCAACGTATTCATTTTGATTTTGCTCAATTTGAAAATTCGAATCTTTTAGTTATTGTCGATGCTTATTCAAAATGGCTTGAGGTTTTCATCGTTCCCTCAATGTCATCTGCTCAAGTAATTCAGTGTTTTGAGCAATTATTTTCACGTTTTGGTTTACCTGAAATAGCTGTGAGTGATAATGGTCCTCAATTTGTTTCTGAGGAAGTGAAAGATTATTTCAAAATGCATGCTATCATTCACAAAACTTCGCCTGTTTATCATCCCCCTTCGAATGGTCAGGCTGAACGTTTTGTTCAAATTGTTAAAAAGGGGCTCAAATGCACCCAAAATGGCTCCCTTGCTCAACGTCTGCGAACTGTAGTTACTTCTTATAGGCGTGCTCCTTTAGAAAGTGGAAAATCTCCATATGAGCTAATGTTTGGTCGAAAAATTCGTACTGTGCTTTCTGCAGTTAAACCAACTACAAAATTTGAAAATTCTTGGAAAATGCCTCAAAGAAATTTTAATGTTGGTCAAAAGGTCAAATTTCGATTGTTTCGTGGCCCCCAAAAATGGGGAGTAGGTCAAATTATTTGTCAAATAGGATCAGTCATTTATTTGGTAAAATCAGGTGATGAAACCCATCGTCGTCATGTCAATCACCTTTGTAGTACTACACTCAACGAAAATACTGATCCACCATTGCAACTTGACCACCCTGCACCTCTACCTGATCCGGTTCAGCAGCCTGAGTTTTCAGCTCCGCCGCCAATACCGGAACCTCGTCGATCTGCCAGGAATCGCCGTCAACCTGAATGGTTTCGCCCCTAAGAGGGGAAGAGTTGCTGTGTATTAATATTCGATTTCGCTGAATTATTGCATCAGCGTTTAGATTAGATTAGATTTAGAATTGTAGACTAGCTATACATGACGAATGTCTCTAGCTTCAGTCTTATGATTGCTGCGTTTCAATAAACATTTAAAATATACGTCTCGGATCTTTTCAATTTTCACAAAATTTTTGTTAATTTTCACAAATTTTAATATTTTAAACACTTTTTCAACCCTCTCAATAAAGTTCAATTATTTTTACATTACCAAAATGGCAAAATTGGAGAAAAAAGTAATCAATTACTACAATACGACGAATAAATATTTTATACATTTCGATGAAAATTTAACAAAAATGACGAAAATCGTCCAAAGTACCTAAAAGTACCTACACGACACATAGATTCTTCCATAGGTACGTACAAGCCATAAACTAAAAAGAAATAAGGTCTTTCCCAATCACATCGCAACGAAACGATAAACGAAGATGAATACAAAAAGAATGCTGACAAAGGATATAGAGGAGCAGACAAGGATTTCGTAGAACGGCGGGTAACAAAAGCAAGCGCGAGGATAAGTGCGGTTGAATACAAAAGAAGTGTGAGCTTGAATGACAAAAACGTTCGTGGGTAGAATGTTAAGAAATTAAATCAGCCTACACTACGCTTGCCTGTTGCTACCTATAAGCGAATTTTGTTTGATGAATTTCGCACTCTTTTGAGAAAAAAAGAGAGAAAACCTGCAATCGTACCAAGATTTTAAATTAGAAAAATATAAACCGAAGAACGAGCGAAATTATTCGCGGTGAAATTGAAATTATACTAAACCGTGTTCGGGCTTATCTTCTTCAACATGTAGATCATTCGCTCGAGTTATTATGAATTTTCGAAAAAAATGATGAAAGAAAGTCTGCGTATATACATTTTGAGATTAATTTTTTTTAAAGTCGTCAAGTATCGATGATTGTCGACGATATGGTTATAGTGTAAGGGAACTGCTGCCAGACTGTAGTTTTTATAAATCCTTATGACCCCGTTTATAGCGTCGTAATAATGACACTCTCATCGTCTGGCGGTATTACTATAACGATACCGGAATAGACGGTTATTACTTTCTTAGCAGGCGTTTTCGTGTAATTTTCTGCTGAATTTTCCTCCTCGTTGATCTCATTAGGTGCGAGAAATCTCTCTATTTCTCGGTGTACGAGGAACAGTAAATCAATCGATGGTGGAATGAGAGTATGAGGAAAAGTATTTCAGTATGAAATGCAATGCACGTGTGCATTGTGGTTAGGATAAAATTTTGGCCTAGATTGAGAGAGAAACTGTTAATTGCATTTTGCTCGACGGAATATGGAACCACTGCGATTTGCATAAATTGGCAGGTTGATAACACTGGGTATTGAAATGTTTAAAAAATTGTGTTGAAAGTGTAATTTTTGAAGGAAAATTCCAAAAGACATCAAACTTAACAAAAAACATTCAAAAATTCGTAAAATTCTGAACAATTTTCAAAAATTACATTAAAATACTTTAAAAAGTGATTAACTTTGATTGAAAGGTTTGAAAATTACTTTGTAGAAAATTTTTAAAGCGGCAAAAACTGCTTAAAATTTCATGAAAATGTGTTCTTAATACCACTATTTTTTAAATGTAAAAATTTTCCACAATTTTTTAAAAATCATTAAATAAAATAGAAAAAGTGATTCAAATAACATAAAAATTATTGTGAAACTGAATAATATATCGAGAAAATTATTTTGAAATTTATTTAAATCATCAAAAAATCTGCAGAAATCACTGAAATGGTGTAAAAAGAGTTTGGAATTGTAAAAATATTTGCCAAAGTTGTATAGTTTACCAAACATTCCACAAAAATCTTAGTGAAAATCCTTGTAAGATGTCGTATAATTTATTGGAAAAATATTTTTTTTTCCATCGCAATTCCTGAAATTTTTATGAAATTTTAAACCTTTAGATGAATTTATTATAATTTCAAATGCTTCTCTCATTATTAAATTTCTTGAAATTTTTAAAATATGGACAGATCTTGAGGACAATCACGCAGATCTAAGAGCTGTGTCATTGAAGTGGGAGTAATGAAATTTTTAACAAATTTTTTTGAGATTTAGATAAAACATCCTGACTATTCCTCTTCTTCTCTTGTTTATGATGTTTCAAAAGGTTCATAAATCATAACATTATAAATAATTTTTTCAAATTTTGTTACAACCGCCATTTTTTGAAATACCCTAAAATAGAAATTTCCAATTCCAATTGTCCTGAATCCTTTTCGGTTTTTTTGCATTATTCCAACTTTTTAAGACGATTTTTCAAAAAACATGCTTGAAAGCTGTGAAATTTGATTTACAGGGTGTCCACTATATTTCAGAAATGATTTTCCCTGACTTTTTCAGGTTTTCCAGACTAATTTTTCGAATTTTCCCAGACCTTTTAAATATGATATTCGTAAACCAGGGGGGGGGGGGGGGGTGTGATGTACTTACAACCCGAATTTTGCATAAGAATGATACAAAATGTATGGGGTCTGACGATTTTTTTTCAAAATCACTAGATACTTTTTACGAGATCTTCAGATGCTCCTCTTCAGGCCACAAAAAAAGATTCAAATTCAATTCTGAAAAGTTTTGACCTCATCCAATTCCCCTCACCACAAAAATTTGAAAATTCGATTTTATTACCTACAGAAAAAATTTAAAATGAAAAGTAAAACCAAGTATTCCAACTCAAAATTAAGTTTAAAAATGAAATAAATTATGCCAGGATGTCTATCAAACCAAGCGAATGAAAATTCGGATTTTCCCGGGTTGAAAATTCAAAAATTTCTTCAGATCCCCCTACTCCCTAAAAAAAAAATGAGAAACACATGTCTCAAATTTGTAAATTCACACAATCCCCTGCGATTTTTTTAGTTTGTGCCAATAGATGAAAAATTCAATGAGGAGGTGGAATATAAATCATTTTATGGAAACATAAATCGTGTTGAACCCGAGCGAAGCGAGGGCAAAATTTTTTGCAAAAAAAGATCTTCAAAAGATAAAAATTCACCACTTTTTCCTCATTCATGTTTTCCAAAACATGGTTAATAATTTCGAATTCTTTTCCATTCCCTTCCCTTTTTTTTCAACATCGTGGTCAAGGGCATCATAATCCAAAAAACCCAAGATTTTAAACAAATTGTGCAGAAAGAGTGTAAATTGCCCCGAGCGTAGCGAGGGGGATTTTGTTTTGAATAATTCATAATTTATTGGACAAAGACATGCATTTTGAATATCGATTTTATTGTACATTAACTCATGGTCGATTTATCCTTTTTTTGGATTTTCGAAAAATTTCAGAGAAAATCCCAAAATTCCCTGACTTTTCCAGACCGCCAAAATTCCCTGGGTTTTCCCGGTTTTCCCAGTTTTTCAGAGAATGGACACCCTGATTTAGAATATTAAAGATTTCAGTTAAAGTAACGTTTTGTAAAAATAATTACACGAAATAGAAAAATTATACAACTTTTGCTTTGGAGGAAAATCTTTGGTATGTTTCAGAGATCATTTTTCATTGAAATGTCAGATAAAAATGGTATTTATTTTTTCAATCTGATGACTTTTCGGGTTAAAATTTTTTCAAGTTTTTCCAAAGATCAGCAATGTGTTATATCGATTTTTCAAAAATTATTCAAATTTGTTTACAAAACGTTGTTTTATTAGTGGAGTTTAAAATCTGGCCTCCTGTTTTTTAGATCTATGTGAAACCACCAATTGAAACAATGGTATTTCAAACACCTTCAATTTGGACATGATGTCTCAACCCCCTTTCGGACATGGTTTCCCATAAAATCTCAATTGGAAAATAGTGTCCTAAAAAAAAACACTCTGGACATGATTTCCCAAAAAAATAACCTGGACATGGTGTCCTCAAAGCCTTCAATATGAACACAGTGTTCAAAAAAAAACCTAATTGCATGAAACCCAATTTGGACGTAATATCCCCACCCTTTTTTTTTTGAACAAAATATCTCAAAAATCTCTAATCTAGACATTGTGTCCCAAAAGCCTTTGATTTAGACTATGTTCTTATCTTTACAAATATTCTACTGATTTTTAAATTCAAATTTAAAAAATATTCAATTACGTAGGAAAAATTGATCTTTGAAAATATATTTTTCACTATTGTTCAGATTATCTTTACCACCTCCACTACAGCATCCTTTACAAATTTTTCATCACTTTTTTAAACCTAATCAAGTCAGTTCTGATTTGAAAACAAACTCTCGCGCTTTCCACCATTATAATCGAAACCGTTGCGAAGAAAATGGCGCAGGTACATTGTCATTTCTATACGAAAATGGAAATATATTTAGAAAACTTATTCTCCATTAAGAGTCGTCTTAAAAGCTTTCGCTCGCTCGCTACACAAATTCTCACCGCCATCCCACCGAAACACATAGTAATAGTAAATGAGAGAGAGAGAGTGTGTAAACAAAACAAACAGAAAAAAACATTAAAATGCTACTTTACCCTTTTCGCTATAATATATTTGTTGACGACTTGAAATACGCCTACGCAGCAACACATACGTCGTCGTATTGTTTGTCGACGACTCGACGTTTAAATGTTAAATCAAATTTACCGGATATCAAGACGATGTGAAATGAAAAATTATAATTTCATTCTATCGAGCCTTATATATACTCTACGCGGATTATAATTATGTTAACTTCTATCGTTATAATAGAAATGCCAGCAAGCAACGCAAACCGAGCAAACTTATATAGAGTTACGTTGCTCGAAATGAATTACTTTGCCTAAACTAAATTAAGGTAAGGCTAAACGGTTATGAAATTTATGTTCTTATATAATTTCCAACCTTTCTGTAGTAGTTTATATCTACGGAAATAATTATACAGCTAAAAGCCAAAAGCCAAGTAACTCGGAATACGCGTAGGTACATAGGAATATTTATTTTGAAGTCATGTTGTTGATGGTCAAAAGGATTGGAATTCCATGGAATTCCAATCCAGTTGCTGAAAACGAGTAGATTGTTTTGTACTTTTTTGCGAGAATTGTGTCTAGATCTAAAAACGAAGTAAAAATTTCATTCCTGATTACACGTTTACCCCTGCCCCTCCAGACTAATTTAGATTAGACAATCTTTAAAAAAATTTAAAACTCTAAAAAAAATTAATTTGATTTTTTCAAAAATAGTTTTAGGCAATACAAAGATCTTATTTGTCCAAAAATACTATTTACAGTCATTTTTCAGCATTACCTACCTTATTTTTCAGAAGTTTTTATAAAATATCATTTTAAATATTTTTTCAATACTTTTTTTTTAGTAAAAAATAGAAAAATAAGAACCGGAGAATCAGGTCTGACTATCTGACAAGCAAAGTAAAAATCAGAGAACCGGATCTGAGTGCCAGATCAGATGACTAAAGGGATAATTGGAGAATAGAATCTGACCACCAAACAATCCAATAAAAGAATCAGTGAAGACTGTAGGACAGCTATAGGAAGAAGTGGTGGATCGGATTTGATTCAACTAAAGGAAGAATCAGAGAATTGGATCTGATTATCAGATAACCAGAGATGGATTGATTATAATCAATGCTGCGTCGATTGTGTCTTCAAAAAAAAAAAGTCGTAGGAGGGATGGAAATTGATTTTACGTTATAAGTAGAGGGAATAAAACGCTACTTTATTCCCTCTCGCGAATCGCTGGAGTGTTTAAATTCATGTTTGATTCCCCTAATGTAAAATATCGTATGCAACTCGGGAGATAAATGATTTTTGAAAACCAATCTCCCTTGTTGCATAATATACTAATAATTAATTAAAATCAATTATTCTATCTCTGCAGACAACTAAAGGAAGAATTGGAGAATTGGATCTGACCATTCAACTAGTGTAAGAATTAGAGAATCAGATCAGACTACATATTTGACAACCAAATTATGAATTGGGAGAATTGATTCTAACTAAATTCACAACATTTTCAGTTTTGTTTACATCTTTCAGCACATGCACAAAAACATGAAAACATACAAAATCAGTGAGAATTTAGGGAAATTCAGAAAAAAATTACCGCATTTGTAACGTCATTTTGCCAGTATTCAGGTCTTGTATATAGGAGGTTTTGCATTACCTCAACCTACACAATTCTTCAATTAACGTGCGCTTATGCAAAAGTTTGTTTCAAAATTTAAAGTATTTTTAATTTCTTAAAGCTATTTTTCACAGTAAATTCTATAAATTTCACAGGTTGGCATGGACAATGCTGTTTGAAGTTTAATGGATGATTTTTACAGCATAGTGAAAAAATTCCCTCACCTGAGGATTTCTCATATGTACATACATGCATAAAAGCCCACATCACCATAATCTTTCTCAAGCAACTAACATGGTACAGAGTTGTATTGATAATATTTGTTCATGGCTCTAAGCTCCAAGCTCCACAACTTTAATTGAATCCTGCAAAATGCGAAGCTAAAATTTCCACATTACAAAATAAAACTCCACCAAGAAATCTTTCTACCCCGAACTCTATAATTTGATGGAAAAACTTGTCTGAATCAGTCAAACACTCGGGTGCCTACTAAGACACTAGACTTACATTCAAAGATCACATATCCCAAAAATTAAGAGCTACTTATTTCAAGTTCTAAAAATTCATCAACTTATTAACAGAAATTCCAAACTACCATATAAATTCAAGCAGCTCTTCTAATTAACTACATAATCTGTGGACCAACATTTATGTGCCTAGCTTCCATTTCATATTATACCTCAACTACCAACAAAAAAACCCTTAAAACTTTACAAAATAAATTCTGCAGGATTGCCATAAATGCACCACAGTTTATCCGTAACCAAAATATCAGAAATGAACTACACTTTAAAAACACTGACAACCACATAGGGTGGGGCATTAACAACACAATCAAAGGTTTAAATCGCCACCCCTGTGTGCAAAAAAAGCAGATAAATTCTGCTCTTTTCTGCTCTTTTTTCTGCTTCTCTCTGCCCTTGTCTGCTGCTTTCTATTCCTTTCTGACCTTCCAAAGTGTTGTTTATTGCACAACAGGGGGTCAAAAAGGGTCGTTCAATGCGCAACAGGGGTCCAAAGGAGTGAACAGTGAGAATTTCTGCTCTTTTCTGTCCATTTGTCTGCTCTTTTTTGTAGGTTGTCTGGGTTTCTTAGGCCTACAAATAAAGGAAGGGGGATGTATTGCCCTATTTGGCCTCAAGGAGTAACGTGATAGCTTATCCGCGGTCGTGAAGATAGGTATGCACAAGTAGGTACCTATCTGGTTCCCTAAGAATTCTGCCAAAGATATCAATCTGTTAGAATTGCCCTAGGGTTCGAGCGCGAGACACAGCCCAACCAAGTGTACCTATAGCTCGAGTAAGAAACACAGCCTAAGCTAAGATTTCAAGCGCTAAGAGCTGCCCAAAATAATGCCAATACCAGCCACTTTGGAGGTGAGAGTGAAGCGCTAATAGCAGCCAAGCACTCTCAAAAGCATAAAGTGAAACACAAGTCTAATTAAACGGACGTTTATTAGACAATGTCAACTGGTGACTGTACAGGACCAAGGCTCAAGCTTATGTACAGAGTCGCGACATACTTTCCCTAAGAGTAGCAGAATGGTACTGTATCGCAGAGTTGTACATAAGGAGCACCTGGTTGAATAGGGTATAAACTTATAAATACATTTATAACCCCTACAAACACATAACCCTTGTCCAAGAGATCCAAATTAAAATTTACTCGTGAGAGCGCGATAAGTGAAGAGAGAACCTGTTTTACATTTGAACATGAACATGTTCTGTCCATCAAAAGAGCAAAGAATTTTAATTTTACACATTTATTCAGACTCTGGCAGACTTTATTTTTGGTGGGACTACCAAAAAGAAGTTTTTGCAACTGCTCCTTGAAATTTGGATGATTTGGATGCCAGAATTATGGAAGGAATTAACAATACTAGTGTGGTAACTTTAAGATAAATTATTTGTTTTTTTGTGACATTTCAATAAGTGTTGAAATTAACATCCATGCTTCTCCCGACTTTTTTTCACTTCTCAATCTATATTCCAACATTTTTTGGAAAAAAGTAAAATTTTTATTCATAATTTCAATTGAATACGTCCGAACAAAAAGGGCATATAATAAAAATGGCACTTTTGGGAATCGTCGATTGAAGTTTTGGAATGATTTCTCAGAAATTAAATGTCAAGGTGCGGTTGGGAAACTTAAGGATGTTGAAATATCAACCTTCCACTACAAGAAAACAGCGCTATTTTCATTGTACACCTTGAAATATTTTAAATATACCTGTTTTGAAGTGACAAGTTATATGCCCTTTTTCATCACTTTTTTTTCGCTCCCCACTTTGCTGTCATTTCAGCTTATAACTCCTTCAATTCAAAAAATTTTTGAAAACTCTTTTTAACAAAGTTGTAGAGGACAAAAAAAGGAGCATTTTTTGTATTTAACTTTTTTTCCAAGGTTGCTCAGGAACAGAGATATACGTTCCAGAATTTTTTATATTTTTTTGTGGTTAGAAAATTTTTAAGTTCTCATGCTTGTAACTATTTTAAATACACTTTAATAAAAATTTAATAAAAAGTTAAAGAATTTTTAATAAAAAATCAAAATAACAACAACAAGTAGCAGTGGATACCCTAGGGAACAAGATAACAATAAAGAGATGCGCGCATCACGCATCAACGCAGTACCGTAGAAGTTACATGAGGTTGCCAACCAGTGCAAAATTTTTTCGATTTCCCCATCTTCAATTCACTATAACTCGGTGAGTTTTTAAGATCATGAAGTGGGAGTGGTCTCATTGGATAGAGGAGACTTTGTAGTTTCACAATCACTTGTGGTATAAAAAAAGGGCATATGTGAACTTATACCCCTTTTTGTTCTGACGTATTCAATTTTGTCAGAACACTGTTGCGTTGTTAATGCCTCATCCTATATCAAAAAACTAACATCAGCTCAGAAAATTACCTTCAAAAAAACCTGTCCAGCAGTGATGTCGCCGTTCACTTTTTTTTGAACGCTGTTTGTTCATCGTTTTGTGGTGGTTTTTTTAGGATTCCTTCATGTTCTGTTCAATTTTTCTTGGAAAGTGGAAGTGTTCGTTCATCGTTTGTTCATTGTTTATTCAGGATTCGCATTCAGCATTCACCGTTCATCCATTCATTGCTTTTTTAAAAACAAAAACGGAATTTTCTTGATCAATTTTGAATTTTGATGAAAAAAATCAAAGGTAATCTAAACCGCTTTAAAATTATCTATCAGTAATTTTCTGAATCAAAATATTATGCAAACAATAATTCACAAAACGAATGAAAAATTATGAGAATGGCATTTAATTTATAAACGAAGTTCATTGTGTTTGAACGCCGTTCATTCCTCATTCAATCACTCATTTTTGCATTCGTTCACGGTCCGTTCAAATTTCCAAAAACTATGCCCGTTCCAAATAAATGGGCGTTCAGAATGTGAACTGTCCACTTTGGTATTGGAAGATAAACTCTCACAATTTGGCTTAAGCCCAAGTTACCTCAAGATATTTTACTTCAGTTTTAAATTCCTGTCCTTAGATTGTCTACTATCATAAATTAATTATTAATATAAGTTTGTGACAAAGTGCCTAATCGTTGAATCAAAATACAACACTCTCACTCTCTGGTTTTTTTTTTTGTTCTTTGTTCTTGATTTTCTAGCAACCCTGCTTATTTTTGTGCGTATGGAGACAAAACTTTGTAACTTTCTACTATTACAATGACAATATATTTTAGAAAAATTGTAATTTTAACTTTTTAAAGTAGGTATGTAGTAAGCAATGTTGTCCGCCATATTTTAAACACCAAATTCATGAGTTATAAAAAATCAAATTTGGCAACACTGAAAAGTTACATAAAATTGTCAAACAAGAATAAACAAATTGAAAAAAGGAAAATCTGAAAAAATTTATTTTAAAAAAATGGGAAAGTATTTAAAATTGTTAGAAATAAAGGAAACAGTTCAATAAAATGTAAGACATTCGAGCTTTTTTTCTTTTCTAATTTTCAAAATTGCTGAATAGAATATAAGGATGAAAAATTACTCCAATGGTATTTTTGATAAGAAAAACCATACATACTAAAAACAATTTTTGAAAAAAAAAATACATGAACCCGGATGTAGAAACCACCCTTTGGTGTCATAAATTGGTTTTTGAGTTTACACTGATTTTGGGCCTTTCAGAAGACGCAGAATCAATGTGGAACCTCAACTCAAAAACCAATTTTTGGCACCCAAGGGTTATTCATATACTCAGGCTCACATGAATATAAAAATTGTTTATTTATCCTTCAAAATTTTCTGATCATAGTCATGTTTAAATGTCTGCTAAGAAATGGCTCGGAAAAATTTAGAGGCAGGGAAATGAAATTTTCCACGTCATTTTCAGTTCTAGGGACAACTTCCAGACACTTCCTCTTCGACATCCGAAAAAAAAATGCAAAACAACCGCCCCTGTTAAGTATACTATACATAGGTCATAGGTGAACATGTGTGCGGGTACATACGCATTATTTAAGGTGATGTGGTATCATCATTCAAAAACAACACGAGAATAACGTCTCACGTTTATACAAAGACACGTTGAAAACGAAAATTTCATTTTCCTTCGCAGTTTGGACATTTTGTATACACACCTTGTACTAGACTCGTGTGAGTGCCTAAGTATACCACACACGTACAGATGAAAGTTGACGGCGCAGGGGGGCGGAGGGGGAGAAAGAGCGTGGTGTAAATGAAGAACGCCACCACGTAGAGAGCGTGAGGAAGCTGCGAAGAGTATACTACGAAGCGAAGGCGAATTTAAAAACTCAACCTCATTTGTACAAGTCCTAAAATACTCGTTAGGAAATAGGACGCCGGGGCCGGGGCGCGTCGGTTCATTTCGAGTTAACTAGAGAATTGCCGGCGGTTTTAAGTTTTGAGGAAGAATATGTAAACAACGAGGTTACGTCAGCAAACAATGAGTACTCGGCGAAACCCTCTTCAGGGCTCAATTTGCATGTGAATGAAGAGCGGCAAAGCTGCAAGTTAACGATTGTACTAATCTGATTTATGGAAGTGCAAAGCGTTAGGAAAAGTGTAACTTTTCGTCGTCGACGTCGTGTTCGCATATAGCGTCGAATCCCCTGCTCCCCGACCTCCGCCGCTACGTCGACGTGAAAAATTGAAAATTTTCATATTCAACCTGAGGCGATACAAAGCGCACAGCGCACAAAGCCGAGCCGAATAAAAAATACCTGAAAATACGTCATTATGTAAATAAGACGTCGATTTTCGCGGTAATTCTCGCCGATGCTTATTTTCATTTTATCAATCTGAAAATACGGGGCAGGTATTTTCGCAAAGTAGCTAGGAAAAAGCTTATTTACCCGGCAAACTTTACTCTACGTCTTCGATATTTACGACGCAACGCGGCGAGCAATTTTTATGTATTCTTCGGTTTCGAATCGAATTATAATATGTATTTTCGCATTACGTAATCATTATTATTTTTGGTCAACGAGATTGTCGGGGTTTTATTGGTCGATGAAATGGTGCAATTTCGCTCGTACGTTTATTCTCCTTTTATGGATTCTATTTATATAATTTTGCTGGATATCCCCCGAAGATACCCGTGAGTAGGAGATAAGCATGACTTATGTGTGATGGTTTCCACCGTATCCCTGGAGAAATTCAAACTGGGAATTGACGAGTTGCTTCGGACATTTTCGTGTGCACATTCTTACGCTTCTGGCTTCAAACTGACGTTTAATTAGCAACGAAATTTTCGCAATTGTGCGGTTCTGCGAGTTTCCTGCGATGAGATATTTTCCTAATTGAGGTAAGTTTTCTTTCGAAAGTTTTCATATTTGTTTTTTCTTGCCAAATCCGTCAAGTATGAACAGTAACAATTGTTATGTACATTTGGAAGTCGGCATTTTGAAAGTTGGAGAATGAAAAATTGAGAAAAAGGCTGAAAATAAATTGTAACTTTTTTTCGTATCACTTCTGGGACAGCAGTTCCTTTTTTGAATACGAGTCAAGCTGAAAAAAATTGATATTTCTGTCCCACAAACGTCTTAAAAAACATCCAAACGTGAAAAGTAGACAAATTATGATTTTTTTTTTCATTTCCAAAATTTTGCAATTCAAGTTTTTTTAGGGTACTTATTGGCATAATACGACGCTGTAAGTCAATGTTTTTTAGATATTCTGTAAAATAGCGGTTTAAAATCGAAATTCTAAAAATCAAAATTTCCAAATTTTTTAGGTTTGGAGCCTTTTTTAGGCTTTTTGACAAGTGCACGATTAATCCCCCCCCCCTTCTGAGACAATTTTTTTTTAAATTCGGTTGGATATTTTCAATCCATTTCGATACATAGGTAATACTATTGTACCATAAATCGAAATAAATAAAATATGGAATATCATAAAAATAGAACTTAAAAAAATATTCCTTTTTGTATTTAAACTGGAGGGGAGCCAGAATTAATCGAGCATCCGGTAAGGACAATAAGTGACCCTAAAACTTGTCTTTTCGAAGTTTTGATAAAGTTTTTTTTTATTATTCGTGGAGGGCAAGATACACCCTTCAAACCAGTTTTTTTTTATTTTTCATTTAATTTTCTATCGAAATCCAAGAAAATATTTTTTACAACTCATTTCTTTCCTCCCATAACCACCACATTTGCCCAAAAAATTAAATTTTCATCACGAGTAATTTTTCCAGGTCTGATACATTACTTTTCCAATTTTTCACAAGTTATAATTGCAGCAACTTCAACTAGTTTTATCTGAAAGTTGACACAAAAGCACAAAAAACAATTTATGTGCTCTTCTAAAAAAGAAAATAAAGACCAAAAGTCGCCCTAATGATATTCAGTTGCAATGATATGTAGGTACATCAAAAAAGTATCCCTCAAATTCATAAATTTCTAGGTGGTTTT
This sequence comes from Pseudococcus viburni, assembly GCA_033439095.1. Taxonomy (NCBI): domain Eukaryota; kingdom Metazoa; phylum Arthropoda; class Insecta; order Hemiptera; family Pseudococcidae; genus Pseudococcus; species Pseudococcus viburni. The sequence continues at coordinate 55,421 of JAVBJF010000335.1, read as the reverse complement.
TAATCACCCCCCTCCCCCCTCAAAAAGAATTTTAAAAACTTGGAAATTTTCATTAGGAATAAAGCTGATAAAAATTCAGTAACGGCATCAATCATAAAAATAGGCATGAAAATTGACTTGCGACTGACTACTGAAAATCAAGCTCTCGACTGTTAATTAGAAAATTCGCCTTTACATTTGGATTTCAACAAGAGACACTTGAAATGTCTTACATTTTTTTGATTTTGTTCGACATTTAAAGCTTGGTCAAAAAAACACGTTTGAAATGTTCAACTGGAATTCTCAAATTTTTTAATTTAGGTAACCTAAATTTCAACTGCCAAATTTAATTTTTAGGGCGCGAGACATTCAGGTCAACAGGAAATAGTAAATTCAGATTTCAGAATGTTGATAGAAGATAAAGACCTGGATTTCATTAATTTCATGGAAAAAACACCATATTTTAAAAATAAGCTATTACATTTTTGTTAAAAAATAACGATTTTTTAAATTTTGAAAAATTTGCTAAAATTCAAATAATCAACTTAGGCTAGTGGAATTTTGGAAGAGAGATTTTGGAACATATCTTCTCCAAAATACTATATTCGATCAGATCAGAATGCGGCACCATAAGTTGGTTCCACGTGAGATCATTTTGAAAATGATTTTTTCATTTTTAAAAAAATGTTTTAATCGAATTTTGAGAAATTCACAATTGAATTTTGATCCATATTTTTCAGAGTTGTCAAAAACTCTCCAATAAAATAACCATCATGAGTCATTTTTTTCGAAAATCGACGTAGTCACCGGTTAACTAGCTACCAGTTACCTTTTTTTTTTTATAAGGAGGAACCCAGTTTCTACATCTGGGAGTGAAATTCAAGATTTCTTTTTTACTTTAATAGGATTTTTGTAAATTTTTCAGAATTAGCAAAAGAGGATTTCAAATTTGATTGCGTTGAAAAATTTCCAAAATATTTGTGGTGAGGTACTTATGAATAAATGGCACTCATTTTGAGGGGAAAAATCCATTGCCCCTTTAACCCTCCATTACAAAAGGAGGTTCAAAATTTTCAACGAAGCATGACTCTGCAAAAAATTACCCAAAAAATTTTTAAAAATTTTCTAGGGTTCCTCTAAACACTTAAATGTTATCTAAAAAAATGCAACATTTTTACATGTATTTGGCGAAAAACGAAAAAATTATGAAAGATTGAGAGTGGGGGGGGGGGAGGTTGACTAGAATGCATTACAAAAAAATTTGAAAAAATTCTCAAAAGTTTGTTACCTCCCCCCGTTCATACCATATAAATTTCAAAATTTTTGGTTGCATGAATGACGAAATGTGTATTTTTGAATAGAAAATTGTATTTTTTTCGCATGTTCTCCCAACCCAAAAATTCTGAAAAAAATTGCATTATATTTACCAAAAAGGAAAAATGTATGTCTTTTATTTTTGAAATTAGAGCGATTTTAAGGTTTCTAAGTGGAGTTTTGGCTAGAAGGCGGTACAAAAAAATCTGAAAAAATTCTCAAAAGTTGGTTACCACTTTCCAAGTATATCACATAAATTTCAAAATTTTTGGTTCATTAGATTCCAAAATGTGATTTTTTTAAAAGAAAAATTGATATTTTGAGGGGCGGAGGTGAAACGGAGTGAGGTGGGAGGTGGAAAATGCACCCTAAAATTATTTTTTTGAGTGCTTAATGATGTCTGATGGTTAGTTTCAAAAAGTAGCTCTTCGGCCGATTCACCTATCTTAACCGGGGGTACCCTTTATCATTTTTTAAACACTTTTTATTCATTTTTCATTTTTCATTTTTCATTTTTTTCAGTGTACCCATTTTATTTTTTTTGTAAAAATTAATAAGTTTATCAAGTGCCAATCGCAGGGAGGACCAAAAATTTTCAAATAAAACCTCTAAAATCTATAATTTTTTCATTTCCTCCGTTTTTCTATCGTCAGGAGGAGTCGATCACATTTTCTGATATAATTTTTGACACTTGGGAGTCAATTTTCGGGCAAAGAAAGGGCCCTACAAAAAATAAATAGAACATAAATTGTAGAGCAAAAATTTATTTTCATCTGTGGAATCCAATTAGCATCTGTGGAATCCAATTAGTTTTTTCTTTGGAATTTTAGCTTTTGAGATATTCCGGTTGAGAGTTCGAAGTTCAACTTTTATATTTTATTGAAAATATTTCAAAAAGTAAGCATCTTAAGGAAAAACTAATAAAACTCCGCAAAAAGGAAACATTATGCTCTACAATTCATGTTCTATTCATTTTTTTTTAGCCTTGATTTTCCCAGAAAATCAATTTTTGATAGGGAATTATATTTTTAATATTTGTCATGTAACAATTGAAATGTCACAGGCCGCCAATAATTTAACAATTTTTTGCTGAGTTATCGATTCCGATTGGTGATTCTGACCTACTTTTTAGTACTGAATTCGAATATAATCAGGATTTCATCTAATTTCAATTTTTTATGGAATTTTTTTACATTTTGAAGTCGTTTTATGATCACTGAAAATGTTCTACCAAAAAAAAATGTACAGAACGCGAATTGTAGAACATGAAATTTCCCATCAATGAAGTTTAATTAGGTATTTTCTTTCCAGGAAGCTAAGATTTCGAGACATTTTCAATAGTAGATAAAAGTTTAATTTTGAATTTATGACTGAAATATCTCGAAAACTTGACTTTCTGGAGAAAAATTAATTGCACTCTACAGAAAGGAAATTTTACACTCAACAATTCATGTTCTATTCATTTTTTTTCATAAAACCCTTCCTTTGCTGAGAAAATTGACTTCAAGTGTGAAAATTTATCAAAAAGTGTAAAAAAAATTCAAATTGTAAAAATTTCTAACGTGCTGGAATCTTTTCACCATTTTTCTCGTAATCAGCGTAAAAAATACTACGAGAATTACCCTTTAAATTTCAGACAGCATTTTCGACGTTGACCCGTGTTGTCATAAAACGACATTTTCCACTCAAAAAAAAATAGAAAAAATATCTATTGTCACATTTGTGCTGAAAAATCTCGACTCAATCCGCCAATATCGCGAAAAATTCGATTCAATTTTCCAAATACGTCTCGTCGAGAATTCAGGTAGTTGGAAAAATTCCAAAAAGCTCTCGACTTCGGACCCTTTGAATACTTATCAATTTTTTTCACATTTTTCTCCGCTGAAATACTCCGATGTTCTTCCAGAAATAACGAAACTTCGACGCGACAGAAAAATGTCATACTCGGATCGGTCGACCTCGAACATTACCCCAGCCCGGTCGTAAAACACGCTGCAAAGAAATCTCTACATAGTCCGGATAACTTATCGGTTGAAACATTCGAAGACATCAGGTACTTTGCGAATCGCTTCGTATACGTACGTTTCGCGTTTCGATATAATAACAACGACGACAAGATCGTTAAATATTTCATAATAAGCATTACGATGACGACGACGTCGACGATTCGTATTCAAAACGAATAACGAAGGGTGTAAAAAATAAAGCAAAAAAGGAAAATAAAAGAAGAAAGCAAAGGAAGGAAATAAGACGCAGAAACATTCGTCATTATGTCGAGCTCGTCGGTATTCGCATAAAATGTGCAATTACTATGTTTACCACATTTCAACGTCTAACCTCGATCATTTTGTCATTGAAAGCATGTATAAAACGGATCTTAAACGGTTCACGGAGTTTAAAATGGGTATTTAAATGATGAGGGTCAAATATAACAAAAGGTTACCCCGAAGAAAAGAGTAATCTTGAGAGCAGAAAAAAAACAACAACAAAGATCTTCGCTTTAACCGCGGCTCGTATCGACACGAGTTGAATTTAAAATAAAGTCTAAAAAGAAGAACAAGTCTGAAGTCGGGGAAAAAAAGCCTCCGTAAACGTTGCTTCGGATTCGGATTTGAATAAAAATTTTCGAATTAGCCGGTTGCATTTTGTTTATTCAGATGACTTAATTCCACGTCCCCGTTGGTACCTTTTTTTCTGGTACATTCTTTCCGAAAAAAAAAAGGGTTGGTTGGTGGGTATTTGGCAAAGCTATAAAAATTTTTATACGCGTAAAATGTTTAAAAGGAATTTATTTTTTTAGACGCCAGCCAGCTATATGTTGAACGTTATTTGCGGCAGTAGATCGAGTAAGAGGTGGAACAGGGCAGGGTAAAGAACAGGGGAACCTATACGTTCATTACAACGTTATGAACAAGGTTTTACTGGCAATTCTTGCACAGTTTATCCTTTTACCGAGCCTTTTTCTCATAAATATTATATTCGCTTCTTACAAAATGTGTTAGCGAATGAGCTCTTTAATTTTTCAAAACAACGCTACTCTTTTTTTTTCTCGTTTCTTTTTTCTACCTACGGTTTTTTCTTTAAGGCGAGTTAATTTATGACGCTTTTTAACCGAGCACTTCATACCCGTTTATGTGATTTTATACTCGCGAAAGCAGAGGATCGCGTGCGTTGGGATTTTTTGAGCTACGTTTTATCAATTTGTTTGGGTTATCGATTTTAAACCGTAGAAGGGTAGAGGCAATTACCCAACGCACCTAATTTTTCTTTATAACGAGCTCGATGCTTGGGTGCTTTTTTTCATCGTGAGAGAATCGTTGGAAAGTAATTCTAAAAATATTAAAACTCTCCTTGAATTTTGTTTGTTTGCAATAACTGTACAAAGTTGTGTAACAGGCTGCATAACCAAACCCCTTCTCCAATGGGTTTACATAATTTTTTCCTTTTTTTTTTTAAATACTTTTAAATACAGGAATCGAAGCCCAAAAAACATGAGAATGGGTAGCAAGCTAAAATGAGCAAATTTTGTCAGTTATGCCTAACTTTAAAATTGAAGAGTCTATCGCAACATGTTGATTGAAATAAATTAATCATGAAAATGGATAGAACGTTGAAATTTTTTGAACGAATTTTGTACTGTGCATTATTTACCTAACATGAAAATTGTAGGGGCACGAGTATAGGTACATTTTGTAGACCAAAAAATCACATTATTTAATACGTAAAAAAATGGAAGATGATGATGTGGTCGTAATCACGCCTAAAGACGCAAAATTGCTGCAACCAGAATGTCATAGGCGAAGAATATTTTGCATTACCCGTAGAAGAAGAATTTTCTAACTTGACCAAAATACACATAAACGTTAGGCAAGGGCTGAAACGAAGCACAAAAAAAGGCAATGATACCATTTCCACATGACTTTAGGTCGTACAATTTGTTTTAAATGATCGCTGAGACATCGGTATCAAAAAAATAGGTCATCCCTCTGAATTTTTTTTCGAGGGGTGAAATTCCAGATTCCAGATAGCGATGGATCATGCCAATGATTAATGGTAATTGAGATGAATTTCCATCCCAATCAACCAAAAAATTGTCCCAGGCTCAAAAGCTCGGAAAAATCGTCGGATGATTTCTGGGATGAAAATTCATACCAATATAATCATCCCAGCATTAAAATCTTGGAAAATCGTGGGACGATCTTCTAGGATGAACATTATCCCGAAAATCAATCCAAAAAGTATCCCAGTCTTAAAAACTATTTAAAATCGTGAGATGAGTTTTGGGTTAGAAATTCATTTCAAAATTCAACCCAGTCTCAAAAGCTCGGAATATCGTGGGGTAATTCTTGGCATGAAAATTCATCCTAATAATCATCCCCGCCTTAAAGCTAGAGAAAATAATGGGAAGATACTTGAGACGAAAAATTATTCAAAAATTCATCGCAGCTTCAAAAACACGAAAAATCGTGGGATAATTTTTGGCACGAGAATTCATCCCAATAATCATAAGCGCACCCAGAAATTATTTAAGGATGGGGCTCAAGATTCGGAAAAAATAGGGGGGTGAGATTTCAATTAAAAAATTTAGTAACTTGTTATTTCAGTGACGCTGGCGTAGTCAGGGTATTTTAAGTAAGTTAATAATTCATAAACAGATTTGAGCCAAGTAAAATTGAAAAACTACGGAATTTCAGTTATTTTTCAATGATTTTTCAGTCAAAATTATTGATTTTTTCTGATAAACTGAGAATTTATTGATGAATCAGTGATTTTTGACCGAAAGATCAGTGAAAAATCATCAATTTTTAAAATAAAAGGGCTAAAATACTGCCCGAGCGAAGCAAGGGCGAATTTTTTTCGAAAAATCATGTTCAAGAGCAAAAAAATCACTTTTTCACATTTTTGTAATAAAAAAATATCCTGTCTGAGCTCAAGGATGGGAGGGGGCTCGAACCCCCGAGCCCTACCATGAGTCCGCTTATGCCAATAATCATCCCGCCACAAAAACTCGAAAAAATGGTGGGCTGAATTTTGGGATGAAAATTCATCCCAAAATTCATCGCAGGCTTAAAAGCTTAGAAAATGATGAGCTAATTTTTTGGGATGAACATTCGTCTCAAAAATCATCCCAACCTTAAAAGCTCAGAAAAATTGTTTGATGATTTTTAGGATGAAAATTCATCTTAAAATTTATTTCAGCCTCAAAACCTCGGACAAATTTTGGGATGATTTTTGGGTTAGAAATTCATTTTAAAATTAAACCCAATTTTAAAAGCTCAGAAAATCGTAGGATGACTATCAGGATGAATTTTCATTCCAATCAACCCAAAACTTATCCCTATCTCGAAAGCTCGAAGAAATCGTGGCGTTATACTTGGGACGAAAATGTATTCAAAAATTCATCACTGCTTCAAAAACCCGAAAAAATCGTGGGATAATTTTTGGCATGAAGATTCATCAATCATCCCAGCTTAAAAAGATCGAGAAAATAGTAAGATGACTATTGAAATGAACATTCATTCCCGAAATCAAACTAAAAATCATTCCTGCCCCAAATCTCAGAAAAATCGTGGGATGATTTTTGGGATTAAATTTCATCCCAGGCCTTAAAACTCAGAAAATAATGGGATGATTTTTCTGGGATAAACATTCATCTCAAAAATCAACACAAAACTTATGCCAGCCTCAAACCCTCTGAAAAAATTTTGGTATCATTTTTGAGTTGGAAATTCATTTCAAAATTCAACCCAATCTCAAAAGCTTGAAAAATCGTGGGATAATTTTTGACATGAAAATTCATCCCAATAATCATCCCAGCCTAAAAATCTCGGGAAAATAGTGGGATGACTATTGGAATGAACATTCATTCCATAAATCAAACCAAAAATCATCCCTGCCTCAAATCTCGTAAAAATCGTGGGATGATTTTTGTTTTGGGATGAAATTTCATCCCAGGCCTAAAAACTCGGAAAATAATGGGATGATTTTTTGGGACGAACATTCATCTCAAAAATCAACCCAAAATTTATCCCAGCCTCAAACCCTCTGAAAAATTTTGGTATCATTTTTGAGTTGGAAATTCATTTCAAAATTCAACCCAATCTCAAAAGCTTGGAAAATTGTGGGATAATTTTTGACATGAAAATTCATCCCAATAATCACCCCAGCCTAAAAATCTCGGGAAAATAGTGGGATGACTATTAGAATGAACATTCATTCCAGAAATCAAACCAAAACTCATCCCTCCCTCAAATCTCGAAAAAATCGTGAGATGATTTTCGGGATGAAATTTCATCCCAGGCCTAAAAACTCGGAAAATAATGGGATGATTTTTTGGGATCAATATTCATCTCAAAAATCAACCCAAAATCTCAGCCGCAAAATTTCTGAAAAATTTTGGTAAGTATCATTTTTGAGTTCCAGCCTCAGAGGTTCGGAAAAATTTTGGGACGATTCTTGGGATTAAAATTCATCCCAATAATTATCCTAGCCACAAAAGCTCGGAAAAATCATGGGATGAGTTTTGGGATAAAAATTCATCCCAAAATTCATCCCAGTCTCAAAAGCTCGGAAAATCGTGGAGTACAATTGTATCGCGTTTCCTTACTCGCGACTTGCTATTTCTAACCTTTTGTTGTTAGAAAAACCTAATGTAGGTACTCATTGTTAAGGTTAAACCCCCTTTTCTCCAAGGAAGGGGATTGGAAGGTGCAAGACAAACCAGCACTAACGAAGCACAAACGATTCCATCCCCTTTATTTCTTCTAATGGTATATCTAACCCATTTTTCATTTTTTATAGGTCATGTCTCCGACCTCCCCTCCCCAGTTTTGCTCAATATCTTCGAAAGGGGGGCAGCACCAACGATTCGATTTTCAACACAAATCAAGCATTATGTTTCGATTTAATAAAAAGTTATTCGCTAAAAAGTGGGCTGAAGAGAGGGTCAACATTTTCCAACTTTGAGACCCTTTGGATCGGTTTTGCCTTTGGATCTAGAAAATATCACCACAACTTCAAACTGGGGGGGGGGAGATCCACCGCCTGCGTCGAATCATTGTAGTTTTTAAAACGAGCCAATCTTTGCTGATTATTACGTACATACCTACGTAAAAAATACCGTAGCTGCGAGAAAGAAATATCACAGTAGAGCGAATAGTAAACACTCCGAAGGCTGCGGCAGCCCATACCTACTTCTCCGACGCTGAATAAAAATCGCGCTCGGCGTTCAGCGAAGCACTGCGGCAAAAGGTATTAAAATATTCAAACGTATAATTCAATTTCACAATAGAAAATTAATCGAGAAATTACGTCACCGTGAAACGTACGTACGTTTTTACGCTTTGGAAAATTTCTTTTTCATATCGAGCGTAATATCAAAAATTAAATAAAAAAGGCACAATCCACTTAACCGAGCACTGAGTAATGTTTGAAAAACGTATATTTCATTTCTACAAGCTTTTAACACTTCAGCCATCTTATGGTAAAACTTTCAACATCTCCGAGCAATCTTTTATACGCTTATACATATTTTATATAGTTTCTTTTTTGTCTTTGGTCTTTTTTTATCCCCTTTGCTGGATGCCAGGCCTCTCTCTAGTTATTTTCTGCGTGCTGTACGGGTTTGCCAGCCGTAACTACTTTGTGCATATTTTCAAATTCAATGGTTCGGCTTGCTCTCTTTCTCTGTGCGCTGGCTTTTGTTTATTTCGTTTGAAAAATAAATTAAATACGTATAACGTGAAATGTCAACGTGGTCGTGTTTACGTGTACATAATTAATACGTTCCGATGAGTTTCGCAATTATTTTTAAATGGCGGAAATTTTCGTTAAATTATGCCGCCAAGTGAGGTTTTTATTCCGACATCGCGCCGAGCATCAGTAGTAGGAAAAAATATTAAAAAACCTCGCGCACGTACATCTACTCTACACATAAGTTAAGTATACGAACGAATACTCGTACGGTATGTGGAATTTCGCTCCCTTCTGCCTCCTTCGCGAAGATATGGTACAGCGTAGGAGACGAGGCGTGGAGCGCCGTTCGTCGAAAAATTATTATTTTTCCTGTTTGATTCAAAAACGAATATTTATTCGTTATTCGTACGTATATTTAGGCAACAATACATATTACACACAGCGCAGAAAGAGCGAAAAAATTCAACGCTAATAATCCGCCAGCGTGTAATTTAAATTTACAGCCAACGTTTCGTTTTTATGCAGCCAACAGAAACTCGAGCATGCGGAAAATATTTAAATTTTCCAGACAAACGCGAAAAAATTACGAAAATAACCGAGATTTTATAGAATTTTATCGTAATCAGCCATCGCGCCGAGTGAATTTTTATCAAAAAAATTGCCCGGATTCGCGCCAACGACCAACGTGGAAGTGATTTTTATTCGAGGAAAAAAATTCGGAATATGAAATGCGAAATGGAAATTAAAATGGAAGCGTGTTTTTTAATAAATAAATTGTACAGTGTTGATGATTTTCGCGGATATGGTTTTATTATTTTTGGTTGGTGTGAAATTGAAATTCAACTTCGTATGTTGATGATTAATATGGATCATAAAGGCTAAAAATTAAAAGATTGGGTAATGTTTTGAAAATTAATTTCAACCCGCTAAAATAATCGATCAAGCGATTTGATTTTTGGGAGAACAGTTTTGAGATGATTTTGCGACTTTTCCACGAGTTTTCGTGATTTTCATGACCACTCTCCTGAAATTGTAAGTTTTATGACTTGGAATATTTGATCTGATATGATTTTTTCCAATTTTTCTCAAAAATTTGCCACTAAAAGATCGTCATTTTCAAAAAATTCAGATTTACCTCCAAGTATTTTGACTGAAGATGCAATTTTTCCAGACCAGGAGTTGCCCTCCCCCATCCCCATCCTCATCCTGCCAGTTAAATTTCACATTTTTTTCAAAAATCTATTCAACATTTTTGCACCGTGCAAAATCCAAACAAAAAGAAACACTCTCTGTGACGAACCAAAATTTTTTTTTGGGGGGGGGAGGTGAAAATTCTTGACTGAAATGGACTTTTTTCTGACTTTTTCTTTCCAACGAAAATTTTCTCCAATTGAATCATCTATCTGGTTTGCATATCCATCAAGATCAGATTGAAGTTAATATTACAAAACTGATGGATAAATTTAGGTAAGTATTTCAAAAAATAATTTAAGAATGCCCACTTTTATATATTTATATGGAAATCAGAAAAATTGTCGGAGAAAGCACAAAAGTTTGATCCATTTACAAAATTAGTTTCATTTCTGGAATAGAATTTTTCAATTTCTGCGCATGCGCTGGATGTTCTTTTTTATAGGCGTTAGTAAAATTGCATAACCGGTTTGCCGTAAATGTTTGCCATCCTTCTACCGTACCATCTCCTCGATGGCTTGTTAGTTGTTACCACCCTTCTTCGATCTAAACCGTGGTTGTGAAACTGCGTGAACTTTTAGCTCGTCTGTACATCGCAAAGGTTAGAAATGCTGCAGAAATCGTGGCGTTACATTATCGTAAAATCATTGAAATACAGTGAGAGATTATTGAAATGTGCAAAAAAAGTTCATAAAAGTGTAAAATCATCATTAAAATCATTGAAAGTGCTTAAAATGATACCGATGGGCGAAAATAGTGAAAATAAATTTAAAACCTGTACAAAAATCATAAAAATCGTTCAGATCATCGCAAAAAAATATTCGAATCATAAAAAAATAATCGTTAATATTTTCCAAGTAGGTACGTAATATGAAAAAGTGTTTGGAAAATATTTTCGAAAAATACCAAATAATTACTTTGAAATGAAAAAATTTACAGCAAAAAAAAATAAAAATAAATTTTTCGAGAAGTCGAAAAACTAAGAACTATAATTTCTATAATTTTCTCTTCAAAAAATACATAAATTGGTTGAAAAAATATAAATATTTTAAAAGGTCGAAGGGACTGATACGATTGCTTATAAATTGTAAAATGCTCAAACTGACATGTAAGTTGACCACAAATGCTTTAAACTATTTCGAAAGCAATTTTGTGTCTAAAAAGTTAGAAAATCTATTTCAGGTTATTTCAAAAAAAAATGTGAAAAAATTTCTCGTAAATTTTCAAAGAATCATCAAAATTACATAAAATACAAAACAGCGGTTGTGAAAACAAAATCGTGGAAATTGTTCCAAACCTAAAAAAATTGATAAAATAGGATCTGGAATACCCAATGTGGTGTAAAATTTTATTGAAAAATTTACAAAGAGTAAGATTTTTTCAACATTTACTGATTTTATGAAATCATTTCCTTAAAAACTGGTCAATTTTTCGTTTTGAACACTTTTTTAAAAAATTGTGCACGACTTTTGTTTTAATTTTAACGAGATTTTAAAAATTTTTAATCACAAAGGGTCTAATGGAGCTGAAAAAATAAAAATTATTGTTATTTTCTGTATTTCTCTTACCATTTTCGCACCAATTTTTTAATTTAAATTTTCCCAAAAATAACCTCTTTTTTTACCTTTTGATTAAAAAATTCAAGGAAGAATAAAATGTTGAAAATGTTTGCTTCTGGCAATAAAATCATAAAAATTCTTGCTATTTTCCAGTTTCCTTGCTATACTACTTTCTCATTTTAAATCAGTGAAAAGTCAGTGATAAAATCAGAATTGTACCTAGTACAGGAAAAATCAGCAAAATTCTTTGATTTTCATCAAATTTTCGCTGATTTTTCATCAAATTTCAGAGATTTTAGTGACTTTTTAGGTTCCAGTGAATTTTTACTGGCACTGTTTACTTTCAGTAAATTGTTTCGCTGATTTATTACTGTGCTGCAATTTTGACTGTTTTTCAGAGATTTTCGATAATTTTCACCGATTTATAAATGAGAGAGTAAGGTGAAAAATCTTACTTTCTGTTTTTTTTTTGTTTTTTTTTGCTAGAAAACACGAAGCAATGTGCAACACTTTTTTTCTGGTTGTATACATTCTACAATTTCTGTTACCAATGTTTTGCTTTTTTTTCCCAATTTTCGAATTTTAAACGATTTTTCGTCAATTTTACAATGGCTATTTTATTGGTAAATTATCAAAAAATTAGATTTTTAAGTATTTTTACGATAAAAATATGACCATTTTTGAAATGTTTTAACGACGTGTCTCGCAAAATTTCCGAATATAAATCTTGGACTTTTAAAGATTTTTGCAGGCCCACCGATGAGATATTTTCACCTCCTCTGTTTCCAAAAATGATTACCCCTGCAAAAATTGAAATAGGTAATCGTAATGTTTTGCTGACATGCTCAATTTAAAAAAAAAATCATCGATACGATAACACGTGAACGAAAAAACCAAACAGTTTTTGGACAAGTTGACGTGGAATGAGCCATCTAAATTTCAAAATTTAATAAAATCGCGGCTGAGAGCTCCAGTAGTGAATCGAGGGCGCTGCTACAAAAATGAAAACACGATCTCCTTTTTCTTCAAGTACCTACGTGTGGAATTCGCGATTTTCAAAAATTATTTAAACATCGAGTAATAAACGTAGAGCGTCGATTTTTATTTTAAATAGAAAAAACAAGGGTGGGAAAATTACCAAGAATTTCCCCACAATTAAGGGATCCACTCAAGGAACTAAAAATTTTCCAAAAAACTAGAAATACTGTGTGACGTTTCATTTGTTATCATTTCAGAGTGCAGATTTCAAATTTCGAGCCACTCTCTCATTCTGAATCAGTAAAAATTCACTGATAAATAGTCAGAATTGCAGCACAGGAAAAATCAGCAAAATTCACTGATTTTTCAACAAATTTCATAAATTTTACTGACCTTGCAGTGAATATTCACTGATTTTCCGGTGATTTTTCTCATTGATTTGTTCTCAGTAAAAAATTTTTTGCTGATTTTCTCCGGGGCGGGGCTGCAATTCTGACGAGAGCAGTTTTTCAATCTGGCCCCTCAATACCCGTCTCCAAATCCCCATATTTGGGCCAAAATATCAAAAAATGTCAACAATACCGTGTGACATATCGTTTGTAATGTTTTCGAGGGTGCTGAGTTCAAATTTCAACTTGATTTTAAGATTAGACCTTCCTCGTACCCCCCGGTTCGGGTCGTGATTCTTCCTCGTCCTTATACGCTCGTATACTCCATTATTTTGTCCAAAATTTGAGGGTACAGTGGACCAAAGACGTTTTGTGAGAAAAGATGAAATTAAAAAAAAAAAGTTGGCGAATTTATATAATGATAATTTTGTTAGACTTTTGGAAAATTGGAAAAATATAGTCCACATTTTCAGTAGGCCGATGTCATAAAAAATGTTTATTTTTCGACATAACGGAATTTTTTTGAACAAGAAAAGAATTTAAATTGCATGAAGGGGGAGATAAATCAAAAACTTCAATTCGATAAAAATTCTCCAAAAAAGTCATAATTTTCAAAAAAAAAATCGAAGCTTATTTTACCCACTTTCACAATAATTTTTCCTCAGAGGCAATCTACCAGTTACCTCCCTTTCCACCGATGGCATAAATTCAACTGTGAACAAAATTCACCTACGAAAATTCTCGGCAATTCACGTCTCGTTGTAAATTTTCAAACAGGTTAAAATTTTACTAAAATTTTGCAAAAAGAATAAATTTCCACAAGCTTCACATTCACACTAGAAATCAAACAACCACCAAAACGCCTCCGGCGATCGCAATTACCTACAAAATCCCAATACGTAGGTAAATTGCGTTCGTCGACTCGTTAAGCCTTTGCCGACGTCGTCTGCGCCAACACCAAGATCACAACCACGTGAACCCCGGTGGCACAGCTTTAGGCTTCGCTGTTGTCGGATTCGAACACGAACACGATTTTCATTGAACACGACTACAATAACGCCACTGCCACGCCAGTCCTCATTGCTCGCAGTGTTTATTGTAATGAAGCCGCGAATTTTCAATTTATTGCTGCCAATGCGTGTGGCTTGAATTGGCGACGATATAATTAAACCGGGCGGCGCTCGTACTCCCAAGACTTACCATAAAGAAGCTCGCAATCGAGTTCACTTTACCGTAGTTCTCGTTCTCTCTCTGTCGCTGTGTGAGCCAGCCCGAGCTGTTGTATATTTATATGTGAACGTCGTATTTCCGTGTTTATAATCGAAATATAGCACACTTGGTATAAATGCGGTACAATCGAAATACAAATTTCAATAGACGACGGTGTCAAATAAAGAGATAGATTTATTGTGTGTAGTAGGTATACCGAATGCTTATACAGACTCGAAGAGCGAGTGTGAGGAGAACAATTTGTATAGAACTAGTGTACTGTTAAAGGATAAGAGAGATTAAACGGTTGAGGAAAAAAATTCGCTGTACGCGCCATCAAAGGGAAAATATTCATCAAAATGATGATTTAGAATCGTCGACTCGTCGTAAACCAAAAACCATACACGGCTTACTCGTATAGCAATCACAGTCGAGTCGAGAGTTTGCAAAATATATGTACTTGTAAAATAGGTACGCGGTTATGAGCGAGACGACGAAGGGCGAATCAGTATCAACGGTGCGAAGAGGGAGGGAAAAATTTTCGTTAGAAATGAAGCAATTAACCATACGAACGTTCCTTTGCGTATACCAAGATAAATATCTTAATTAACGTTTATACCATTTGGTAAATTTGTTTTGACGAAAATCACGACGACGATAATTTACCATGTTGAAATAATATAGGTGGAAGCAGACTTTATATAATCGACCCAGTCTCGAATGATGCAATCGTTGGTAAATTAGCAGCGATTTTTCCACGAGTCTGAAACAGTGCCGGAGATAAGAATGGGCTGAGCTTAATTTGAAAAAAGCTTGGAATGATCAATTAGTTTTAAACAATTTTCGATTTTTTTTATTTAAAAGAAAATATAGGTAAATTGCAACTTTTTTGTACATTTGAGCCAAATTTTTACTATCGTTGAATCTTTGATATAAAATATGGAAGATTACTGGTAAAATGACTATTTTTTTAATGAACTGTATAGTGTATACCGAAGCTATTAACATATGTACCAAAAATGATGGGTACCGAAATTGAAAAACCAGAATAAGTGTTCGAAAAATTTGAAGATTTTGCACTAGAGGCTCCTTTAGAATCTGAAGTGATGTAGTAGAGTCAAAAGATGATTTTAAAACGAAATTTTTATCTTCTGCTTTAAATTTACTCCAAGTTCAAATTTCTTCAACGCTAAATTTTTTCCACCTCTTTGAATCTAATTTTTTTCCGAAATTGTATCCAATTTCAAAGTTTTTCCAACAGAACATTTTTTAAATCTTATTTCTCAACGTTTTTCCAGCTCTGATTTTTAAGAAAAATTTTCAATTTCATATATTTCTTTTTTTTAATTTCTTGTAATTATATTATACAAGTGGATATAGAAAATGAACGTGTCACAGTAAAAAGGACATATTACAGAAAAGCAGGCGTTTGTGGGAAATCGTGATTGAAATTGAAGTTTGAGTATACTTTTTTTAATGCCAAATTAAGGAATTGAGTTGAGAAAAAAATTTTAACTTGAAATTTCATATTTTTGCTACAAGAAAACAGTTCGTCCATCACTTGATATCTTTCTATTTTTTTCTATATTGAAAATAAAAGGTTGAGTTATATGTCCTTTTTGTTGTGACAAAATTTCATTTCGACCCTTCTACGTTTGATGACGTATAATTTTTCCGGAAGTGAAAATTAAAAAAAAATCTTCATACAAAAGTTAAAGAGAATGAAAAAAAAACATTTTCGTGAAAAAAATTTCAAATTATCTCATCAGGGAGCGGATATATCGCACTTTGAAAAATGACAACTTTTTTTTCATTTTCTTGGGTATAAAAAAAATTCTAAAAATACATTTTGGACGAATTTTATTACTTTTTCAAATTTATGACGAAAAATTGACTAAAAAAACACTTCATTAAAATTTTACAATTTTACAATCATCTGTACAGTGAAAAAATTAAACATTACGCAAATTCTCGAAAATCAAACATGTAATGTAGGTACCGAAATTGCGAACTTCGCATTTTAAAAACGCCATAACTGTTCGAGAAAAACATATTGATAGGTGGGGGGGGGGGGGGGGCTCATTGGATAGAGAAAACTTCAGAAAATACGAATCGCTTGTCGCATCAAAAAGGACATATGCTGAGTTATGCCCTTTTTGTTGTGACACATTCAAATGCTTTTTGAAGCTTATAGAGTGATTTTTATACTATTTTTTGCACTGGTCACGTAAAAAATAGTGGAAAAAAAATTCCATTACCCAAGGATTTTTCACAATTTGAATTTTTTGTTGAACATTTTTCAACATTTTTGATGACTTCTGACACTTGAAGTTGATTTTCTGAGCAAAATGAAGATTCAACGAAAAAAATGAATGAATTATAAATTGTAAAGGGTAAAATTTTCTTTCTGTAGAGTCCAATTCGTTTTTTCTTAGAAGGCTTAGCTTTCGAGATATTTCAATTCAAAGTTCAACTTCTTATTTTAAATTGACAATACCTCAAAAACTTAAGCCTCCTAGGAAAAGACAAATTGGATTTTACAGAAAGGAAATTTTATGCTCTACAATTCATGTTCTATTCATTTTCTTCGTAGAATACTTTTTTTGCTCAGAAAATCGTCTTTAAGGGTCAAAAGTTATATCAAAAATATGTGGCATTTTTTTTTAGAAAAAGGGACCACTAAAGTTGATTTCGAGAAAAACGCCAAAATGTGAATTAGGGTCGAAAATATCGATTTTTTGTTTTTGATGGATTTGTGTTCTATGGTCCTTCTACTTTCACATAAGGTAGTCTGCAGCTCGTGAAACACTTTTAAACAGTATAAACACGCCGTTGAGGAATTGGAGAAATTAAATTTTGAAAACAAAAAATTGTATATTTTTTCAATTTTTATTGAGTTTTTAACAGTTGGGGCTATTATGGGAACACTTGAAAGTCTGATACAGCTCCAGAACCAAATTTTTCGAATTCTACAGCAAATTTCCTGCAAGATTTTAAAAAATCGAATTTTTGCCCCATGAATTAATTTTTTATTGAACATTTTCACTCAAAAACGGTTTTTCTCGCAACTATGTTTTTCCAACATTAAATTTCAAATCCTTGTAAAACCGTCAATTTTTTAAAAAAAAAAGATCACTAATAGCTCATTTGAAACGTAATTTTATGTAAGTATTAGATTCAGAAAATGCTAATATCTCGAAAATGACTTTTGTGACCAAGTGGTCCCTTTTTCTGAAAAAATGCCACTTATGAAACAAATTCTTAACAAAAAATTCCAATTACGAAAAAATCCTGATGTAATGGAATAAAACTGAAATCATATTTGAACTCAACACAAAAAAGTAGGTCAAAATCACCAATCAGAATATTCATTGCGCAGAAAAAAATTGCAAATTTGTCAGAATTTGATATTTCTATTGTTACAAATAAGAAATGTTAAAAATGTGGTTCATTACGAAAAATTGATTTTTCAGGAAAATCAAGTCTCCAAAAAAAAATTGAACAGAACATAAATTGTAGAGCGTAAAATTTTCTTTCCATAGAGTTCAATTAATTTTTCTTAGGAGACTTACTTTTTGAGATATTTTCAATAAAAAAATTTGAACTCTGAACTTTCAACTGAAATATCTCAACAGTTAAGCCTCAGAAGAAAAAACATTTTGAACTTTACAGAAAGCAAATTTCACGCTCTACAATTTATGTACCATTCATTTTTTTTCGTTGAACCATTCCTTTGCTCAGAAAATTGACTTCAAGTGTCAAAAATTACCAAAAAGTGTGAAAAAAATGTTCAACAAACAATTCAAATTGTGAAAAATCCTTAGGTAATAGAAGTTTTTCACTACTTTTTCGTAATCAGTGTGAAGAGTACTATAAAATCACTCATCAAACTTAAAACAGCATTTCAAAAGCTTGAAAATATCGACTCGTGTAATTCATTGAAATGGAAGAAATTTTAAAGTTGTAATTTTGTTGAAAAATGGGGAAAATTTTGAGATATTTTCAAGTGGAAAATTTTTTACGAGCGCTCAGGACCCTTGAAATAGTGAAAATCGTTATGCCACAAGTTATTTAAATTTTTTTACTGGCGTTTTCTCGAAATGGAAGAAAGGCTAGTGGGGCACTAAAAGACTGAATCCGAAAAATAAGGAAATATTCGAACTCAGTGCCAGCAAAAACCTAACAAACGACAGGTCACACGTTATTTTTCATTTTTTTGAATGTTGACCTTATCAAGGGAGCTAATAGGGGGGTTCAGAGGGGTCGAATGAAAAAACTGAGTACATATTCGAACTCAGCGTCTTCGAATTAGTAGAAATCGATGTGTTACTTCACTTTTTTCATTATTTTGAATTTTGACCAAAATTGAGGACCTATGTGCCCCCTAGGGGTGTTGAAATTCTATCTTGAAAAGTAATAAGTTAAAAAGCACATAAAAATTTTTCTTCACTGTAATTTTTTCAGATTTTTAAATGGCAACCTTCATCTGTTGCACTTATCATGAAAGTTGAACTTTCATCAGAAAAGTTCAACTTTGAACCTATCAAAATATGGTTTTCAATTTTGAATCTCATTTCAATTCTCTACAAAACCACGAAAATGAATTTCTCTCAGACTTGACCAATTTTGAGATATGAGCCTTTGAATTTGAGCCTTTTCACAAAAAATCAAATCCCAATTGTACAAAAATTACGAAGGCTACCTCCCACTCTCCCCCTCTAAAAAAATTAGTATCGAAATCACGGCGATTTATTCATGAGACCATCGTGGGGAACCTGTGAAAAAATTTAGAGTAAAATCGAAAGATCGAAGTTTAAAACCTGCTCGAGTTTACATGAAATGAACCATTTTCATTTTTCTCCTCGATCACATTTTTTGAATGAATAACATTTGAAGCAAATGGTAATTTTTTATTCAGGTGTGTGTTTACTAAAAATATCACCTAAGTTAATTTTCCACTCCCCCCTCCCCACCCGATGCATCCAAAAAATATTTTTCTTCCTGTTAAATTGACCTCCCTCTCCTCCCTCCCTCGAAACTCTCAGATGCATTCAAAAAATATTTCTCTCAATTGACCCCTCCCCCCAAATCCTTAGCCCTTCTGCGCTCTTAGAAAATTTCAGATGCTGCTTCGATATGAAAAGACATTCGTTCGGAGATAAAACGCGAATACAGATGGCAAAGCTGTTCGACTATACAATGTAAGAATCGCCACCGTGCAACACTGATGAATGAACAGCACAGAAAATTTCGGAGGCTGCGTCGTGACGCTGAGTCTGTAATCTTTAGTGTACGAAGCTTTATGAGAAGTGTTAACACGTGCGAAGAATTCCGGCTGTTGTAATTTCGCGGCGTCAACTTTTTCATTTTTTATTCACACACACGTTGGAAAAAAAGAAAATAACCGAACGAAATTTTGAAAATTATTCTCTTCGCTTTGGTTGCGTACAGATTGATATTCGGTTACCAAAATTAGTGAAAAAATTTTCACCTTAGAGCGTTACCCGCGTTTACAGCCACGAAAATTTTAGTCGCGTTGTGACGTGATAAAAAATCTCGTATTTTCCCTTATTATAATTATCGTGTCGATTTCGATTGTGTTTCGTGTTTTTTTCTCGTTCTTTTTGTCTCTACGTTTTTTTTCGCCTTTTTTCTACGAATAATTTTTCTTCTGTTTTTCGTGCGCCTGTTGGCCGACGTTTAAGAGTGTTTTCTTCGGTAATATTTTTCGTACTGCTCATTTTTTCGTTCTTTTTGGTTGTTGCTGTTGTTGTTGTTGTTTACGGTTTATAGATTATCTCGTTATTGTTATTTGAACTGGCGCGATGCTCGAAATATACCTGTAATATCGACTGTTGGATTTTACCTGTTCAAATAGGTATATTTTATAATCGATTATCTCGTTACGATGAACTCTTCGGCGGGTTTCGCGAATAGGTGAATTTTCACCTGTTGACCTATCTTGGTCGATTGGCTGGCGAAAAAATTTAGAAAAATTATTCCTCCTAAAATAGTATGCGCAATTGACGAGCTGGCTGCGACCGTGGAAAATTCAGTACCAAAAATCAAGGTAAAAATTTTGCACATTTTGCATGTAGAAATATTATACGCGGATGTGGGGTGATGGGGATGGCGTGTAAGGACGAATAGCCATCGCTATGCTTTAATTTACACGTCGATTAGTTCTCTCGTGGCTGGCAGCACCCTCACCTGGCCATGGTAACCGCACATTAACCAGAATATGAAATATGTTAAACTCGGTACGAGTACGTCGACGATAAAGCGATCAATTTTGAATTCAACAGTTGCACCAGGTCTACCTATGTATATTGGCCGTGTATAAATTTGACGAAACGGTATACCCATCTGCCCTCTCCGCCCCGTTGGTAGGGGTTCTCCTGGCGTCTCTACGATACACGATGTTGCTGCTGTGAAGACTGGCACTAAGTGACAAGAACATTTCCACTAACTTAAAACAAAACGCATAAAGCCTATCTAACAAAGTTTTGCGAACTTTCGCAACAACGCAACTTTTTCTTGATGAATTATCCATTTATTGCGAGACCATTATAGCGAAACTTTACGAGACGATAATCCCCAAATTACAATTTCTCACAATTGATCTTCATATATCTTGTCAGAAATGGGTATGTGGTTTGGGTTGGTATTTGATTGCTGTGCGGAGACGTGGGAGTCGTAGGATGGGAAGATGGGTATTGGAACCGGTGGTGAGAATTGGATGGTGGTTCGATTGATTTTTCTAGCGATGGGGTATGGGAAAGTGTTCGAAACGAGATAACGAAAAAATTGCCATAATTTATTGATGTGGTTCGGGTAAAATTGCCAAGAGAGATGAAAACAGGATGATTAAGGGACTGTGTGATAAAAAACTTTGAGGATATTGGCACGTGGTGTTCTAAAATATCAATATATTTTCATGAGAAATTAAAGTAGCATAATAACTCGAAAAAATGATAAGAAAGTTCATTGGTTTTTCTAGAATAAATTCATGGGAGGTTCAAGTTCAATTTTTAAAACAAAAATAGTTTTGAATTATTAAAAAATTGAACGTGTCACAGCAAAAAGAACATAATTATAGGAAAAATGGCATTTTTGGGAAATCGCGATTGAAGTTTGAGTATACTTTTTTAATACTAAATTAAGGAATTGAGCTGGGGAAAAAATTTTACCTTAAAATTTCATCTTTTTGCTACAAGAAAACAGCTCGCCCATCACTTGTTATCTTTTCTATTTTTTTCTATATTGAAAACAAAAGGTTGAGTTATATGTCCTTTTTATTGTGACAAAATTTCATTTCGACCCTTCTACGTTTGATGACGTATAATTTTTCCGGAAGTGAAAATTAAAAAAAAATCTCCATACAAAAGTTGAAGAGAATGAAAAAAGAAACATTTTCGTGAAAAAAATTTAAAATTATCTCTTCAGGGAGCGGATATATCGCACTTTGAAAAATGACAACTTTTTTTTTCATTGGTTATAAAAAAAATGCTAAAAATACATTTTGGACAAATTTTATTATTTTTTCAAATTTATGAAGAAAAATCAACTAAAAAAACTCTTCATTAAAATTTTAAAATTTCACAATCATCTGCACAGTGAAAAAATTAAACATTACGCAAATTCTCGAAAATCAAACATGTA
Source organism: Pseudococcus viburni (assembly GCA_033439095.1). Lineage (NCBI taxonomy): Eukaryota > Metazoa > Arthropoda > Insecta > Hemiptera > Pseudococcidae > Pseudococcus > Pseudococcus viburni. Next base: position 33,445 of record JAVBJF010000335.1, on the reverse strand, counting down.
ATGTAGGTACCGAAATTGCGAACTTCGCCTTCGAGGATAACATATTGATAGGTGGGGGGGGGGGCTCATCGGATAGAGAAAACTTCAGAGAATACGAATCGCTTGTCGCATCAAAAAGGACATGTGCTGAATTATGCCCTTTTTGTTGTGACACATTCAATTCAGATTCTAAGAGGACGTGTCAGAAGAACAGAATTATTGTTACAGCAGGGTGCTTAACAGAATTTATGGAGCAAAAAGTTTGACTTAGGTAGCTTGACCTTTTGGAATGACTTTTTGCATGACTTTTTCGAGCAACCCCCCCCCCCCATTCTCTTCAAAAAATCTATACATTTGTGTGCTTGTAACATTTGTTTCATAGAAAATTAAAATTTTAACAAAGACATTAAATTCAAAAAAACGTAATTTTTAATAGCTATATATTTTTGAAAAAAGCTTGACTTTTCAGGACTGGCATGACCTTTTTGAAAAAAGCCTGACTTTTCAGGACTGGCATGACCTTTTTGAAAAAAGCCTGACTTATCAGGACAACTTGACCTGTTAGACACCCTGTGAGGACATCGAAGCAAGGAGAAATTTTTTTCTAAAAATCATGTTCAAAAATAAAAATTATTCAAGTGTCCATAATACGTATTTTGAGCCACTTGGAAGAAAAATTTAATTTTTTCATTACATTGGTTGTTACATGGTAACCGATGGAGGGGTTCAGAGAATAAAATATTTTTACCTAAACATTTTTTATGAAAATGTTTCAAGAAGAGCCATTTTTTTCAAAAATTGTATCGTTTTTACGATTTTTCCTCGATTAGATTTCTTTACCAGCACCAGCAATCAAAAGATGAATTAAAATAATTATGAGTACTACAAAGTAAAAATCGCTTGAAATTCTTTCCCCTTACGAGGGACCTACCTGAGGTATGACTCGTCAAAAAAAACTGCAGGCTATGTAGAGCATCGTAAGAAACTTTCATAGCCAAAATTTCAGTCCCTAAAGTTGACTTGCGGGGAGTTATGGGGGTTGAATTTCGAAAAATCGCCTAATACACTGAAAAAATGACAAAAATCTAAATAACTTGTTCCCAAATGTAATTTAAAAGATAAATTTCATACCACGAACTACTCTCTGTATAGGCCATCTGGATTCTGGAGATGGGGTATTCACCTAGATCCCCATGTAAAACCCTGGGGGATGAATTTTCACTCATGCCTTATCTGTGATACATATAGAAAAATTTTAATAACTCTCCAACTTATGGTCTTCAGGACGTAATTTTTTTTACCGAAATTCAAAACTCCATGAATCCCACAAAGTTGACTTTAGGGACTGAAGGTTGGGGAAGTTTCTTGTGATGCTCTACAAGCCTGTAAATTTGTTTTGGCGTGTCAGACCTCAGGTAGGTCCCTTGTTAGTAAAAACCAACGGCAGAGAGTGGAATATACGGTGTTTAAATCTTTCCCTAAAGATTGAAAAGCTGAAATTTCACAATTTTTAAAAATTTCGATCTTGAAGGAAAAATTTCTGGAGCTAAAATTAGAAAAATTGGCAGTCAATTTTTCATGCATGAAATATTTCCACTCGTTGTTTTAAAAAATCCCATGATTTTAACAGTAAAAATTTCGAAATGACCTGTCTTTTTCATGGTTTTATACGAAATGGTAGTCTGGGTCTGGACTAATGTGTGGGGAGGGGGAGTCAATAAATGAATAATTGTTCGAAAAAAGTAGGTACCTATTTTAAATCAATTTGATGAAAAAATGCATTTTTCCATCAAGGAGGAAAAGGATGAAGGTTTGAACTGAAATGTCATCATTTTTTTTTCAAAATTTCACTTCTGAAAAAAAAGTTGAGGAGCCAAGATTTGAAAAATTGATAATTAGGAAATGGTAGTCACGATCAATGTGAGGGAGGAGAGAATCGATAAATGAATAATTGTTCAAAAAAAGTAGATGGAGGGAGGAGGTTTGAACTGAAATGTCGAAGCTTCATCATTTTTTTTCAAAATTCAATCCTGAAGGGAAGATTGCAAGGAAACAAAACAAAAAATTTTCAATATAGTTTCCAAAATTCATTGACTTTCCCAGGATTTTTAGAAAATGGAAATCACGATCAATTACGGTGGGGTGAAGAGTCAAAATATGGAAAATTGTTTAAAAAAATGTTTTAAATCAAATTGATAAAAATTGGATTTTTTATTATGGTGGTTGGGGGGGTGGGTGTGGGTGTGTGTGTGTGGTTGAATTGCTTGTATACATAAGTGACTACACAACTACGAAAATCGTAGTTCACTGAAAATTTCAAGAATTCTTTAAACTGATTTTTTGGTGTTTTTTTTCTCTTTCAAAAATGACAAATTTGGTATAAGCTGATAATTTTCTTATAAAGTGAGTAAACATTGTTCAGATAGGTATTTCAAGAAAAGTTTAAATCACTTACCAATTGAATTTCTGCAAAGAGGTTGAAGAATTCACTATTCGTACAAAATTGCTCCAAAATCTGAAAAAAAAGTAACAAAAATTAGCATTAAAAATAGTAAAATATACCTAAGTTTATTTAATGGAACTGAATTCTACATCACATGAGCGTGAATTTTCATTTTTTATTTATGAAGGATAATTAAAAAATCACACAAGCACAGGTACTCCAAACATTTAAAAAAAATTTCATAACTGAAAAAACGAAAAATTTCTCGATCACATAAAATTATTACGTATAGTAAACGAAGATTTATTTATTTATTTTTTCACGATTTTCAAAAACTTTCTTCGCTTTTAATCTTTACTATGAAATTTCCATCTCTCGAATTACCCAATCAAACTCTCTTTCTACAACTTTCGTTTCACTTCATCGATAATTTCAATCATTTCAACGAAAATGAGAATTCAATTCGCAAAGGAAAAAATTCCACTACTTAAACCTACAAAATTCGTAGGTAGTCGATTATAAAAACACGAAATTTGACATCGATGAGAACGAATGGGTGGGGAAGGGAGGGGTAAGAGGAAACGGATTGTATTACAAGGCATGGTACGCGTAATTTAAATTGAATCCTGCCGCTCGTATCTTCATATTCATCTTTTTTCCTTCCATCTTCATCTCCTTTTTTTTTCATAGAGCGATATAAAGTGGAAAATTATGTTTACCATATTAAAAGTCTTTCTCGAGGACACACATTCGATTACCAATATTTATGTTTAATTTGACAATGATGGGAAGAAATGTAAGAAGGTTATGAATGAGATTTTTTATTTTCTTTACAAATTTTTACTGTATTCCCATTCCAACTGATGATTTGAATTTCCTCAGTAACCCAATTGAACAGGAAAAAAAAGAAAATGAAACAAAAATCAACAAAAAAAATCACTGAAAAATAAAAAAAAAGTCATAATGAAAACCTAGTGAATTTTCTAGTCAAACTGTAAATTCAAATCTATGGTTTTAATTTCGTAGGATACGAATTGCAACATGATTTTTAAAAAGTTATTTCAAATAGCATTCTATTTTACATTAAATTTTTAAAAAAGTACACAACAAATTTTTCTTCATTAAAAAAAATGGTTTATGATGGAAAATCATCGATGATAACTTCTGGGATTTTCTCAAATTTTTCCAATTCCATGTATGCCTCAGAAACATATAAAAATTTTCGGTAAAATTTCTTTTCTGCATCAAGACTTTTTTTTAGGGAAATTAAAAAAAAATTAAAGCCCGATTTTATGGGCAAATGGAAAATGGTTAAAGTTAAGTCAGGGAGGCAAAATTTTTACCAGGTTGTTTTGAGGCTAAAACACAACTACATATTACTGATCTTAAAAAACCAGAAAATCCCTGATTTTGGGCCTTTTTTTGGACTCTCGTTTCTCTGAAGGCAATTAAAGTGGAAATTCGAAAAATCTACTGTTCAATTTCAAACCTAACCCCAAAATTCTGAGAATAAGAAAATGACATTCAAGTTGCACTTGAAATTTTTTCAATTTTTTTTTACAGGAAATTGCCTAAAATTTATAGACTGGAATTTCACGATATTTGGTTCAATTATGAACCAACAAATTCAAGTTTATTGATAATGAATCGTCTCTTTTCAAGATAAATTTTATTGTACAATTTTTACGCCTAAATTTAGATTTGGGTCAACAATGTCATCATCGGTCAATCTTAAAAAACGAATTGAGAATTTCTGCATAAAAAATTCAAAACGTTGCAAAAACTGAGGATGTGACAAGTTGAACTGAAAATTTTTCCCATTTTTTTTAGAGAAAATTGCATAAGATTTTTGGAGTGGATTTTCACGAAATTTGGTTCATTTAATTCATGTGTATCAATTATCACAGGTCGACATTTTTGAACGTTTGAAATGCTGTTTGAAGTTGAATGGGTGATTTAATTCCACCATTTAAGGACTTTTCACAATTTGAATTTTTTGTTGAACAGTTTTTCTACTTTTTTTTTGATAACTTTTGACATTTAAAGTCGATTTTCTGAAAAAAGAAACATTTCTACGAAAAAAATGAATAGAATATAAATTGTAGAGCGTAAAATTTCCTTTCTGTAGAGTCCAATTAGGTTTTTCTTAGAAGGCTTAGCTTTTGAGATATTTTAGTTCAAAAAATCGATTTTTTGTAATGAACCGCATTTTTAACATTTCCCATTTGCAACAAAGAGAATATCAAACAGCGGCAAATCGACAATTTTCTTTCTACGTAATTGATTCTGATTGGTGTTTCTGACCTACTTTTTAGTGCAGAGTTCGAATATGATTTCAGTTTTACCCTATCGCATCAGGATTTTTTATAATTGAGATTTTTTGTTGAAAATTCGTTTTACATTTTTTTATGTAAATTTTGACCATTCAAGTCGATTTTCTGGCAAAAGAAAGGGTTTTACGAAAAAAATGAATAGAATATAAATTGTAGAGCGTAAAATTTCCCTTCAGTTGAGTCGAATTAGTTTTTTCTTAGGTTGCTTAGTTTTGGAGACATTTTCAATTCAAAAAAAAGTTGAACTTTCAACTAAAATATCTCGAAAGATAAGCCTTCTAAGAAAAAAATAATCGCACTCTACAGAAAGAAAATTTTACGTTTTACAATTTATGTTCTATTCATTTTTTTCGTAGAAATTTTTCTTTTTTAAAAAAATCGACTTCAAGTGTCAAAAGTTATTAAAAAATGTAGAAAAACTGTTCAACAAAAAATTCAAATTGTGAAGAATTCTTGGGTGATGGAATTTTTTCACTATTTTTCTCGTGATCAGCGCGAAAAATGATATAAAAATCACTCATTAAATTTCAAACAGCATTTTCTATGTCGACCGTATTATGATTTCTAATTTCAAAATAAACATCACAAAATTTTGTCCTTAAATTTATATTTGGCTCATCATCGGCCAATTTTTAAAAAAAAGTAATTGAGAATCTCTGCTAAAAAAATTCAAAAGAAGGCCACAAAACTTGAGGATTCATTACGTTTCTGGCAGCGTTGGGTGGGGGGAGCTTTGATCTATTTTCTTCCAAGAAGTTCTGGCCGATTTGATTGGGCATCAAATGTCTTAAAATTGAACGAATCAGCTCACATTTTGCACGTATCAGCAAATTAAACACATGCATACTCTGGAAACCGGTTCCAAACCTTGTGACGGTTCCCATCTACCACCAACTTTCTCATACACTTCAACCGGATCCAATAACAAATCGACTCGTTCTTTTTCGCCATCGCGGCTGCATAACAAAATGGACGACTGGTTTGGTTTCTTTATCTATATTCGATTTACCTGGTTCGCGAACGAGTATAATATTTTAATACTTATCGAACGAATATACGGTAACGAAATAACGAATTCTTGAAATTCCCCTCAAAGATACCTTCAACATAAGCGTCGAGACTCGAGACGCAGGTAAAAGTATGGCAACGGTATGGTATGGCACGAAGAAATTCAATACATGCAAAATATAACGCTGTAAAATTACCTGTCTTCGAATTGAATACATACCTTGAACGGATGAAAAATAGCACATATTCCGTCAAAAATTCACCTTTCTCTCTTTCTCTGGCGAAACCGGGAGAGAAAAAAAAACCACCTCGAAAATACATTTATATACCGAGACGGTGGCGGCGTTGGCGGTATAACGAATATCGATCAAGTACACTATACGTATACAGTATACCTACGATACACAGTGAGTCAGCGAAGGATACAGACACACCGAGCCAAGTATAAACCTATCGTAATTTATCTATATTTTCGCGGCGTCCCATCCTATATACGGTAGGACCTTAGACTATCTATACTTAAGCTTTTGCTACCTATATGGTATCGGTATATGGTATGGGTTTTTAATAAAAATTTCTATTTTTTAATATCGTACTTTATTAAGGATTACCAACGTTTGTAAGGTATAATCTAGCCATTTTTTCAAATCTACTTCTCTCCGTCTTAAAAATAGAGTACACATTGTACGAGTACCGACGTATAATACGTATACAGCAACGAACCGGAAGCAGGGCAGCGGATATTTTCGAAGAAAAGTAATTTAGATTATCTTTTCACATACGTGACCAGTATACAGTATCAAACAAAGAAATAGTATTAGATTCTCGGCAAATACCTACGTCATCGAAAATATCTCTAATTTAAAAGAAGGATTCGCAAGGGAAGACGATACACCGAGCTGAAGCAGCGAGGCCAAGATGAGGCAGCCGGAGTGAAAAAAAGAAGAAAATAAATTATTAGTACGGTGGACTCTTAACGTTTGAAAGTAGATTTATGAGCCAAGATATACACCTTCTTATAAAAGAAGGATTCTGGTATGCTTTTTTTATAGCATATCTTTTTTTTTCCTCCCTCGCTGTGTATGTAGGTAGTAAGCATTCGCTTTGGTATCTTGGTTCTTTGTTGCTCGTTACCCCAACAGATTCTGGTCGATGTGAATCGTTCATATTTGCGATTTGGATTCATTTTTACATTACCTAAGCAGTAGGTACCTATACTTAATAATACATAGTACTTATTGTTTTGATTTTTTGTCAGATTTTTTTTATCGAAATATGATGTCTATTGGATCTGAAAATTAAAAATTCCTGCCATTTTCTGAATTTTTTTGCCATTTTCATGCAATTTTTCTTACTTTAAAAGGGTATGGTCGGATATAAGGGGTGAATTTGGCTCCAGGCGTGTTTGGGCTCCTAAACACCTCAAGTGGTGTATATTGAATAGAAAAAAATTTTCATAAAATTTTGGACCCCAATCCCCCTCCCTTTCGGAGCTATGGCCATTTTATTACATCATTTTCAAGAATTTTTCATTTCAACGGAAGTGAAGGAAATTTTCTGTTCTTTGGCATAAAATTACATCTTGTGGAGGTGTATTTATGATAATTTTTTCAACAATTTTGGTGCACTCCTTCACGTTTTTTCAGCTATTTGAAGTTTTTAATCGTAAAAAAACACCACATAAGCGAAGAGCGACCACTCCGGAAAAATTACTAAAAAATACGTTTTTTTATGTAAAATTTTGCTGTGTATTTGGTTTTGGCCATTGAAATTTTCAACTTTCTAATATTATTGATAGTGAAGTTATTGGTCTCAAAGTTTTTTCATTTTCGAAAAAGAGGTGTTTTTGTGTTTCAGAAATCCAATCCCCCTCCCCATTATAAAATCAATCATGAATTAATTTTGTATACCACAACAACGAGATGCCAAAACGAAAATTAATCAAGAATTTGAAAAAAAAAAAGTCAAGCAACTTTGATACACCGTTCTAGTTTTCGTGAAGCTTTTTTCAATCTCGAACTGCTATGTTGATTCTTGTGAAAAAATTTCGAAAAATGCTTGTTCGAGATCTGGTCGTGCAATATTGTAACTCTTTGGCACGATTTAATGTCAAAGGCATGGGCCGATTTTCATTTTTTTTAAATCTTCATCTTTTAATGTCTACTTTTGATTTATCATAATTTTTTCAAGAAAAAATTGTGAAATAAAAAGCCTGACGTCATTCGACAACAATCCTCTCCCTAAACTCCCCCAAAAAACGAATCTCGACTCATCCTCTATGGAGGATACGTGGGAAAAAAAACTTCACAATCACTCCTCGTGGACGATTTCTGTACCTGAAATGTGACTCGAAAGATTTGAAATAGAAAAATTTCGTTTTCTGACTAATTTTGGGTCGTAGAACACGAATATGGCATTAAGTGATTATTGCGTATTGTAATTTTCTTGCTCGAGAGACCCGATTCAAACTTAAAAATTGGGAAATTTTAGGGAAGAAATGAAAAAATTAAAATGATTTTCTTATTTGGCCATTTCTTTCTGTATAAAACACTCAAAATTTGAAAAATCTGCTAAAGTAACAAGATTTCTGTACGGGTTTTCGCGATTTTCGGCCCTTAATTCACAGAAATGGCCAAAACCAAATACACAGTAAAATTTTGCATAGAAAAAATGTATTTTTTAGTAATTTTTCCAGGGTGGTCGCTCTTCGCTTATGTGATATTTTTCATGATTGAAAACTTCAAATGGCCGAAAAAACGTGAAGGAGTGCACCAAAATTGTTGAAAAAATTATCATAAATACACCTCTACGAGAAGTAACTTTGTGCCATAGAACAGAAAATTTCCTTCACTTCCGTTGAAATTAAAAATTCTTGAAAATGATGCAATCAAATAGCCATAGCTCCGAAAGGGAGGGGGGTTGGGTCCAAAATTTTGTTGAAAATTATTTCTAGTCAATATACACCACTTGAGGTGTTTAGGAGCCTAAAAGCGCCTGGGACAAAATTCACCCTTTCTCCGGCCATACCCTTTCATAATATTTTAAAAATTTTCTTCCAATACCTAATTGTAGAGTTGGTAAACATAATTGTATGAGCTACTTTAAAATTTTTTTAAGGAAGAATGGGAGGTGAGACACATAGAAGAATTCATGAAAATATTTTGAATAGGTACCTCAAGAAAAACAAATTAAAAGTTGAGCTCCAGAGGATAGGCATTTGAACTTTGAAGTTCCATTTTGAAAAACATGCGGTTGAAATGTTTTAAAAATTCAAGTTGAAAAAAATTGAGAAAAAATTTTAGAGTAGTAAGAAATTTAAAAAAGATGAAGTTGAAAAAAATTTAAAAGAATCGAAGTCAGAAAAATTTTGACTTTAAATTTTAGAAAAATTGACAGTTGGAAAAATTGTTGGTAGGTATTAATAATTTTTCCAACTTTGCAGTTTTCAAATATTTTTCAACTTCATATTTCTAACATTTCTTCCCACTCGAAAATTGTTTCCAGTAAAAGAAGGTGGGACAGGATGCACCAGGGGGCGAGATGCAAATTGGCTTATTGTCGTCAGTGATGCGATTGAAAAAATTTTTCTGGACAATTGGTGGATGGGTATTCATTTGATACAAAACAGAAAAAATTACAGACCTGACGGATTGTTTGTCTATGAGTTGTTATCAATAATGTGATTTTCGTAAAATTCTTGAAATTTGATTTTTGTGAAGTATCATGTTTTCAAGTTTTGAAAAAAAATTCAGGTATTTTTTTTTTCGTAATCTACAATTACCTATCGAATGATGTATTTAGTTGGCACTTTCTCCTATATTTTCTTCCCAGTACATTACGTTAAAGAAAAATAGTGCCAGTGGGGCAAGATGTAAATTGAAAATGGGGCAAGATGCAAATTATTTTTAAATACTAATTTTTCGAAAAAGTCACGTATGGTACTAAAGATGATCCAGTTCATATTTTTGTGATATTTTTTCCAGGATATCACATTTTTGCTTCAATTTTTAGATAAAATATCAAAAATATCAAAAGTTTGCCTAAAAAATCAGAAAATCAATTAAGGCAGCATAAATTATGAATACAAAGGTTTTAAAACTTTTCTTTTCAAAAATTATGCTTCTATTTAAATCTGGAGTATCCACTTCGAATATAATTGAGTAAATTTTACAAAAAAAATTACGATTTTTCATAATATCTTCACTGTTTGCATCTTGCCCCATGGCATTTTGCATCATGCCCCATGGATGGGGCAGGATGCAAAAGAAGTGGAAAAAATTCAAAAAATTCTGTAGGGTTGAGGTATGCATCAAAATGAATTTTTTTCAGTGAAATGAAAGGTAAATGTTTGAACTTTAATTTTTTGCACGAATCAGTCAATTTGACCAATTGGAATAGATTTGGGAGAACATTTGGCCTAGGTTGGTGCATCCTGCCCCACCTTTCCTTACTTTTAAAATTTCTTGATTTTTTTCAAACTGAAATTCAGTTTGAAAAAAATTAAGAAATTTTAAAAAGTAATAAAAAAATAAAATAAAAAAATGTTAAAAGATCAACGTTGGAAAAATTCTAAGAAAATTTTAACTACCAAAATTTTACAGATGGAAAAGGATTAAAGAAATTGAATGAATACGGTTGAACTTGGAATAAAGGCTCTTCTCGGGTAAGCACGGTGAATCGGCCCCATAAAGACCTTCAGGGTCGACACTTTGTTGATGTATAGGTAGTAGGTACCCCCAAGATACTTTTATTCCCGAAATTTCGAATTTCAATTCTGAGTAGTTCATGAGTAATGACTAGGGTGCGGATTTTTATGATTTGTCATATTTTGCTACGTTAAAGATGATTGCGCATATCACTAAGATCTTTGCGATTCATAAAATTTAGAGTAAAATGAGCCCTATTTGTTATTGCATATTTTGCATATTTTGGCCATAAATGCATAATTTATCATATTTCTGACAATTTAAGCGCATATTTCGGCATATTTTGCAGGGTTAGAGCATATTTCAACGATGTTGACCAATTTTTCCTTTTTTTGACCAAAAAAAAAAATGGCATTTCTAAAAAATCGCCCAAAAATATGGTTTAAAAAAAAATTTAAAAAATCACATTTTTCTCTCCATCTCGAGGCATTTTTTAAAATGAGAATGGATCTTTGCTCTCTCTTCACTAACTAATTTAGTCGTAAAATGTGTGTAATTTATCAAAAAATAGTGTTCATGATATTCTAATCAAAAAATCCTTTCTTTAGACACCCATATCGATTTTGCATATTTTTGCATATTTCGCTCAATAAACGCATATTTTCGTCATATTTCAGGCACTGAAAACGCATATTTTATGCGCATATTTTGACTTTTTTAGAGCTTAAAAATCCGCACTCTAGTAATGACCCAAAATTGGAAAATCATCTTAAATTTTTATCTCAAGATTGACTCGGCCGATTTTTTTTTCAAACTTGGATATAAGTACAGCTCTATGCAAGGGGTTTCTAAAAAAAAATCAACACCCCGGTCCATTTTTCCCCTTCAAAAATTCAACTGAACATTTTGAAACCTTCCTTACCCACGAAGGGCATTGAGAAAAATTTTCAAAACATTTTCATAGAATTCCCATTTGTGGCAAAATTATTTAGGAGCTCGTCGTCGACGCGTAGCTCATTTTACTCCGTCTGTAAGCGTTCGCCTCGTAAATCTAATTATTTTTTGCGAGAAAGTAATTCTGACACAGTTTTATCCTGGTATGTGTACCGTGGTACTTACGCGTATTATGTACATCGCCCAGCGCAAGACATGTGTAAGCGAAAATTACCCGCACGGGTTCTATCTTCTTATTACATACTCGGTCCCGGATCATTGGCTAAATGAGTAATCGCCAGACGAAACTTAATTACGGGCAATAGAACAAACGACGTAGACTAAGCGTGTTTTCGCATTTTTTGGAACCATTGATGATCTTTTTCTCGAGCGAACTTTTTCGCCGCTTCGTGACAAATTTCAATTCTCTCGTCCGAGTAATTCAAGTTGAGTTATTCGTTTTCAAGACTCGTGCCCATTTTATTACTTCACCCGAGAGTCTGATTTCGAGTGAAAAATTAGCTAATTGAATTACTCGTCTGAGTACAGTAAACAGGTAACTATCTCGAAAATATTACGAGGGAGTAGTTTAAAACGGTCCTTAATGCATATGCACCGGATGCCAATCGGATGTTGCGTCATAAACGACGTCACACATTTTTCTGACGAGGTGCGAATAATTTTTCTTCGAATGGGGGCTCTGCGCCAAAAATGAATGTCGAAGGTGTGATCAGATATCTTGATTTGGTCCAATATAATTCGCGAGTGGTTTTTTTTTTTGTTGGAAAATTCACGTTTTTTGATATTGAAGATGGTTTACTTGAGAATTCATATTTTGCCAATGACTCGGTGAGACATTGACATTATTCGCATTACTTAGTTGCCTAAATGCCTAAAAATAGTTCAATAGGAATTGAAAATTTTTCTGGAACGAGATGATTCGTGGATGATATCATCAGAGTCAGGGAGAGACCAATGAAACGTTCTTGAACATCTCAATCAGTTATGTTTGAATCGAATGCGACTCTTCCTTGAGTAACTCTATTCAATATGAAAGAATTATTCATGAACCAAAAAACCTTCGACGGTTGGAAATGAATCATTTGTGACTGATTTGATCAGATATGAGTCGCTCATGGCGATTCGATCGACTAGAAAATTGTTCATGTACGAAAAATGTCCTTCGAGACTAATTTGGTCGTGTATTAGTTTATTCGTGAACGATTTGTTTGAATCAGGGAGGGAATATTTTTGGAAGTGAATCATTCGTGAACGATTTCTTCAAATAGCGGAGAATCGTTCGCGAACGAAAATTTTTTCATCGTTTGAGAGTAAATTATCAACGATTAGATCGAATATTAGTCGTTCGTGAACGATTCAATCTAAGTGAAAGCAATATTTTGCTGATTCCTAATTGATTGGGGGTGAATTATTCGTGATTGTGATCGATTTAATCGAGTATGAGTCTTTTGTGAATAATTAGTTCAAATTTTAGAGAATCGTTCGCGAACGAATGGGCGATTGATCTTTGAAGGACCGATTCAAGCAACGTTTTTTGAAAAAACCTCGTGAAAAAACTTTTTTCACTTCGAGTGAATTATTAATGAACGAATTTATCAAAAATGAGTTGTTTAGAACCTAACCTACTTCGTCCGCAATCAATGAATCTTTTTAAATGGTTTTAGCAAAGCGGGGCTGAACCGAAATTATACAGTTAAACAAGGAACCGAATTTTAATTTTATTGAGTGACAAAAATTGAAAGCTTTCGATTCAGTTTTTTTTTGAGGAGGGGGGGAGAAAGAGGAGGTTGACTTGAAATCTGATTTTTTCAAATTTTTCTGTTCAAACTGCAAGTTTTCTAAAAAAAAAAAAAAAAAAATCCCACTCTTAACAGGTTTTGCAAATTATGAAAATAATGAGAAGATCGTAAAACTGACAAAGTCATGCTGATTTTTTTTTTAATAATGAAAAAGTCCTGCATTTGGGTCAGAGGGTTTGCATTTTTTGTTGAAAATTCATTTTCTTGAAGAAGTCCGAGAACTTGAGAATTTTTCCTGCCAAGTCAATAGATTTTTTTCAATTTTTCAAGACTGAGATGTAGAAAAATTGATCATTTTTCAGCATTTGGAGGCCTTTTTCTGCAAAAACTTTGAACTTTAGTCTACTCAAATGAACTTTCGTCTTTTCTTCTTTACCCCTTAGAAATTTGAATACCTAATTTATTTTGAAGGAGAAAAAAATGACCTAGAAAACCTGGAAAAATTAGAAGAAATTATTTTTGAAAAATACAGGCAACAATAAATTTCCTTTTTTTTTAGAATTGTTGATTGAATTTTGAAATTTTTTCGTCTCCATTTATCTTTTCTTCATTTCTTTGGTTTAGATGAAAATGGTCAAGAATTTAGACAGGTCTGAAAAACATCAAGATTTTTTCAATTTTTGCAGGGGAAAGTTTTTAGCATGGAGGAGGGGTTGGAAATTTCTCGTTTAAAGTTTCCCAAGAATTCTGAAAAAGCTCTAAAAAAGTTTTGTATTTTGATTCGAAAATTTTGTTATACACTGTCCAAATTTTTGGCTCAAACCTAATTTTTTTTTTTGGTAATTAAAAACCCAGTAGTTTTGGAAGCTTTTTTGTGGGAGAGGGTACAAAAAGGGTATGGAGATTTGCCGGGGGGGGTGATACAATGTACCCCTGTACCATACTTTCTGACGCTACTGAAAAAAAAAACAATTTTATGAGCTCTTCCCGTTATTGTGTCTGATCTTGCTTTCTGGGGGAAAAAATTGTGTTTAAATCAGAAAATTTTTCAAATTGATAATCTTGTGTCTCTTTGTTTCAAAATTTTCATTTCAAGTTGAGGAATACATAGGCGTACTGAAGGGAGGTGCTCAGGGGGCCAAGCTCCCTCCTTAAGCTCCGCAAGAAATTTTTTCATCGTAAAAATGTAAAAAGTAGCGAATTTTTTTGCTTTTTAAACACAATTTTTAAAAAAAATTCGCCCTTCGGTGAGTATTTTGATCAATCTATGTTAGAGTGTTTCTTCAGGGTATCTATTAAATCTGAGGAATGAAAATTTTTGCTATATTCTGGATTTCTTGCTACTTAAGTGGAATTTTTGCTACTGTCTGGGTTTTTGGGATTTTCTTGCCAGCAGACACATGTTCTTATAATACGATGAAAATCTTTTTTTCAGATTTTGGAAGTCTCGTCCTCTAGAGTGGCTCATTTTCCTATAAAAATGAGATTCCCATGCAAAATTTTAGCCCTCCGCATGAATTAGGGGCCATCGCTGAACGGCTGGACCCTCCTTTAACATAAGATAATACTCTTAAAAAACAAAAAATATTATGAGGAGAGGGAAAAATAATGCTAAATTTTCAAATATTCCTAAAAATTTAAATACAATGACTTAATTCTGATTTTTAGAGATGAACTTTAGACTTGAGGAACCATTTTCGAGGGATTGAGAGGACCCTCAAATTGCATAAAATGGCTAAAAAGTACTACTTTGTAAATTTGAATCAGTCAATAGAATTGAGTCACTGTTGAAATCAGTGAAAAAATTTACAGATTCAATCAGTGAATTTTCATTATTGAATCAGTAAAAATAAAAATTCACTGATTGAATCAGTAATTAATTACTGATTCAATCAGTCAATTAAATTTTCACTGATTCAGCAATGGAAATTCACTGAATGAATCGGTAATTTTTCACTGATTGGCAGTAAAATGTCACTGATTAACAGGAGAATCAGTGGAATTTGACAGATTGTTAATGACCTAATAATTTCGTCTATTTCATCAGTCAATTTTGGCATTTTTGACTGATTCAAATTTAGAGGGTATTAAGGTCCTTATAGAATGGTTCCTCGCGTTCGAATTATTTCACTGACACCCCCCCCCCCGCTCCTTCTTTCCATAACTTCTGGGTGCGCTTATGTGAGGAAAATTGGGTTTTGATTCGAAAAATTTTTTAAAAAATTTCAGGTAAGCCAAAAATTTTGAATATTTGTCCCTCCATAAAGGTTTTAACTTCTTTGTTTTTATGGCGAACATGTCGGAATCGTGACAACTAATTGAATCAAATTTACACTGAAAAAAATGAGAAATTTTATCAAAAAAGAGATAAATTTTATCCAAAAATAATAAATTTTATCCGAAAATGAATTAATTTTATCCAAAAAAATTAATTTTATCCAAAAAAAATAATAACGGAACACCATTCACAAAATTGGCAAAATTTATTCTAAAAAATAATAATATTTATCTCGAAATTTGGTAAAATTTATTGCATAAAAATAAATATTACCCAATTTCGTGATAAACACTATTTTTTTAAAATAAATTTTGCCAATTTTGTGAATGATGTTCCGTTATTATTTTTTGGGGTAAATTTTTTTTTTCAGTGTAGTGAATCGTGTACAAAGATCAAATCGATTCTTCAATCGATACGTCTGAATTTTGGTGAAAAATCAACGTTTTTGCGTTCTTCATCTTCATTCAAATGTTTAAAAAATTTCCCCCAAACAAACCCGTCTCACTGTGTTGCTGTGAAAACGGAATCGAAACCTTGAAAATGATAAATAATCTTCTTAATTATAAACCCAACGAAGGATATTTACGACTCGCGTCTAAATTCTCCTCATTCCTCCGAGACCAGCGTCATCCAGGGTACCATCCTTAAAAAATACTCGTTCCGGCGTCGAAATAGATCACACTTGAAAATAATATAAAACCCGCGCTACGAGCCGAATTAACGCGAACTTGTAAAAAATAAAACGGCGTTATCTATTCTTTCAACGACGCTAGAATGAAATTCCGAGAAACATTTCGATTCATAAAAGAAATTTCGTCCCTCAAGGTCTCCCTTATGACCGTCGTTATCCCGATTCATATTTTTCTTACGAACTATTGGCACGCGGCGCCGAGCAGCACCGATGCGATGATGCGAAAAAAGGTGTTTTTTTTCCTGCCTCAATTACGAAACCGAACCGAGTCTCGGCTGGGCTAATTATCGATAATCCATTTCGAACGTTCTCCGTCTGCGCGTTTTTCGCAGACTTGGTAAATCGATCCGAGCATAAATCACCCGATAAAATGTATACTCCAAGTACTCTCGAGAACGTTATAACGGGGCGATTTTCGCCTAATGATGAAACGTTGTTTTATAAAATCTAACCAGATGTTTTCTACTATTCGTAACATGTGTTTCGTTTGATTTATTTGAAAGGAATCCAATTCATAAAAAGAAATTTTGGCTCGTTTCCTAATAATGATCAATTTTTACCGATGAGATTTCTGCCCGAGAAAAGTACACAACTGATCGAATTTTTCATCTTATCGTAAATATTTTTCGCCATCCGGCCCGTCGTCGCGTGTTTACTTAATAATTACTATTTCAGGACGGTTTTTTTAGGCCGAATTTTACCTTCGGAGCGGATACGTGTTACTTTCGAGAATATTCACCTCCCTGGTGTATTATTTTGGTCGTCGCGAGTACGAATGCCTTTTTCGTCGTCGGTGTTTCGTAATATTATGGCGGAAACGATCATCGATGCGACCTACTACGCATAAGAATACGAGACAACTGAAGAATTTCCCTTTCTTTCCTTTACCTTTATTTTTTCTGCCTTTAACCGGCGAATAATCTGCTGCGAACGGGGCTCCGGCGTGGAGGTGGCGTTTGTAAAGAGCACCAGGAAATGAATTCAGCAGACTTTTATTGCGCGAGTAGCTAGGTATATACGAGCGAAAGAAAAGGTAAAGAGAGATGAAATTTAATTATATAAGAAAACGAGCTCCGGTAAAGTGGAAAAGTATTAAAACTTTTGACAAATATACGTTTTACAAATGTTTCGACTAAAAAGAGATGAGAGAAAAGAGTATCTAATGGCGGTGGAAAGATGCGTTCGTCGTGTTTTTACAACACGGCGCGGCGTATACTACTGTAATACCATAAGCTATATTTCTTTAACGCCTATTACAATTTTTCGAATGAGCGTAGAGCTTGCAGCTGGTATAGCAAGAGACTACCAGTATAACGTTGTCGATGTGGAAAAAAAAGACCGAGGGTATATGAAGCGAAGGGAGAACAAAATGAGAGAGAAAAAAAACCCTTGGTGTGTATTTTCCACCAGCATCAGCATCGGTTGAGTACAGAACGGCGTTGTTGGAAAATAGCAATAAATGATCGTTCGCTGAACTAAATGCCAGAGCCGCAAATATTTTCGCATGTGTTGTTCTGTCCTTTTCGTCATTGATGGGTTCGATTTCGGGGTTGGGATGAAATTTAGCCATGTGTGCAGAAGGGAAGGGAGCACGTGGAAGAAGCCGAAATAATTTGTCATTAAATATTCACTGAAAAAAATGAGAAATGAAAAATAAATAAAAAGTGTTAAAAAATGATAAATTTTATCCAAAAAATAATAAGGGAACACCATTCACAAAATTGGCCCAGTCATTTTAGGACTGAACCTCCAAAAAATTCTTGCGCAGCTGAATTTCACATTATTTGTGTAGAATGACCTCCCAAACAACATACTAAAACTTGCACCCCGCAAGTGTCCGGCTACCCCCGCAAGAGGGTAAAAACCACCCTTAAAACCAGTTTTTTGCATTTTCCGCCAAAATAACAGCTTAAATCAAAAAAAGTCACGAGTAAAAGTTTTTTCTACGTTAAATTTCCCATAGAAATACTATAGAACTTTTTCGAAAATTTTCATTTTTAGGCCATTTTTGAAGGGTTGAAAATAATAAGTTTTCAAAATTCACGATTTCTTTCATTTTACGAGGTTATACGGTATTTTTGGAGAAAAATCATGAGAAACAAAATTATTTTACATTGAATTTTCAATAGAAGACATCCCTTAGTTTTTACAAGCGGTCAAGGGATAAAGAGGTTGTTTTTCATGGAAATAACAATGGTGGTAGGACTAATTAAGTAGAGTGGAACAAAAAAAATAACCTGAATTTTCACCAAGTTCACAGGGATGGTTTGTTTGGAGTTGGGTACTCGCCATAAAAGATCTCAACGCCTTAGCTCAAGGTGGGGTGAGCTACGGGTTCATAAAATAGGGTAGTTTTTGAAAAAATCGCAGTTTTTCTAGGGTAAACTCCAACTAAAATGACGTAGGAAAGAGAGAAAGGCGCTAAAAAAGTACAATTTGACGTACTAAAACTATTTTGATACAAAAAATAGAAAATGTTGTATTTCAGTGCTGCTATTACAATAGTAAAAATAAATTTTTGTAATAAAACATTGGAAAATGAGATCAAAAAAATATTTTTTGCAAAAATCGGAAGTTGGAACCACAAAAATGAAGAATAATCAATTTTTCATTTCAAAAATAGTTTTTTATGTCAATTTTTGAATGTTGGTTGAATTTTGGTGACCAGAAGAACGTCATTTCATTCTTCAGATAACTTAAAACCACAATTTTCAAACGATCTGTAACTTTTGAATTTGCGGAGGAACTCCTAAAAGTGGTTTCGATTCATGCCACCAATGGTTCGAGGAGGTGCAGTAACTCAAATTGTACTTTTTTAGCGCCCTTCCCCCCTTTTCTATGCCATTTTAGTTGGGAGTTTATCCTAGAAAAACTGCGATTTTTTCAAAAACGACCCTATTTATGAACCCTTAGCTTTACCCCACTTTGAGCCAAGGCGCTGAAATATTTTATGGTAAGTTCTCCAACTCCAAACAAACCATCCCTGTTAACTGGGGCAAAATGCAGGGTATTTTTTTTTTTGTTCCACTCTACTTAATCAGTCCTACCACCATTGTTATTTCCATGAAAAACAACCTCTTTCATCCCTTGACCGCTTGTAAAAACTGAGGGATGTCTTCTATTGAAAATTCAATGTAGAATAATTTTGTTTCTCATGATTTTTCTCCAAAAATACTGTATAACCGCGTAAAATGAAAGAAATCGTGAATTTTGAAAACTCATTATTTTCAACCCTTCAAAAATGGCCTAAAAATGAAAATTTTCAAAAAAGTTCTATAGTATTTATATGGGAAATTTAACGTAGAAAAAACTTTTACTCGTGACTTTTTTTGATTTAAGCTGTTATTTCGGCGGAAAACGCAAAAAACTGGTTTTGAGGGTGGTTTTTACCCTCTTGCGGTGGTAGCCGGACACTTGCAGGGTGCAAGTTTTAGTCTGTTGTTTGGGAGGTCATTCTACACAAATGATGTGAAATTCAGCTGCGCAAGAATTTTTTGGAGGTTCAGACTTAAAATAACTGGGCTAAAATTGGCAAAATTTATCATAAAAAAATAATAATATTTATCGCGAAATTTGGTAAAAATTTTTTTACCAAAGGGTATGGCCGGATAAGGCGCGTTTGGGCTCCTAACCACCTCAAGTGGTGTATATTGACTAGAAAAAATTTTCACAAAATTTTGGACCCCCACCCCCTCCTTTTCGGGTTTATGGCCATTTTATTGCATTATTTTCAAGAATTTTTAATTTCAACGGAACTGAAGGAAATTTTTTTTTCTTTGGCATAAAATTACATCTCGTGAAGGTGTATTTATGATAATTTTTTCAACAATTTTGGTGCACTCCTTCATGTTTTTTCGGCTATTTGAAGTTTTCAATCGTAAAAAACAGCACATAAGCGAAAAGCGACCACCCTGGAAAAATTACTGAACTAAGGGCCGAAAATTGCGAAAAACCGTACAGAAATATTGTCAGTTTAGCAGATTTTTCAAATTTTGAGCGTTTTATGCAGAAAGAAATGGCTAAATGAAATAACCAATCCCACATTCGTATTCACCAGGTCAAAATACTCCGATAAACACCTTTTTCGCAATAGTTTTACTTGAAGTTTCAAAATTCACTTTTTTCACTGATTTTTCATGTCGAAAGAAGTGAATTTCGAGGCTCCAAGTAAAATGATCGCGAAAAGGGTGTTTATTGTGGTATTTTGACCTGATGAACACAAATATGAGATTGTTTTTTTCATTTGGTGAATTTAGTCTCTGTGAAAAAATTTCAAAAAAATTCTGTTCAAGTTCTGATCGTACAATATTGTAACTCTTTGGCACGATGTAATGCCAAAGAAGCGGTCGATACGCGGAGAAAAAATTTCACCATCACTCCTCTTGGACGAGTTGCACTCAAGTACTTATGAATGTGTTACATCTAATGCATGTAATTGCCGAATGCATGAAATAGGCAAAATTTTTGCCTAATTTATGAATTAGGCAATCTCTTGCTCAATTTATGAAATTTCTAACTTCAAAGCTTCCTACCACTTTTTTATTCCACAGGTAAAAAATTCAAGATATTTTGACATAGCGAACAAACATTCAGCTAGATTTCAAAAATAATTTCACCCAGATACTTAAATTGGAAATTTTTTACACTGAATGAAAAATATAATGAATGAAAAACCTTCTTTGCAGCATAAAAAATTTTCTAATCGAAGTAGCTGGTTGAAATTTTTTTTGAAATGTAGCTGAATGTTTGTTCTCTAAGCCAAAATATCTAGAATTTTTATTTTTGAAACCAAAAAAATTGTAGAAAGTTTTGAATATTTATAAACTTCATTAAATAGGCAAGCGATTGCCTAATTCATAAATTAGGCAAACTTTTTGCCTATTTCATGAATTCGGCAATTACACGGATTAGGTGTAACACATGCATATCTACGAAATGTGACGTAAAAGATTGAAATCGGAAGAAATGTTGATTTCTGACTAATTTTGGGTCGTAGAACACGAATACGGAATCAATTGTTGCCCATTGCAATTTTCTTGCCCGAAACACCTTATCTAAACTTGGAAATGGCAAATTTTTCGGGAAAAACCACCAAATGAAAAAAAAATCTCATATTTGTGTTCAGCAAGTCAAAATACCCTGATAAACACCATTTTCGTGATCGTTTTACTTGGAGCCTCAAAATTCACTTTTCTCGACATAAAAAATCAGTGAAAAAAGTGAATTTTGAAACTTTACGCAAAACAATCGCAAAAAAAGGTGTTTATCGGGATATTTTGACCTGCTGAACACGAATACAGGATTGGTTTTTTTCATTTAGCCATTTCTTTCTGCATAAATCGCTTAAAGTTTGAAAAATCTGCTAAACTGACAACATTTCTATACGGTTTTTCGCAATTTTTTTTTGGCCCTTAGTTCAGAGAAATGGCCAAACTCAAATACACAGCAAAATTTTACATAAAAAAACTATATTTCAGTAATTTTTCCAGGGAGGTCGCTCTTTGCTTATGTGGTGTTTTTTACGATTGAAAACTTCAAATAGCCGAAAAAAACATGAAGGAGCGCACCAAAATTGTTGAAAAAATTATCATAAATACACCTCC
The DNA here is from genome assembly GCA_033439095.1 of Pseudococcus viburni. Lineage (NCBI taxonomy): Eukaryota > Metazoa > Arthropoda > Insecta > Hemiptera > Pseudococcidae > Pseudococcus > Pseudococcus viburni. Next base: position 11,771 of record JAVBJF010000335.1, on the reverse strand, counting down.
ACGAGATGTAATTTTATACCAAAGAAAAAAAATTTCCTTCAGTTCCGTTGAAATTAAAAATTCTTGAAAATAACGCAATAAAATGGCCATAAACCCAAAAGGAAGGGGGTAGGGGTCCAAAATTTTGTGAAAAATTTTTTCTAGTCAATATACACTACTTATTGAGGTGTTTAGGAGCCCAAACGCGTCTGGGGCCAAATTCGCACCTTATCGGGCCATATCCTTTAAAAAAAAATTACTGATGGAAAAATTATAAAATTGGATACAGCTTTGAAAAAAATTTAGAATTAAAAAAAATGAAAAATTTAAAGCTGAAAAAAGTTGAACTTGAAATAAATTTGGGCTTACGGATCGTCGAAATCCCATTTTCTGCAAAATCATTTAGGACCTGGCCGACGACGTACCACGAATACACGTGAAAGTAAGATCTACCTATCTCTCTATCCAGCTACTCTTTATCGTTTGGTTTTCGGGTAAAAATGATTAGCATTCGTTTATATGGAATGGTTTGTACGAAAATTCGCCAACAAAAGTTCACTGTTCGCTCTTCGCTGTAAAGATAATTACTTCTTCGCGCTTATTTCATGCTACCAAAATTGTATCGTCTAAAATCGACCATAGTCTTGTACTTTAGGGTGACGAAAGAAATTATAATTTCGCTAATGTTACGTCTCTTCGCCCCTACCCCCGAGATCCCTCGCCTTCTCGAATTCGAGGGGGTCGACGCGGGGTTCCCATTTTCGCAATCTCATTAGCGATGTCATATCAGATTTTCCGTACTGGAACATTATTTCGGCGAAGCTCGAGTGGAGTTTCACCTAAAGCAAATTCTTTCGTCGTGCCGTCTACCAAGGTACGAGCTTTTCGTGGCGCGATACGCGAGTCCTCGAATATTCCGCCATAATTCTCGACGGTGCGTCTACCGATGGCGTTATTAAACCCTTTTTTTTTTCACTCCCCAATCCCCTTCTTTTCAACTTTTCACTCGTTTCGCATTTTTTTCCCACTTCCGTCCACTTAAGATAATCACTTTTACTAGCGTTTCACCTTTCGTTAATGTTAACCCGGTACGTTGGGCTTTGGTGGGTATACGTCGAGGTAGTTATCGCGTGTTGGAGGCGCTCTTCTTTTTTTTTCATTCTCTCGAGCGATGCGCTTTTACTCGCCTTTTTAACATCATCGTTTCCAGATTAATTAGCTCGTTTTTCCACTCGGCCCCATAAATTCTGGGCCGACGCTTTATAGCGTATAAGTACAAGGCACATATACGTCGCCTTGTTTCGGCATCACTGCCAAGGTGCGAAAATGATCATTTCGAAACGAGCAGCCATATAGCCAGCCCTTGCGAACGAATTATTATTCACCGGGGAGTACTCGACGATGCTATAAATTCGCCTTTAAAAAATTACCCTCGTTTATATTGACATTTAAATAAAACGTTTACAATAGCAGCCTTTGACAAATGAAATAAATAATGTGAAAACCGCCGTAAAAACCGACCTTTCTCAAATGCGGGTACTCAAGCAAAAGTAAAATTCTCACATTTATCATAAAGTCGAATGTACTATAGCGTATATCTTGGTCTTGGCGGTATTCGACGACCGTGCGTACAGCAGTTTATCTGCAGATAGCGAAGGAAAAAAAACCACGTTGTGGTAGCGTGATGTCGTATTATGACTTTATGGCTAAACCCCTTCTTTAAATTTTCAGCGTTGAGAACTTTATTTCTTTTAATGGCGAAAAACTTTCATCGATTTGAATATATCTCGCGAATTTATTCTGAGAAATGCACGTCTCGTTGTGGAATAGGAGGCGAGGAAAATTGGTATTCTTTTCGCTGATATTTCAAAAATGGGGAGATGAAATCGTGGGAGGAGGAGGGAAGGGGGAATTGAAAATTTCTGACTTGATTTTTTTTCATTTTTTTTCAACTCGATGTACAATTTTTCCCATTTTTCAAATTCAAAACGAAAATTTCCTTTGAAAAATTTGAGATCACGTTCGAAAATTTCTCAACTAAAATCGGATTTTTTTCAAATAAAACTGCAATTTTGCCAAATCAGGACCCCCCCCCCCCACCGGATGCATACCTCATTTTGGATCAAAATCTCAGACAATAATGGCACGGCATTGAAAAATATGTATCGTAAAAAGTGATCAAACACGATAAAAACATCATTAAAACAAAGCAGAGTTTCAAAAATTTATCTGAACAAAAATGTTCAAAAATAATTGTTCGAAACATGTAAAAATAGTAAACATTTCATAAATTGATTTAAAACGTTGTGATTTTGAAAAGGTTGGAAAATTACCAAATTTATTTTGAACGTGTTAAAAATGAAGCAAATAATGTTGAAAACATGAAAAATATTTTTTTTAATTAACGAAAAGTCGTTAAAATTGTAGTAGGAAATGATTAGATTATTGAAAAAAATCGTTGGAATTCTTTTAAACTCATAGACATAGCAAAAATGATCGAAAATATAAGAAAATTTCTTTAGTTGAAAAAACTACGAAATTTGATTTAAAATTGGTTAAAATTCTATGTTATTGAAACATTACCAAAATAATGTCATTACATCCAGAATAATGAACTTTTTTTTAGCCTCCGATCCGAAAAATTGATAAAAACATGAATAACTTGTTGTTGGAATATTGCATATATTCCAAAAATCGTTGAAATTTAAAGAAAATGTTGCAAATAATTTACAAATTTAATAATTTTCTTGTAAAAGTTGAAAATATTAAACGAATTTTCCAATTTTTTCAACAATTCAGTTTTTATGGAATTTCAAAAATTTGTTAGGCCATATTTTAATGATTTTTTCACACTTGATAACGAATTTTACGATTATTTTTTAGTGTTTTCGAAACATTTTTTGGAAAATTAACAAATTTTTGAACGTTTTTAGCATATTTGAACAAATTTTTTATACAATTTCAAACAAAGGATTATTTGAATGTTTTTTTTGGAACAATTTTCAAAGTATACTTCTGTATTTTTTTTCAATGATCTGGTAAGTATAACAATTTTTTTTTGATATTGAATCCAGATAAAGATTCTATTTGGGAAAAGGGAGGCCTGAAAATTTTCTTAAATTTTTTCAAGGAATGAACGAAATATGTAAAAACATTATCAACAATCCCGATGTTAAAAAAATGCAGAAAAACGAAAATTAGGCGATAAAAAATATTTTTGAACGAATTTTCAAAAAAAACATGAATTTTTACGCATATAAAGACAGAAGTAACAAAAGTACAGCCCAAATGAACAGGATGGAAATTTCTAGAGAAAGTAGGTAAGTACATTATTCTGAAAAACTATTTTACGGACCAGTCCACCTCCTACAGGTTAGATTTAATAACGAATTTTCTTTGAATTTTCGAAACCCATAATTTTTCAATAAATTTCAAGACGTTTCCCAACAATCATTTTTTAGATATTTTTGAATTTTTTGATAGCTTTTATTGATTTCAAAATTTTTTCGTGTTTTCATTTTCACTTTTCACGTATCTAATTTTTACCACCTTTGATTACTTTTCATGACAATTTGACAATTTGATAATTTTTCAAATAGGTGCTATCAACAACTTTTACGCTTTTTAAAATGATTTTAAAACAAATTAACCATTTTTTCAACAGTTTTCATGAAAATTCCATTTTTTTAGCAACTTCTTTGTGTTTGATAATTTTGAAACAAATCTAACAATTCTTTTAAAAGTTTTTGTAATATTTTGAGAGACTTTCTCGCGTTTTCAATAACTTTTACGATATTTTTGAGATATAAAGGATCCTAACTATTGTTTCCGATGTTTTCAACTATTTCGACCATAATTTTCAGAACTTTTTGTCAAATTTTTTCCGGTAAATTTCCTACAAATAAGTTTTTTTTCATCTTCTTACTCTTTTAATAATTTTTAAACAAATTTATAAAAAGTTTTTACGTTTTGGACTTATTATTTAAAAAAAAATTCAATCATATTTATGATTTCAACAAGTACAGGCATAAACAGAAATTTTGGAAAAAATAGTGACTTAAATGACTTTTTATCAGGCAAAAAGTGACCAAGTTTTCAATTTCTTCTCAACCATACCCCCTCCCCACCCCATTATTTTTTCACAACAATATTCATCTCTGCGATGGTTCTAAAAGAAATCGTTATTTTCGTTAATAAATCTTCACTTGAAATTAAAAGTTCTAGAATAAGTTTTAAGTAACAGAAAAAAAAAAGAATTTATTTTTTAGACCAATTTTTTGGCAATGTATAGACCTTTTACGTACTTAATGATAATTATAAAGCATTTTCGAGTGATGTACTTACAACCCGAAATCGTGCAGAGTAATTATTTGAAATGCGTGGTGTCTAATCTAACAATTTTTTTTTAAAAACAAATTATGACAGGTTGTTGACTGAATCATACGAATGAAAATACGAATTTTTTTGGGCTTTTTAAAAATTTCGCAATTTTTAGCCTGCCCCTGTAAATGAAAAATCGAAGAGAGAGTAAAATATAAATTATTTCGTTAAGATATATTAATCAATGTGTTAAGCCCGAGCGCGGCGAGGAAAAACATTTTAGTGAAAAAAGATGGAAAAATGCCGATAAAAAATTGAAATTGAACACTTTTCCCTCATTGAGATTTTCCAAAATGTGACCAATAATTTCAGATTCTCTTGTATTCCTTATTTCTTATTTTCAACATCGTGGTTAAAGAAATCGTAGTATACCTCTCTCATCACAACTTATTAAAAAGTACGGTAACAAAAAAAGAAAAAGAAAAAGAAAAAGAAAAAGGATTTTCAATGAATTCTGTAGAAAAAGACAGTGTACAAATTACCCGTGAGTTAAACGCGGAAATTTTTCAGAAAAATTTATAATTTAATGAATAAATACAAGCATTCAAATATCATTTTTTCTGTACATCACGATCAGCAAAAAATGATGAATATGAAAATTTGTAAGATATATAATAATTATTTGCCCCGAGCGAAGTGAGGGCGAAATTTTTGAAAAGTTTATGATAAAAGAAGCGAAAAAAACCACTTATCTGGATAGGTACCTTTCTTTGGATTTTTGAAAAAACTGACTTCAGAATGAAAAAATTGACCAATAGTGACCTTTTGGAAAAGTGACTTTTAGTGACCAACCTTGAAAATAGGGGACAAGTCACTAAAAAAGGTGACTCTGTTTGATGCCTGCAAGTATTATCTTTTCCTATCAGAACAACATGGTGTTCAATAAATAATCGAATCGAAATACAAAACTTTTTCCGGATTTTTTCAGAATTTTTGCCTGACCACCTGACGAAATAATTCTGCCTCTAAAAAGTTCACTTCCGAAAAAATTGAAATAATCTTGGTATTTTTGAGACCTGTTAATTTTTTTTTTAATTCACCAATACGATAAAAAATGAACAAAATGGAAAAAAAAGAGAATAATTTATATAAAAAATGCAGAACTTTTGAGCCAAATGTAGGACGATTTTTCAGTACTTTTTCATTTTTAGCACCACGCTCATTTCGAGCAACTTTTCTGCTATAAAAAAGTATTAAAATACAGATTATCGATTTATTTTTTTTCATCTTATTTTAGCGAAATATCAACGATTTTTTTTTAAGACTTTAAGATTATTAAAAATCAATCACGCTATCTGCCTATTCGAATTTAAAATTGTTTTAAAATGATTTTTTCGATTTTGAAATACCTATTCAAGTTTTGCGATATTTTTGAAACTTTTTTCAATCAGTTTGATGAATTCAATGATATTTTCAAAATTCATCTGCATTTTTAAAAAACCAATGACACTCTAATAATTCATAACAGATATGACAAAGGAAGATTCCACTTCAATTTCATTCAATACTAATTCAATACCATGCCAGACAAAATTTACCTCATTATAAAAGGGGATACAGCGGCAACTTATTCGACATCATATTATATCACAATAATCATAAAAACGTATAAAGGTACCAATGCTAAGTACATCTCCATCTCTTCATTTCTCCCCCAAAAGAACGAGCAGACCCTTTCACTGGGACAAATCTGCAATAACTGTAACTAAAATATCATCTAGGGTGTCTATAGCTCTAGTATATCTCATTGAAGCAAACCTATGCTTTCTAATCGCTCAGTACATATGTGTAATCTACCATCATGCAAATCCCAACAGCGCTGTAATAGGGGTCGTAAAGTATAAAGAAAACGGATCCATTCACCCTTTCTGTACAGACGGAATCACCCAAACCCTACGAATATCTAACCGTATACGTAGAAAATGTGAAAAGGAAAATTCGTCTAAAAAAATTTCTATATAACGAGATTGCGACGTAATAGGGATGCATTTGGGAAGGATACGTACGAAACTATACCGCAACTCGTTGTAATTAAAATAACTGCGGTTGTTTTTCCAAATATCTTCTATTCATTAAAGAAAACACCGCCGAAATGTCGACTCGATCGTATAAATACACCACACGCGAATGCCTTTCGAATACAGCACATTCGAGAGAGTAGCGATGTGATGGTAGGTACAAAACTGTATGCTGGCGTTATACCTATAACCTGGTACACGGTGCTAAACGAGGAAATAGTACACACATATGAGAGACAAAAAGAGCCAGAGTGAGGGAGGTAGGTCGCTTTACTCAAACACGACGACGACACCGGCAAAGGTTCCGAAATTCTATGTAGCGCTCGGATCGGGATCGGATACCTCGGAGAACAAATCTGTTTTCGTATTAAAGCTTCATCGTATAGTTTAGTCGTTAAGGGCAAATGTGAACTGGAATTATTGTGCGCTTTAAACAGCAACAGATGTTCAAGCTCGCATTACGTTACACCATTTTACCAAAGTAAAGCTTCTTTTTCGAGCATATCCGGCGCTATACTTATTGCGGGGGAGGTGTTCAAAGGGAGCCCTTTATTTCCTGTTTTATAATCTCAATAAACTATTCTCTATTATTGCCAGTTTGCTCGTTCTTCGTTTTATCTATTTACTGCGCCTTTGCGCGCTGTGCGCTGTCAATAACACGCGATGAAGTTCCAAACTATGGGCGTGTTGTCTTTATTACTTACTTTGGCATTTTTTTAATATTTCTCTCTCTAGGTACTCGAATTCGGCCGGGCCAACGAGCGGCGGACAAACGAATTCGCCTTTTTGCTTCGTCCTTTCGGGTTCCAAGCGCTATGGCAAATTACCCGATCGTGCGAACGCATACGTACGTAATATACCATCGGTATCGGATATTTTCGCAAAAATATGATTTTTCTCCGCGAGTTAGCTCGTACGGTCGGTAAGTACAGCGACGATATGCCGCCGTCGAGCGTCGTATTTTTCCACGACCACGTGCAGCGGGGCAGTGCGGTATGGTGCCGGTTTCAAGGTTTCGCGTGATGAATTTCCAACCGAAAATGTGTTTTTCGAGAATTCTCTTTTCGTGATATATTTATTACCGAAGCGTATAACGTTCCTGAGGCTGTGTTTTTAACGTTTCCAACGAATTATTCGGGCATTACGGGGGCGCCGAAGTAGCTCGGATTTTACGATTATCATCGGTGATTTTTTTTTTTCGATGTGAGAGTATAAAGTGTATTGAAAGAAATACGTTCGGAATCTTTGCATTATTTTGTTGAATGGTCTCGTAATCCTTGGATCCATATTGATTATGAATTTGAAAAGATGATGTCGCATTTGATTCAGTTGTGCTAATAAGGGGGTTTCGAGCGAATCATTATGGGTAATTATAACAATTTTTTAAATATTCTCATTTTGGTAATTTTCTAGAATTTTCTTTCTAAAAAGATAACTATTCATGATTTCATCAATTTTTATGGGTTTAACTTTAACCATTTCAAATATTTTACGTAAAGACTATTATTTATAGGAATTCTTCATTCAATTACTAGTAATTACCATCATATAGTGGTAATTGCCATCCAGTGACGTAATTACCGATAATTACCACCGTGTGACGTAATTACCAATAATTACCATTGCGAGACGTGATTACCAGTAATTACTATCGTGAGACGTGATTACCGGTAATTACGATCGTGAGACGTAATTACCGGTTATTACCATCGTGAAGTGGAATTAACCATCGGGAGGTGGAATTACCGGTTATTACCATCGTGAGGCGTAATTACCATCATAAGATATAATTACCGGTAATTACCATCGTGAAGTGGAATTACCATCGGGAGGTGGAATTACCGGTAATTACCATCGAGAAGCGTAATTACCAGTCATTACCATCGTAAGACGTAATTACCGGACATCACCATCGTGTGACGTAATTACCAATAATTACCATCATGAGATATAATTACCGGTAATTACTATCGGGAGACTGATTACCGGTAATTACCATCGCGAGACGTAATTACCGGTTATTACGATCGTGAAACATAATTACCGATAATTACTATCGTGAGACGTAATTACCGGTTATTACGATCGTGAAACATAATTACCGATAATTACCATCGTGAAGTGGAATTACCATCGCGAGATGGAATTACCGGTAATTACCATCGAGAAGCGTAATTACCAGTCATTACCATCGTAAGGCGTAATTACCGATAATAACCACCGAGTGACATAATTACCACCATGTGACGTAATCACCAATAATTACCATCGTGAGACATATTTACCTGTAATTACCATTGTGACGTGATTACTAATTATCGCCACAGTTCATGAAATTCAAGTATAGCTCTGAGTTATCAGTACAAAATGTTATACAACTCTATGAACCAATCGGATAGCCAGAAATTGGTGTATTTTCGTTACATTCATGTTTACGGAGGCGAGGGCTCTGCTTGATTTGCACGAACTACGCCTACTGTTATTATTTATGGTAATGAGAAATGAACTTCTCTTCACATAAGTGGTCGGTCTTATTTTCACCAATTACCAACTTGCAATTTCTGTAATTTTTGCAAAATTACCAGTAGATATAATTGTCATTTTTTGGTAATTAGTGAGGATTTTCATTATTTATGATGATCATTAATTGTAATCACTGTATTGTCCGTCCAATTTTAATTTTTTCCTATTTAACTACAGCAATTTTATTTTGGGCTTTCGGAAAATGAAACTGACACAATTTGGCTCAAGCTATTTTGGACGGACAATAACTATACATTACTACTCATAATAACATTATTTTGAAGTACCATACATAATTATTGGCAGGGTTATCCACGATCCGGATCATTCATTTCACGGATCACTCTCGCGAATCAATTTTTTTTTTGGTAATTGACTCCTTCATGATTTTTTTGTTTTTCAATTCAGTTCGAAATTCAGATTTTTCGACTTCTCCAGTTCATATATTTTACAAAAAATATATATATTTATATCAAAAGGCAAAAGGTGACCAAAAATTTTTAAAAATGGGTGTTCAACGCAAACGTTTGGAAAATTTTGAAATTTCATATCACTTATGTTTTATTCTACATAATAAGCTCTAAAATCATTTTCTGAGATAATTTTGAACAGATCAAAGAGTTTAAGGTGAGGGAAGAGAAAGAAGTAGGTACCATTATAGGTAATTACCGCGTTTCTCAAATAATTACCATATTTTTGAACATTATTGGTAATTATCACACTTTAAATTAAGTACAGGTAACTGATATATTTTCGAATGATCATCTGAATTATCATATTTCCGGGTAATTACTGGTAATTACTAAATAACTAGGTAATAACTGGTAATTACGATATCTCTTGGTACATGGTTACTAAAAATAACCATATTTCTTGGTAATTACTGAAATTATCATATTACTTGGTAATTACTGTAATTACCATATTTCTTGGTAATTACTGTAATTACCATATTTCTTGGTAATTACTGAAAATTACCATATTTCTTGGTAATTACTGAAAATTACCATATTTTTAGGTAATTACTGAAAATTACCATATTTCCAGGTAATTACTGAAAATTACCATATTTTCAAGTAATTACTGAAAATTACCATACTTCTAGGCAATTACCGGAGATGATTATATTTCTAGGTATTTCCTGGAAATTGAAATTACCATATTTCTAGGTAATTATCAATTATCAAATTCCTATATAATAATTGGTAATTATCATACTCCCAGAGAATTACTGGTAATTACCAATTTGCCATGATATTATCTTTAGGTGATTACTAAAAATCAAGGTAATTTTAGGTATTTACAGGTAATTACCACAACGTAAAATAATAACGCAACACAAAAAATAATCAGATTTTAATACCTATTGCTATAATTTTTTAGTAATTTTTTACGTTTTTTCATAATAAAAAAAATAGTTTTCCTGGAACGAGAAAAAAATTACTTAAAAATTGTAGCAATATTAAAATGTTTTTTTGTATTTTTTACTAAAATAAAGTGATTCGCGAGAAAAAATTAATTCTTGTATTGATTTGTTCGTGTTTGGTTCTTTTTTTCTTTTTAAAAACTGTGCAAACATTTTTTCCCCCTTCGACCATCAAACATTGAAATTCAAAAACCTGGGAAAGATGTTAACTCAAAAAAGTCAATAGATTCCGAAAATGCTGTTGGTTTTACTCATAAATTAATATAAATGGCGGCATACGTCGTTAAAATGGTGCAAAAACGACCAGTTTTGCGAATTTGATCACGTTTATAGACCAGAAAAGCAAATCAAGTGGATTTTTTTTTGTTTTTCATTTCAAGGCCAAAACTATCGATTAGGTCTATTTTCAACCCAAACATAAATTTTTTCAAAATTGTTGCTCAATGTTATCGTTATTTTTGTAATCTGTTGTCAATTTTTGATAAACTCGGGTAGTCATCATTACATAAAATAATGCCGAACAGTAATTTCTGAGAAATCATCAGTAATTAGGGTCACCACAGATAAATGCTGCTATACTTGATAGCGAATCACATTCACAGTATATTTTTCGAAGCCCATATCTGAAAATTGTCACTATTGAAATTTTTTCGTAAAAAATCACAACTGAAAAAATGGCATCGATTCGCGGAAAATCTCCCATTCGCACGCCATATACGGCCATAACACCTTCGATCAAACCAGCCCATAACGTTAAAAGCCATTCGTATCGCATCAGCGATATTTTCATGCGCGAAGTACACTTACGAGGTAATTTCTGTATCATAAATTACGGCGAATCTTTCATTGAATATAAAACTTGGCGACGGTTCAAAAATGTAGTCATATTAAAAAGACTTATTATCTAATTTCTCAATTTGAATGACATTTCGAAACCCTTGCCTCCGCGTCTCCGTCGCGTCGTCCATAGCTGTTTTTCAAATTCGCGACAACGAATTTCGATCGAGCTTAAGACAGGAGAGGGAAGGCGAGCTAGCAAAACAAAACTTCCAGTTCAGATAAAACAACTCCCGACTCCGAGCCAGTCGTAATAAGCGCTAAAAGTTGAGCGAAATTCAGCGAATAAAAATCCATCGTAAACTAAGTTGATGCCTGGTGTAGAATAACAAACGTTTTTATTGCATGCATTTTACGACTTAATCTTATTACGAGGCATACACTCGTAAAAAATAAAAATATCAACAAGCATTTCTAGTATGATTCAAAGTTTTTGGCAAATTACCCAACTTGAACCGTATCATCTCATTGTTTTACCTAGTTATTCGGTTTTTGTTTCGTTTTTACGGGCGTATTTAGTTACTTTTACATTTTCCGCGCGATTTGACGTTTGAAATTTGCTACCCGGGTGCCTATTTTTCGTACGAATTCCGCGTAGTGATGTGCTT